>JASEVX010000001.1:15040814-15312050 GCA_031761405.1 Serripes groenlandicus
TTTGACAGAAAAGGCAAATAACGAACCTACAACACTGGTTTATGACGAACCATTATACCGCTAAGTTTGACAGAAAACACTGGTTTATGAGAAACAATTATACCGCTAAGTTTGACAGAAAACACTGGTTTATGAGGACCAATTATACCGCTAAGTTTGACAGAAAAGCCCGTGCTTGATTGATTGATTGGCTGGAGTTTTACGCTGCTCTCAACATTTGTTTCAGTTATGTCTCGGCGTTTCCTTGGCAATTTACATGTAATACTGGTTCATTATTCCTAACTCCAGTGAGACAGTTGTAATGATAACCCAACAACATTGAGCGACAAGGAGGGAAAGCCGTAACTACCATTTTTGTTAAGTATTTTTGCTCGTGCATGAGGACAGGTTCAAGTTGGTATTTCTGAGCAATGTAGGGTTCATATCAGCCTGTTCATCTGCTCAGCCTTATTATATTCTATACAAGCTGGTATTTCTGAACAGTGTAGGGTTCATATCAGCTTGGCCATCTGCTCAGCCTTATTATATTATATATAAATTGAACAGAAACTTCTAACAAGTGTCTGTAAATAATATATGAACAGTATATAGATTACACGGATACAGGAGTTGATCTAAATCTACATTGTTCACAAAAGCCAATTAGTACGTTTTCCTGTGACTCAATTAATGTTATCATAATAGGATATAATCCAAATCTCTTGTTAAAACGTTTCCCGGTCAATCCAGTTTGAGAATTAAGTGCCATAGCGATGGGGTAGTGGTTGGATCTTCTTGGAAGATGTATTCATTAATTAAGTTAATTAATATTTTCCCACAATGTTTTCATTATTTGTCTGCTGTATTGTAATGCGTATTTCTTTCCGACGTTTGACAAAAGTCATTGTGACAAGCGTCATTCGTCTTCCATCAATGGGCTACCAGTCTATGTGGAAAAGCAGCCAGTTGCTTGGAAATAATGTTGTATAAAGTACTGGTGTGAGAAACCCAAGAAACATATGAGTAGGTAAACTGGCCGCCGTTCAAAAGAAGAAATTGATTATTATGAAACATTTCTCCATTTTCCACAATTCCTCAACGTTATACTTTAATATATAGAGATATGTTAAAATCGTGTAGGAAAGGGTTCATATCTCGACAGACTGTCATTGAAATTTGAAAATCTCATTAACGAAATACCAGGTAACTATAGCCCATTTTACATCTATTAAAAACACACTATTTGCTCAATAACATTTAAATATATCTATGTATTGATCCTTTGGTATGGAGAGAAGAGAACAAATAAATAAATAAAGAGTACCACAATTCATATGGTTGAAGAGACAAAAAGTTTTGATTGGGCAAACACTTTTTACGTTTAACTTTAACATTTGTTTAGCGTACAATGTGTACAGATACCTGACAGATTCAAATAATTTCATAGAAAGATGGCCTTGTCTACCGAAATAGTCCGAAAGAAAACCAATCTCTTTTTTACTTGAAACGTGTGTATATCTAACTGACTGCATTGTAAGTTTGTAGTGTTTGATTTGTTTATTGTGCGCAAAATAAAAGAGGGGATAGCGTTTACCAAACTGGTTCTTGTTCTGACGGATTGCTAAAATGGATATCCCTTATAAAAGATAAATTGCCCCCTTTTTTATTAAACCTTGTCTTAAAGTTGATATGTAACCCTTTCCAGTAATATACATTGTACATGTACCAACTGACTAACTGGATAAAAGTGTTATAAATGCGACAACTTGTTGGTTTACATTTAAATACAGAAGGTATTTATTTAGTAGTCTCTGATCTAGATACGAGGGACTACGAATGTAAACCCTAGCTCTTTCCGAACATTTGGTTCTTTGACTTGCTCCGTGTTTATTACCGATACCCGCGAGGACTTACTTCCTGGAAATGACCATTAATTGATCTCTAGATGAGTATGAGACATTTTAAAACACCTTAGACATTTCAAGTACCCGGACCTCTAAGTTGTCCGAGGTGTAAAACACTGAACCACCGAGCCACTCAAAACAGTGATGTTTTTCCAGAAATACGGTCTTACATGGTATGGTGCACACATTTATGATGATATTATCTCCTTGCAAGGTATTTATAATTCCCTCTAAATCAAATGTTTCATTTATTGAGTGATTGATTGATTGATTAATCAGCATTTAATTCAATTTTAACTGTATTTCAGCTATATAACGGCTTGAGGTAAAAGGTAAAGCCAGCCACTAGCCATGTTTATACATATATATTTATATTTATATTTATATGTTTAGACTACTAAACAGGTAAAAGCGCCCAACATTGACACATTTTTTGTAGCCGACTACTTTTGAAAAGAGTGTCGAAATATAAGAAAAATGTTCATATTGAGCAGTATCTACTTGATTCCACACTGTGGTTTTATCTCTATAACAAAGTTTACACTTTTCATGACGTAATACTTTTTGTCACCCAAGGGTACCATAAGTTTGTGAATACATCGGACTGTGATTAGGGTGCTTTGGTACACGACTGGCTGGTCTGAATCTACACTGTACGCACATACAGTTTTTAAGTTATTGTGACTATACTGCAATACCAAACGTGAATAAAAACACTGAGAGCCCTCTTGCACTGTCGTTAGACACAAAAGGAAACATGCGTTCAATACATTTGTACGTTTACTAACGTTAGCCACTACCACAATTAATAAGCAGCTATTGTATCTCTGGTGCGAAAAACACCAAGCCGTAAGCTTGGTATAGCACTGTGGTTAGACACCCGACAAGTAATGTGTTCAATGAAAGTGTACGTAAAATAATGTTAGCCTACTCACTATTCCATTAACAGATATTGCACCGCTAGAGCAAAGCGTACGAAACCGTGAGCAACATGCACGATATAAAGCTGCTTCACTGAACTTAAGACAGCTATGTCTCCGCCCCCACCATCGATTCATAAAGTAGGGTTGTATCTACACGTCTGCTACACAAATATCCTTCGAGAACAAAAAACATCTAGACAATGATAAAAACGTTAACAGTTTAAATATTGTTGGGGCGGAATTAATCTTTTCAGGAGTATTTGAGCGTAGCTCTGCAAAAAAACAACTGCAATGACTTTTCGACTGGCGTAGATCCAGACCAGGCAGCGCATCCCCGCAGTCTGTTCTATGTATACGTTCCCCAAATAGTCATAGATAGTTTCAATGAACTTCTTAAAAGTAGTATCCATTTAAATCCATTAGCATTGATGCACAAGCATGGTAGTTTTTATACACGTGTAATAAGGTCGGTTTTCGTAAAGAACCGCTCTTTTGAATCTCAATTCTCCATTAGATTGTGTAGACATTTCCCGCAGTGACACACTACCAAAACGTACTCATATGTAAATGGCCATTAAACATGCATCATATGTAAACGGCCATTAAACATGCTTTCTCAATGCCTCCAATCTCGGTAAAGCATGTATGTGTTGTTGCTCTATCAGCCTCTCTGAAGTCGGCATGTTGTACCAAGACTGTACTACAGGATGCCAATGTTATCCGGATTTCAAGTTTCTCGATCTTACTTACGGTACCGGAAGACATTTGTAAACCAGGTTAAACTTTGATTGTTGGTGTGGTGTTTCACGCCAGTTTCAGCTCTCTTTTTTCAGTTACATGACGGCGTTTCCAGTTTTATTTTCCAGGAGTATTGATCCATTCATCCTGACACCAGTGAGTCAGTCATAATGCTAACCCAACAATCCAGAATGATAAGGAAGGAAACGCCATTACTCCAAATACTCAAAGTATTTCAGGTATGATTGATGAAGAAATAATGAAATAATTGCAGAGTGTTCGGTAGAGTCTCAAACTTCTATCAGTTTGAATCGTAAAACACTAACTGTGACGGAAACCTCTGCCGCTTACCTCTACTAGAAATTCCGAACCGTGTTAACCTCTCCCTTATACAACAAACCGGCGGCAAACTACTTTGAAATCATTTAATTATAGATTTTCATAATCTGTTTTAATGAGTATAATTACTGAATAGAGTTGAAAACAATGTATGTGACGAATTGAGAAATTGCTCATTGCTCCATTTGCACCTATTTTTTCCAAACGTCGTCTCCTGCAAAAGCGTCAAAATACATCTATATGTGTTAAACATGTCAAACTTTGTTACATTGTTGGTATGGTGTTTCACGCCGGTTTTAGCAATGTTTCAGTTACATGACAGTATTTCCAGTGTATTGGTCCCTTTATCCTGACACCATCGAGTAAGTTACATGACAGTATTTCCAGTGTTTAGGCCCCTTTATCCTGACAGCATCAAGTCAGTTACATGACAGTATTTCCAGTATTTTGGTCCCTTTATCCTGACACCATCGAGTCAGTTACATGACAGTATTTCCAGTGTTTAGGCCCCTTTATCCTGACAGCATCAAGTCAGTTACATGACAGTATTTCCAGTATTTTGGTCCCTTTATCCTGACACCATCGAGTGAGTTACATGACAGTATTTCCAGTGTTTTGGTCCCTTTTTCCTGACAGCATCGAGTCAGTTACATGACAGTATTTCCAGTGCTTTGGTCCCTTTATCCTGACACCATCGAGTCAGTTACATGACAGTATTTCCAGTGTTTTGGTCCCTTTATCCTGACACCATCGAGTCAGTTACATGACAGTATTTCCAGTGCTTTGGTCCCTTTATCCTGACACCATCGAGTCAGTTACATGACAGTATTTCCAGTGCTTTGGTCCCTTTATCCTGACACAATCGAGTCAGTTACATGACAGTATTTCCAGTGCTTTGGTCCCTTTATCCTGACACCATCGAGTCAGTTACATGACAGTATTTCCAGTGTTTAGGCCCCTTTATCTTGACAGCATCGAGTCATTTACATGACAGTATTTCCAGTATTTTGGTCCCTTTATCCTGACACCATCGAGTCAGTTACATGACAGTTTTTCCAGTGTTTTGGTCCATTTATCCTGACACCATCGAGTCAGTTACATGACAGTATTTTCAGTGTTTAGGCCCCTTTATCCTGACACCATCGAGTCTGTTACATGACAGTATTTCCAGTGCTTTGATCCCTTTATCCTGACACCATCGAGTCAGTTACATAACATTATTTTCCGTGTTTTGGTCCCTTTATCCTGACACCATCGAGTCAGTTACATGACAGTATTTTCAGTGTTTTGGTCCCTTTAACCTACCACCAGTGAGTCAGTTATAATGCTTATGCCACAATTAAGTGCGTAAAGGAAGAAGAATCCATTACTTCTATGTTAAACGTCTTTCAGGTATGACTGATGACGAAATAATAGAAAAAATAGTTCGGATGGTACAGTCGATTCTTAAACTTGCATCAGATAGTTTGCACCGTAAAACTTGACAGGGGTTAACTCCCGTGGCTCCCAGCATCGTCCATAATAACTGTGACGCAAACCTCTGCATAAATTCCGACCATTGTGGGTAACCCTTTCCCTCATAACACAAATATGTAGCAGACAACTATGAACAAATATCATCAAAATGGTCAAGTGTCTGTTTTGATGGGTGTAATTACTGAATAGAGATGAGACAATGAAGCAAAATGCGAAATTGTTCATCATGAGTAATGTTTCCAAAGGCATCTGTATATCTTTTAGGGTTAGGAATACCAACCGTCCATACAGCATATAATTACGAACAGAGAGCCACGTCACACGTTAACCGAGCTTCGGGAATATACGACCAGAGAATATCCAGAGTATCCTATATACGCTAGACGATCTAGATGTAAAACATAACAGAGAGCCACGCCACACTTTAACCGACCTTCGGGAATATACGACCAGAGAATATCCAGAGTATCCTATATACGCTAGACGATCTAGATGTAAAACATAACAGATTGCCACGTCACACGTTAACCGACCTTCGGGAATATACGACCAGTGAATATCCAGAGTATCCTATATACGCTAGACGATCTAGCTGTAAAACACTACAGAGAGCCACGTCACACTTTAACCGACCTTCGGGAATATACGACCAGAGAATATCCAGAGTATCCTATATACGCATCCGCAAGATATTTTAAATGTATAAATACCTAAAGGGAGGTAATATTGTGTCACGTTGTATAAACTAAACTTATATTGTTATTTTTGTTACTGTTTATTTTGCGATCAAGCATAAGGTGACTGAGGATATTATTTGTTTCAACTGGATATAGCGTTGAACAAGAATGCATACTTCCGAGAAATAAGACCTTCAATGTGTTAATAATGATCAAAACATATAACTGAACGTGTAGACACTTTGACTTAATTGTTTCATATTTTGTTTTAAAATAACGATTTGTGCGTAAAACCATCACATACAAACTCACTGTATGAAGTGTCTTCCAGTCAATTCAACCTGTTCCTACTTGTAGACGCATGTTGGCGCAACTGTAACAGATGACTTTTGAAACGTTGTGAGGAAAAGGAGGAACCGCCAATAATCAACAATTTCACCTTTTACCACAATGTTTTTATTTTTATTCATTAATTAAACGTCAATTGGCTGAACAGTTTAAAAGTATTGCGTAGATGATTACAACGTCGTCTTCTGCATATTTCTTGTATGAGGCAGAGGTTTAAGACATCTTAACAAATGAGACTTAACACAATCATCTCTCTCAGCGGCATTCATACAATAACGAGGACTGTTGCTTGCACAGCGACAAGTTATATTCACAATTGCAAATGTACCGCAAGTTGTTTGTTTTGTGGTGGTTCCTTCTGGCCATTTTTCCTAATACCAGCGAGTCAGTCGTTATACTAACCCCACAATCCTGACTCAACACAATCATCTTGCTCTGTGGCATGCATACATTTAAAGAGGACTGTTTCTTGCACAGCGACAAGTTATATTCTCAATGAGAATATTCACAACTGAAAATGTACTGCAAGTTGTTTGTTTTAGTTTTTTTGTTGGCTAGAGTTTAACGTCATGTTCCACAATTGTTCAAGTGTATCACGGCGTGTCAGTGGTAACTTTAGTTACAAGTATTACTGGTCTATATATCCTGATACCGTCGAGTCAGTCGTAATGCTTACCCCATAATCATGAGTGCCAAGGAGGGAAAGCCATCACTATATACCGTTTAGAAAGTATTTTGTATGAACCTGCCTTGTATCGAATCCGCTACTTTCTGCGCCAAGGTGGAAAGCCATCACTATATACCGTTTAGAAAGTATTTTGTATGAACCTGCCTTGTATCGTATCCGCTACTTTCTGCGCCAAGGAGGGAAAGCCATCACTATATACCGTTTAGAAAGTATTTTGTAAGCACCTGCCTTGAATCGTATCCGCTACTTTCTGCGCCAAGGAGGGAAAGCCATCACTATATACCGTTTAGAAAGTATTTTGTATGAACCTGCCTTGTATCGTATCCGCTACTTTCTGCGCCATGGAGGGAAAGCCATCACTATATACCGTTTAGAAAGTATTTTGTAAGCACCTGCCTTGTATCGTATCCGATACTTTCTGCGTAAAGGCGGACGCTCTTCGACTAGACCAACGAGGTACCCTACATCAGCTAGGGACATGCTATATGGAATAACGAACATAAAACAAGGATCGTTTTTTCGGATACTGACTCGGCCAACTTTCATTACCGTGATTGCCAAACGTAATTATGGCTAGTTTTATCTTGATTACCAACTGGCTTAAATGCCATCCAAGAATGTAGCCAGGTTGATAAACATCAGCCAAGTAGACATCAATTTAACTTTGACCAACTATACAATACAAGTTACTTATAAAATGTTCGCACACGTGATCATTTATCAAAATAAAAAGACAATCTGATCGTTTAAACCTCGCAGAGGTAGAGCGTCTGCCCCTCGTACCAGAGGTACCAGATTCTGCCTTTTGAATGTTTCTACACCGACGACGCGAGTCCTGGTTAAGTCTCCAGAAAGCAGACATCGAGCGTGATGTATGCAAGCTTAAAGCTTGTTTCCCAATCAATGTAAACTAAATAGATTTAAACAAAACTAAACAACGTGAACAGATCTGTCCAGTCCACATTCAAGTCATCTTAACCGTTTTGAGTATTTAACCTCAGCTGTCTTGAGTATTTAACCTCAGCTGTTTTGAGTATTTAACCTCACCTGTCTTGAGTAATTAACCTTTGCTGTTATGAGTATTAAACCTGACCTGTCTTGGTTATTTAACCTCACCTGTTTTGGGTATTTAATCTCAGCTGTCTTGAGTATTTAACCTCACCTGTCTTGAGTATTTAACCTATGCTGTTTTGAGTATTTAACCTATGCTGTTTTGAGTATTTAACCTCAGCTGTATTGAGTATTTAACCTCAGCTGTCTTGGGTATTTAACCTATGTTGTTTTGAGTATTTAACCTCAGCTGTCTTGAGTATTTAACCACACCTGTTTTAGGTATTTAACCTCAGCTGTCTTGAGTATTTCACCTCACCTGTCTTGAGTATTTAGCCTTTGCGGTTATGAGTATTACAACTCAGCTGTCTTGAGTTTTTAACCTCACTTGTTTTGGGTATTTAACCTCAGCTGCCTTGAGTATTTAACATCACCTGTCTTGAGTATTTAACCTATGCTGTTTTGAGTATTTAACCTATGCTGTCTTGAGTATTTAACCTAAGCTGTCTTGAGTATTTAATCTCAGCTGTCTTAAGTATTTAACCTCAGCTGTCTTGAGTATTTAACCTCAGCTGTCTTGAGTATTTAACCTATGCTGTTTTGAGTATTTAACCTCAGCTGTCTTGAGTATTTAACCACACCTGTTTTGGGTATTTAACCTCAACTGTCTTGAGTATTTCACCTCACCTGTCTTGAGTATTTAACCTATGCTGTTTTGTGTATTTAACCACAGCTGTCTTGAGTATTTAACCTCAGCTGTCTTGAGTATTTAACTTCACTTGTGTTGGGTATTTAACCTCAGCTGCCTTGAGTATTTAACTTCACTTGTGTTGGGTATTTAACCTCAGCTGTCTTGAGTATTTAACTTCACTTGTCTTGAGAATTTAATCTCAGCTGTCTTGAGCATTAACCTCAGCTGTCTTGAGCATTTAACCTTACCTATTTTGAGTATTTAATTTCAGCTGTCTTGAGTATTTATCCTCACCTGTTTTGGGTATTTAACCTCAGCTGTCTTGAGTATTTAACTTCACTTGTGTTGGGTATTTAACCAAAAAATTGTATTCACGAACAGCTATAAAGGAACTGTTTGCGTATGGCTTCAATGAGTTTGGCCTTGAAAAAAATCGAATGTAAATCGCTTGTAATTCTTGTAACTGAATAGTTGTTTTAGATAAGTTCATGATTTCAGACCTCTTGATCAAATGGTTCAAGATCTTGTTTGGGTATTTGTCAGAATGACCGCCTTGAGAATAATGTCACGGAAATAACGTATGTGAAGGGTAACGTTCGGGCCTCTTGATGAAATAGTTCTTGAATTGAATTGGTTTGTGAAATAACAACTAACTCGATGCGATAATGGTTAGAGAGCCCGCCTCGAGAGAGATGATAACGACATAAATTACATGTAACGTAGGGTTCATACCACTTGTTAAAGAGTATTATCTCGCTTAGGAAGTGGTTCGAGAGGTCGCCTCGAGAGACATGACAACGACATATATTATGTTTAATGTAGAGTCGGACATTTTGTTCAAATTGTTCCTGGTTTGAATCAGTTTGTAAAATAAGTACTATATCGATGGGGTAGTTGTTAGAGTGACCGCCTCGAGAGAGATGACAACGACATAAATTACGTGTAAGGTAGAGTTCGGACTTCTTGTTCAGGAGTTTTATCTCGGTGGGATAGTGATTCGAGTGCTCGCCTCGAGAGGGATGACAACGACATAAAGTACGTGTAAGGTAGAGTTCGGACCTCTTGTTCAAGATTAATATCTTGGTGGTGTAGAGGTTCAAGTGCTCGTCTCGGGAACGATGACAACGACATGAATAATGATATGGCTTCAATGATATAGGCCTTGAATACAATCGTATGTAAATAGCTTGTAATTCTTTTAACTGAACAGTTGTTTCAGATATGTTTGTGACCTCAGACCGTTTTTCAAATGGTTTCTGGTTTGAATCAGTTTGTGAAATAAGTACTATCTCGATTGGGTAGTGGTTAGAATGCCCACCTCGAGAGAAATGACAACGACATAAATTATCTGTAATGTAGAGTTCTTGTAACTGAACAGTTATTTCAGAAAGGTTCGTGACTTCAGACCTTTTGTTCAAATGGTTCCTGGTTCGAATCAGTTTGTGAAATAACTGCTTTATCAGTGGGGTAGTGGTTTGAGTGGTCGCATCGAAAGAGATGACAACGACATAAAGTACGTGTAAGGTAGAATTCGGACCTCTTGTTGAAGAGTTTTATCTCGGTGGTGTATTGGTTCGAGTGCTCGCCTCGGGAGAGATGACAACGACATAAACTACGTGTAAGGTAGAGTTCGGACCTCTTGTTCAAGAGTAGTATATTAGTGTTGTAGAGGTTCGAGTAGTCGCTTCGAAAGAGATGAGCACGACATAAATTACGTGTAAGGTAAAGTTCGGGCATCTTATTCAAATAGTTTATGGTTTGAATCATTGTGTGAAATAACTTCTATATCGGTGGGGTAGTGACGACAACGACATAAATTGCATGTAAGGTAGAGTTCAGACATCTTGTTCAAATGGTTCCTGGTTCGAATTAGATTGTGAAATAACTTCTATATCGTCGGGGTAGTGGTTAGAGTACCAGCCTCGAGAGCGATGACTAAACAGAGTGTATCTGTAGAGATGAACCCTAGTCTCTGAGTCAAACTGTTCCTGATACAAATCAGTATTAGAGTAGTGTCAGCCGTGTTTTTTCAGCGGTTATAACTCGGGTAACGAGTGATCCATTTCTCACACCAGGATTGGTTCATTGTCTAAATAAGGAATATGGAGGAAACAACGTTACGGTATTCGACTCCTCCTTAGTTTAAGTATACGACGACCGGCTTTAACGAGAACATGTAAATACAACCAGAGACATGTCATGTCTTCAAGAGAGTACATTTGAAAAATAAAGTATATCAAATGTGTAAGCATACGCTGTTTATTAATCATTATTCAGTAGTACATGTATCTAAAATCTAACATAAAAATATACAAATATAATATAACACAAACTATATAAGGGATATAGCAAAACATTGACAATGAATTTGTATGTATACCTTATATATGGGTGTTACGGGGTTAGTTTATGTGCAATGAATTAACTAACAAACAAATACAGATTGACACGCGAACTGTAACGATTCAGACGAGCCTCTTAATACATATTTAAGTCCAAATTGTTCGTACTGTAGGTATACATATGCATACATATATCTTGTGAAGCTGGTTTCTATATAATGAACAAACAAAAACTTAAAACACCTAAAAACTTAAAAGCGAACAATGAGGATCCAGACGAGCATGTTAATACATGAACGCATATATGTATGTTAAAGTCCAAATTGTTCGTTGCATGTGTCTTATGATGTTAGTTTCTGTATAAAATATCAAAAAACAAACACGTTTGGGCTTAAAGCCGAATAGTGAGGACTGAGATGGGCCTGTTAATACACGGATATGAGTTAAAGTCCTTACATCGTTCTTACTGTATTCAAGTGAGGTATTATCTTTAAAATGAACTAATCAATTCGTCTTGTCTTTCAAGTCTACATAGACGAACATGTTATTACCTATGGTCTTATCACTGCTATGGTAGTATATACTAGAGGAAGCTTGTCCTGATGAAGGTATCATTTCCACTTACGGTATGTGTAGATACACAAACTAATAAGATCTCCAGCACAGGATAAAAAGCCTTTGGACATTTGCGATCCGTTTAGATTCAGATCAACCCGCACATTCCTACAGCGTGATCAGTGTCTTTATTTCATACCAAAAACTACTGTAGTGGTCTATTTATTATATGACAAAGTGTGTAGATCCTGATCAGAACGATGCGTAAACGTTTTGCATAAAAGAGTAATCATGACAGTTACCGGTGGGGCTACATTTTTCTTTGGAAATTATATCCGTGACTTGTCTAATTGTACGCTAACAGAGAAGGCTGTGGTGTGTGATCAGACTACTGGTACGATAAGGCTCATCCAAATCTTCACTGTTTTTATGTGCGACGCAACCAACTTTTTGCTGAATAGGCACAAATCTTTAACAATTGAACAATTAATTATACTCATTAAAATATAAAATTAAAAGATATTGGTTAATAAAAGTTTAGTAAAATGAAAATTTCAAACAATTGCAGTAAACAATAACAGTATTTGATATACAAAGCTTATTTTACAATATTAACTGCATAATTGTCTTTACATATGGATATTGTTAATTAAATATAAATATTTCAAGTAAATGCATTTACCAAGAGTTATATATAATTTACAGAATTAATGTGTAGAGTTAGCTTGATCCTTATCGCTCTACCTAGATATTTTGTGGCTTCTAAATATATAACACAAATAGTCTACGGAGTATTTTCTAGATTTTAAAAAGAAATGCACGTTGTGATAAGTGAAAATCCAGATCAGCCTTAACCTATAGAAAGTATGATCAGGATCTTCCTCATCTCCTATCTAGTCGTACAAACCACCAAAGTAATGTTTTGAAGAACGGAAAACCGGACAAAAGATCCCATGGACAAAATTTCCCATTCCATGTTGACTTAGTGTACTAACGACGCCGATAATATAAATACAAGAAGTATACATAGTTAGATCTTAACAACCAAAAGTTATTAAAACATTTATATATCCATTATCGTGTTAGGCGGCTAAAATAATGACTGTTTCAAATATACATTTTAAGTGGCCTGCTATCATCCATCTCTGTTAATCTATCACACGCAAATGCGAATTGTCAACAATGTTGAAAAATACGGCTATTCAAATAATTCTCAATTTTAATATTTTCCGTAATTATTTCAATTGCAGTCAAAACAACTGTGTTATTCATTTAGTACATAGGCAAATAGAAAACGACATTTCTACGAAATCATCGGCACGTTGTAAGACATAATGCAATGGCTATCCTGGACACTCATGAACTTATCTTGTACTGAATAGGATCAACTTTTTATCAGTTTTAGTGTCCTTATGTAAACCAAACACTAGGCAACCATCAGTGGGTCTGAACGATATACACAATGGCAAGTGTATCCCGTCCTTCTTTGATAACAATATCTTCTCTTTTCTTCCATCATGTCGGATCATATGTACATTGTTTGAATCCACTCCACACACTAAGAGGTTATCTTCTCCATCCACATACATTCCGACGGGTAACTTCAATTCTGTGTCAGAGTACCGGTATATCACGTTACCTTGATTGTTCAAACATGTAACAGTGTTAGTGTCTGTATCAGAGACGTATACCTTAGTCGCGCCTCTGTTAACTTGTACATAATCAGGCCTTGTAAATATATATTTACCTTTATCCACGCCCAACCTTCTCTGTACCTTACCGTCCATGTTGAGTACTCGTACTTCACCATTACCGGGATTATCATGACAGGTAACGTAGATCTCCTCTCCATTAACATCTACACCGTAACACTTTCTATCCATCTTCAATGTTTTCTTCACCTCCATCCCCGGGAATATTCTAACACGCTGGAGTTGTTTGTGATTACCTTGTGTAACTATGACGTCAGTGTCATTGATAGTAGACACTTCTTGTGATTTAACGGGTAACTGGGTCTTGAAAAGGAAGTTTTCATCAAACAATTTAAGACCAACCTCACCACATGCGAGTACAACATGTCCGTTAGGCATAAATGTACATCCCAATACTTTATTAGACATCGTATCTGTTGCCCGTTTCTCCTTCACAGAAATGTTCAGTATAGATGTCTGGTTTGGACCGGAATCAATTGGTCGGTGGCTACCGACAGTGCCTAGTGATTGTAACTGCTGGATCATGTCAGATAAGACGCCATTGGGTTGAAAACGAATGTCTATTGGGTAAATTTCTTTCTGGATTTTACCAATAATAAGAGCATATTCACTTGCAGGTGACGACGCTTTCTTCACCCCGACAAATATGACGTCATCTTCCCGCGTTTTCTCACATTCCGACAAAGATTTGTCCAGATCCCCGATTTGATTCAAAATCTCATCGGCTAACGTCACGTGACCATTGATCTCTTTTTTCATCGTTTCTTCAATTTGTCGGATTTCTGAAGACATTTTCTTTTCAAGTTTATTCAGGTTGTCATCAATATCCCTGCGAAATCGTTGCATGTCGCTGAAGCAATTCTGTATCTGAGACACCACGGTTGATTTATCAGTGTGTCTGCTCTTTGTAAGGTCATCATATCTAATTGTCAAGTCACGCAGAAGATCAGCGATTTTCTTAAGCTCCTTTTCAACATCAATTTTAGCACTGTGTTTTGAGACAGTGCTTGTGTTACATGTTGCATGGTTTATCATTTTACAGGCAGGACACATAACCACATCGTGATTGGAGCAGTAGGTATCGAGTACTGACGTTCTGTGTGCATCACAGAACATAAATGGTAGCGTTGGCTGTTTCCTCGTAGATACTGATGGTATGTTACTCCCTATCAGAATTGTATGGTCTCTCGTCGCCTTAGATCCTCTGTGCGCCGAATCACATGCCTGACAGAGGTGCTCACAACATATGTTACAGTAGGATATGGCTTCCGATGTTTTACAATTCGACAGACAAACGTCACAATCTTGGTTGTATATCTCGTCAGATCCTTCATACAGAGATTGGGATCCAGACGCCATGATTATAATTTACGCATGCGTAGTTTCCCAAGTCTTCCTGAAAAGGAAAATAATAACGAATGCTTAATAGAAACGCATACCATGTAGACTGTTCGTTCTGTGGTTTTGTGCGATAAATATGAATTATAAGAGCCCGTTAATGATTGATTTAGGTTTAACGCCGTTTCCAACAATTGTTCAGTCATATCACGGCGACCAGTTCACCTACTCATGTGTTTCATGGCTTTCTCACGCCAGTACTCCAAACAACATAATTTCCTAGCAACTGGCTGCTTTTCCACATTGACTGTTAGCCCATTGGTGAAAAACGAATGACTCTTGTCACAGTGACTTTTGTCAAATATCGGAAAGAATGTTGTCCGAGCCGGTGTTCGAACTCACAACCCCTGGATTGAAAGCCCGCTTCGCTACCGACTGAGCTACCGCGGCTCGGCTGAATGGGAAAATGTGTAAGTTGACTTCGGTAAATAGTGTAGTAACATATCAGTCTGTGCACATTCTGATCAAGATATTCACTGTTCAAATATTACTTTTAGAAGCTTGTTCTATTTGTGTAGATTATGATCAGACTGAGCAGATATACAGGTTAATCTGAACCTTCACTGTTCAAAACTGTCAACTTGATGGTGATGAATGTTCTGATGAACTAACATGAAGAATTGGTGAATAAAGTGGTCTGTAGAGTGTTCACAGGGTTTGGTTAATATTTCAACTAGCAACATATAATTTGACCCATTATGACCCAGTTTCTCACTTGACCGATATTTGGTGTAGAGGATTATTCTTTTGAACTACAATTACGATTGTATGTAAAAGAGAGTATCTAAAGTATTCATAATGTGTCCCTAAATTTGACCTAGTAACATAGTTTTGGACCCCATTGGCCAAGTTTCAAACGTGACTGAGATTCGATGGAAGGGATTATTATTCTGATGAACTTTCATGAAGATTGTATGACTATTCACACGTTTTGTCTAAATTTCAAAACTAGTTACCTTGTTTTCGACTCAATGCGACTCAATGTTTAACATGTTCGAGATTTTGAGAAGTTGAATGATCTTATGAACTTACATGATTGTTTATAAGAAATGAGGTCTCTAGAGCACTTAAAAAGGTATTTATCACTTCATTTCTTATCCCACAAAAAACACGACTAGGATTTGATAGACATGACTGTTCTGATAAAATGTCATGTAGAACGTAAGAGTAATGTGACCTATCGAGTGTTCGCAATATTTTCTTCAATTTGACGTAGTGACTTAGTTTCTGAACCCACGTTACCCAGTTTCATACTTAACCCAGGTTTGATGTAAATGCGTGTTCTTATGTACTGCCATGAAGATCGGTATATAGAGTGTTATTCTACCGAGATCACATGAATATTGAGGTTCTGTATACAAATCCGATGAGCATTTTTGTGACGATTAAGTAAAGAATATAGCCTCTAGAATTTTCACAATGATTTTTGTATTTTAGTCTTAGTGTTTTACCCAATCTGACCAAGTTTCTAAGTTGACCAAGATATGATGGTAGCTAAGTGAAGAAAGTGTGAGGCTTGATGCCTCTGCCCTGGATGGTTCAAAGGGTAATATTTAAATGTTGTGGCGTCAACCTCAATCTTACTATTATGTCTGTCATAAATATTGTGTTGCCTTTATCTTAGTCAACACCTCTTAAGACCAAATTGTTCACTCTGACGTACGGACAGACATAAAGGTACGCAGCATCAATTGTGACGACTATGGACCTCGCTGTTGGTCTTAATTGAATCATAGGCCTAGCTACAACCAAGTCCATAAATATCAAAATTGTATCCTTAGATGGTGTAACATACAAATGAAGTGTATCTTCGTAGCATGGCTAAATACATTTATTCCTAATAGTTACTCTTCGGGTCTCACTGGTAGATGTACCTGTGTATGTAGCGTTACGAACTTGTACACACATTACATGTTAGCAAACCGGTTAACCTAGTCGGTAGAGTACCCGCCACGAAAGCGAGATATCCCAGGTTCGATCCAATGACTTGCTGCATGTTTTATCTCCAAATTTAAATTTGATCCCATCTATGAGATAAGGCACACAATCATGTTCGTGAACCATACAGATCCAGATCAACCTGTACATATACTATATTATAATAAGGCAGAGTATATATGTAAATGTACGTGCTGATCTGAACACACACCGTTTATAAATGCTCGCTCGTGCCTTTAAAAATAACTTTTCTCAATGGAGCAATTACAGTAGCTAGCATACTGAGCAATTACTGTAGCTAGCATACTGAGCAATTACTGTAGCTAGCATACTGAGCAATTACTGTAGCTAGCATACTGAGCAATTACTGTAGCTAGCATACTGAGCAATTACTGTAGCTAGCATACTGATGGAAATATTCCCCTATGTGTTTGTTTATGCACATACTTGAGCTCTCAGCGTAAGTAGCCTTCACAACAAGTATCTGCTGTTTTACGCCGCCTTCAAGATGTTTTCAGTTATATCACGGAATTTCCTTGTTAAGTTACAAGTTCTACTGCTCCAAATATCCTCAAACCAGCAAGTCAGTCGTAATGCCATCCCAGCAAATCTGAGCTCCAATGAAGGCAGCAATTACCATTTGTTTTAAGTATTTGGTATTACACGGCCGGGGATCAAACCCGCGACTTCCCACACCCTAGGCGGATGCTCTACCATTCCACTACGAGGCGGATGCTCTACCATTCCACTACGAGGCGGTCAATTTTTAAACGAAATGAATAGGGCAAAGCTCCCCAAAGCGCATATCTAGGTCATGTTTACATTCCACTAACAGACGACCGAATAAAAAAGAGCTAGACAACCTAAAAATAGACTTCGGGATGGTCCGGACACATTTTTTTGCCACGGAGCTTGCCGAAAGCAGAAACCGTTTCCCTCACTCAAATCGATTTTATACATCTTACTATTATATATTTTTAAAAATATTTTTTTCAAATTACACCGTTTTTGTACTCTAGTTAAGTACTGAAGTGGATAAAACACAAAAATGGGCTTTCTTCTTATAATTTTTGCTATATTTAAATTGTTATATTCCCCTTCATTTCGTAATGACGTCACAATATTTCTGCTGTCTGCTAGCACAACTCTTTTGGACTGTTTACCTAATTTATATAGCATGTATCTAATACAGGGGTCCGCACAGGATTATTTTAAGACAAATAACCTGATGAGCTGTTTAAAGGCCAGGGGTCCGCAAGCTATACTGTTCAGACAATTGATTGATTGTTTGTATTTTAACTCCGCTTTCAACAATTGTTCAGTTATGTCACAGCGTAACTATTCAAACAATAAAATGATGACTAATTTAAAGCATGCAGAAGTCTACGGCTCTTTCCATGATCTCTCCAACATACACTTTATCTCTGAGGTTAATCTTTAATTCAAGAAATAATTTAAAATAACCCTATGACTGATCATAATTTAACACTGGTCAATTTTCAACAGCTGTTTTTATCAAAATGTAATGTTGAAATGTTATGTTACGATGAAAAACGGACCCTGAGGTCTCATTTTAACGGGATCAGAATAAAATGCGAACAGTCAAAACACTAAATCGCATTCGAGTACAGAAATCCCCCCACCCCCTCCCAGAACGTGAGTTATATTTATCACATACAAAGATGCGAGAGAATAATTATCAAAAATATATTTCATTTGTATAATGACTGGTGTTTATGCTTACCTTATAAGCCGTTTAAATCATGGAAGTATTGCATGAATTTCTTTTATTGAAACATTTTCACAAGGATATCGATGTGATTAACTTCTTCTTTCGTTTTCGGGTTACTGAACAGTATCGCGTGCCGACACTATTTCAAGCAGACTTTATTACTGTGAATATTAATTAGGTAGGCGGTACGCATCTCGCCTCGTAACTGATACGCGCTTAAATGGAGGAGTGTCAAACTGTTCATAGTATGCTCGCCAATAGTTAATTCTGCACGACGAGGGTAAAGAAATTCATCACGAGCGAGTGTTCAACGTATTATCGTCGTGTGGTGTGATATAAAATTATATTACTACAAGATCACCATCTTTGTAATACCAAAATGCTCTGATAAAGACAAAATACATTATTCCCTAATAGTTACAACAAATATTACATGTTAGCGGACCGGTTAACGTAATCGATAGAGATCTCGCCACGAAACCGAGAGGTCCAAGGTTCGATCGAAGGACTTGCTGCATGTTTTATCTCCAATCTTTCTTTAAACTTCCTCCGTTTACTTTAAAATATTGAATTATAGTAATAATTATGAAGCGAACCAGCTTAGATCTTAAACAAAATGTCCGATAACTTATTGGCGTAAATATTGGAACTATATATGTAAGAGGTAATTGACACACGCGCTTTATTACGTGCTGTCCACTTTCATCGCTGATTTATAAGCACGGATACAACATCTTTATTAACGCTTTCCCACACGCACCATACGACTAAAACAATTGAACACAGTTTGACCAAATGAGATATTACACACAAGAACATCTTTGTCGTTTTCCTTTTATTCAAAGATGTTTTACTCCTGTTTGCAAAGTTGTGTTGTTCATAGTACGTAGTCTGTTGCAGATTTATTGCACGAGGAAAATAATTAAAACAAGCCGAACCCAAGGCCCGGGGTTTTCATTAATTGGGGAATGAAGTACGAATTAATTGAAATCCCGAGCAAAAGAGAACACAGAATACATATTATATATTTATTCTGTGTTTTCAAACACAAATAAAACTTGATAATTACCTTATATTTTCCTATGACGCTTTTTTATCCATAATTCGACTTAGTCATATTCCGTATAAAAACTTGCAGCCGTTGAGTTTTGAAAACAGTGTGGCAAAACTTTAAACTGCTTATATTGCTCATATGATTATGAGCAGTTTCTCCCTTTATCATAATGTTTCAAATCTTTCTAATAACTATACTTTCATTTATAGAGATTTTCAACATGTATTGTCGTCAATGTGTATTTCGCCTCCATGTGAAGATTAAATCCTGCATTCTTACCCTGACATGATCTACGTTTCATATTCGCATAGAGGGAGGAAAATGTTGATTCATAGTGAAAAAAGGATCTTATGACAAAGTTTTTTCTCAATATCTAATAATATATATGAAAATATCAATTTTCGGAATTAATGAGTATTCCTCATTTTATTTAATAATAATAATAATAATTATTCATTTTAATATCTCCATAAAATTGAGACACCTTTTAAGATGGACTTTCTTATCCTAAATAAACAATGTTGATCAAGATTTACCTGTCTAATCTATTTATAGATATACACCCTGTTTTCAGTTATCTCGATCTAGCATCCATTTACCCTTTGCAATGATTTAATTTCGAGGGATTGAGTGTTCGCGACCAGGAATCGATCCTCGATCGGGTCATACTAAAGTATTTATAAATGGTTGTAGTAACTTCCGTTTTTGCACTGAGGAATGGGCGGTTGGCATGATAACAGATTGATCGGTATCAGGAAAATAAAAGCGTGTTAACTGGTACTCTACACAGGAAACAACGTGATGTAACTTTTACGTTACACAGGAAACAACGTGATATAACTGGTACTTTACACAGGAAACAACGTGATATAACTGGTACTCTACACAGGAAACAACGTGATGTAACTTTTACTTTACACAGGAAACAACGTGATATAACTGGTACTTTACACAGGAAACAACGTGATATAACTAGTACTTATAAATATCCAGGAAACAACGTGATCTAAATAGTACTTTACACGGGAAATAACGTGATACAACTGGTACTATACACAGGAAACACCGTGATATATCTGGTAATGTACATAGTAAACAACCTGATATAACTGGTACTTTACAATGTGATGTAACTTGTACTTTACACAGGAAACAACATGATATAACTGGTATTTTACACAGTAAACAACGTGATATACCTAGTACAATATACAGGAAACACCGTGATATAGCTGGTACTTTACACAGGAAACAACGTGATATAATTAATTGCAACACTTTTGAAAGCGGCGAAAAACAGAAATATTATAACAATATCATTGCAATAGTAGTATGCCTTATATACACGTATTCAAGGAGGAACAAATGGTAGATCTTACAACCCTGTGAATGCTATCATTAGAACTGGATTATTTGTCTCATACAAAAACAAGCAACCAAAACGTCCACATTGAGCCGATGTGCAACATCTGGCCGAAGAATACCGGAATCATGAATTCAATGTAGCAGATTTCTAACATTTCCTGCAGTCCCTGGATGATATCCTTTCCTGAAGTCGACATGCCCATCATTTTGAGGTTTAATAAGAATGATCATCCACCTAGAATTTTACAGATCACAAATTATCATATCTCCTCAAATTGTCTGATCATCTAAAAATCTATACAGATGGCATTTAGGACCCAAATCAGATAGTTGAGGCAGCAATGGTGATACCATCCATAAAGGTTAAAATGTCAAAAAGACTAAGCGACAAGTTATCTATTTATGCTGCAGAACTGACTGCCCTAAACTGGACAATTGTTAACATACCATACATAGTTACTATACTTTCTGATTCATTATCTGCTTTACAATCTAATAACCTAAAATATAGCAACCTGCTCTCATAGAAAATTGCAACATCAGTGGCAAGTAAATAAGATACAAGTTAAATTTGTGTGGGTTCCAGCACTTGTCGACTTACCAGATAATGAGTTAGAAGATATGGCCGCAAAGGACGGACTAAGGTACTCTACCTTACAAAGTTCCCCTGGCAACATCTGAAATATACTCCTTTATTAGGGTAAAACAAGAAACAAAAGGATTTTCTGCTACCTTACAGGAGGGCAATAGAAAAACTGTCCAATATCAAGAGTACTGGAGGTTAAATGGCCATACATTACATACTATTTCCATCAAAAGGACTCTACATGTATGGCATTGGAAAGCTACATGTACCTGTTGGACTGTTAGATGAGAGACAAGACGTAGCTGACATCCGATAGACCTACAACGGTTGTGTTTATTTTTATAATGTAACATGTACCGGGGGTATCATTCCAGGCACTTACCGCGATGTTCGTTGCTTTAACTTTGTGAAAAAAGCAAGCAACATCGCTATAAAAGCCGGCTTCTACAGCAAGGCTAAATAAGTGGTAGTTGTAGGTGTATATATATACCCCAGTCCCGATACATTTCTGCCTCTTTTTTCTCGACTTCGACCTGAAGTCACACAACTGCACACTAGCAGTACACCAGAGCGGAGCCTATGTAACATCATTTGGATCCACCGTGATCCGGGGATGATGGTGATGTCTTCCCAAAATCCCACGTCTGTCACCATCTGTAACGTGTACAAGGTACTTCACGGAGTTAAGCAACCGCGGGTCACCCATCCAGGCACTAACCACGATGTACGTTTCTTAACTTTGTTAAAAAGCCAACCACTCAACCAACGTTGCTATAAAAGTCGGCTCCGTGAAAGACCCGTTACAGGTTACAATATGACAAAAAACAGTGTAATATACTTGTGTGTCTCCATTTCTATTCATAAGTACCCACAATTACCCTGTATAACTTGAGAACAGATAAAATAGATTCTATTCTGCCTAGGGTTACCTTTTACACCTTTACTTTTTTGTTTAATGACATATCTCCAAAGCGCATATGTAGGTTAACATTCTTTGACAAACCACCTAAATATAGAAGCCGGTCTACCTAAAATAGACTTCGGGAGGATCCGGACACATTTCTTTGCCACGGAGCTAGCCGAATGTAGAGACCGTTTCGCACACTCAATTCGATTTAAACATCTTACTATTTTATTTTTTCTTAAATATTTTTTCTGATTTTACCTTTTGCATACACTTTTAAAGGTACTGAAGGGAAGAAAATCACAAAACTTTGCCCTCTTATTATAATTGAAGCTATATTTCAACTTTACCATCTCCTTCATTTCGTTATGACGTCACAATATTTCTCCTGTCTGCTAGCACAACTCTTTTAGACTGTTTACCTAATTTAAATAGCATGTAGCTAATAGAAACGTAGCCATAGCATAATAAAATAACTTACAAGAAAGGCTGCTCCAAATCCGAGAGCTTAAACACAGCTAAATTCATACTTTGAAAAGAAAATTTATTGTCTTTCATGTACATGTAAACACAAAGACACACACACAAAAAAGGGGGATAATCTGACCTTCTTAAACTTTACTTTTATATTTTCACAACGGTTGTCTCCTGTTTACATGTCTTATAATAATTGAAATATTTTTAAAAATGTAGCAAGATTATTCAAATTGATGGACGGGTCGTGGTTTTACATACGAGGTGGGACATATTGTCTTAACTTAGCAACGACGTCATTTCCATTGATTATATGTCCATGTTTTAAATCAACGGAAGAAGTACTAGAGTCCAAACCCCTTATTATGACGGAATACCTGTGCTATATCAACCGATCGAGATCTGATCTAGGTCGGTCTTGATATGTTGACCCATTCTCTAGCTTGTCGCAATATTGTGTTTGTGTTTTTCTATGCCTGCGACTTTCAAAAGTCGTCTGGTGTAGAGGCGGCAGAAAAAGTTTGTATGTGGTAAAGGGTTAAAAAAAACCTAACAGTTTATCATGCATACTGTTAGCGTAGAACAACTAAGCCACGCGAAAACCGACATTCTGAAATAAACGATCACTGATCACAGAAGATCCAGATCATCATATGTTTACGCATTCACCGTACAATACCTAAAGGGATGTAATCTTGTTTCGCTTTATCTGATCTAAACATGCATTGTTCATTGTGCGATCAAGCAAAATGTTTCTGACATTCTTCGCATTTAAAAGCTGGATACAGCTCTAGACAATACTAAAATCTGACGAGAAATACGACCAACAGTAATAACGATAAAAAACATAACCGAAATTGCATAATTTTGGACATGATTTTTCTTAAAGTGTTTTATTTTTAAATATCAATTTTTACGTATTACTATAAAATGTAAGCATATATAAATTGTCAGTCAATTTCCCATTTTTAAATGTGAACACATTTTGACGCATCTGTAGCAGGCGACTTTTGAAACTGAAATGTTGTGACAAAATGAGGAATTGACCATAATGAGCAATGTTTCCCTTTGCCATTATGTTTTCATTATAAGTCAATAATTAAACTTCTATTAAAATAACATTTTAATAGTTTTACTTAGATATTTTAAAGTTTTCTGCTGCAAATTTATTGCATGTGACAAAGGGTTTAGACATCTTAACAAGTGAAAAATAAAACTATCATCTCTCTACGGATTATACTGCAGCATGCATAAATTAACGAGGGTTGTTTCTTGCACAGCGACAAAGTATCTTCTCAAAGAGAAAATTCACAGCTGCAAATGCATTGCAAGTTGTATGTTCTTCTTTTGGTATGTAATTTAACACCATGCTTAACAATTGTTCATGTATATCGCATTTACTGGGTAACTTAAGTTACCAGTACTCCTGGCCCTTTTATCCTGATACCAGCAAGACAGTCGTAATGCTAAACCCGCAGTCCAGAGTGCAATGAAGGGAAAGCCATTATTACTATATTTAAAGTATTTGGTGTTACCCTGTCTTGGAACGAATCCGCGACTCTCCGCAACGAGCCGGACACTTTACCTATATACTATCGAGGGTTAACCGCAACATGGGACATGCTATATGGAATAATAAACATAAATCAGGGGTCGTGCTTTAAAATAAGTGTTCGATCAACATTCTTTCCGATGATTGCCCAACGTCAGTATGGCTAGTGTCATCTTTTTCACAAACTGGCCAAATTGTTCATTCAAGAATGAAGTCAAGTTGATAAAAAATCAGCCAAGTAGACATCAATACAACTTTGATAAACTTTACAGTATTAATTATTTATAAAAACGCGTGATAATTGAACAATACAAAAGGACACTCTGGACGTTTAAACCGCGCAGAAGAAGAGCGTGGGCCTCTCGCATAAGAGGTCCCGCGATGAGAGGGTTTGTCTTCACAAACGGCGCGAGTACTGGTTAAGTCTCCAGGAAGCTGACATCAAGCGTGATTAATGTAGGCTGAAGGCTTGTTTCGCAATCGATGTAACAGATCTTTCAAGTCCACATTTCAGTCTTCTTAACTCACCTGTCTTGGGTGAAATTGATCGTAATTCTTGGAACTGAACATTTTTTTTTCAGATAATTTTGTGACTTCAGACCTTTTGATAAAATGGTTTCTAGTTCGAATTAGTTTGTGAAATAGGAACTATCTCGATGGGGTAGTCGTTAGAATGACCGCCTCGAGAATGATATCAAAGACATAAGATATGTGAAGGGTAAAGATCGGACCTCTTGCTCAAATGGTTCCTGGTTTGAATTAGTGTGTGAAATAAAAAAAAAAATGGGGTAGCGTTTAGAGTGCCTGCCTCGAGAGCGATGACAACTATATAAATTACGTGTACGCTAGAGTTCGGACTTCTCGTTCAAGAGAACTATCTCGGTGGGCTAGTGTGTCAAGTGTTCGCCGCGAGAGAGAAGACAACGTCATAGTTTATTTGTAATGTATAGTTCTTGAACAGTTATTTCAGATAGGTTTGTGGCTCAAGACCTCTTGTACAAATGGTTCCTGGTTCGAATTAGTTTGTGAAATAACTTCTATATCGATGGGGTAGCGATTAGATTACCCGCATCGAGAGATATGACAACTAATATACATTACCTGTAAGGTAGAGTTCGGACCTCCTGTTTATTATTATTATCTCGGTGAGGTAGTGGTTCCAGTGCTCGCCTCGAGAGATATGACAATGACATTAAGTTTGTGTTATGTAGAGTTCAGACATCTTGTACAAATGGTTCCTGGTTCGAATCAGTGTTTGAAATAACTTCTATATCGGTGGGGTAGTGATTAGAGTGTCCTCCTCGAGAGTGATGACTAAACAGAGTATATCTGTAGTGATGAACCCTAGTCTCTAATTCAACAAACTGTTCCAGGTGCGAATCAGTATTAAAGAAGTGTCAGCCGTGGTTTTTTACTTAGGTAACAAGTTGTTCATTTCACAGACTAGGATTCATAAATTGTCTTAATAAGGAATATGGACACAACGTTGTTGTAATCAACTACTCCTTATTTAAAGTATACGACGATAGGCTTTTACTGGAATGGTATAAATACAACCAGAGACATGTCGTGTCTTCAAGAGAGTACATTTTAACAATAAAGTATATCAATTTTGTAAGCATACACTGTTTATTAGGCATTTTTCAGCGGTACATGTATTTAAAAAAATAACACAAAAATATACAAAATTATATAACACAAACTATATAAGGGATATAACAAAACACCGACAATGAAAATATCTATAACTTATATATGGGTTTTACGGGTTTAGTTTTGTCGTACTGTATGTATACATTTGCATACATATGTTTTGTGGTGTTAGTTTCTGTATAATGAACAAAGAAAATCGTAAAACACCTAACAACTTAAAAGCGAACAATGAGGATCCGGACGAGCATGTTAATAAATGTACTTATGTATTTTTATTTAAGTCCAAATTGTTCGTACTGTATGTATACATGCATGTGTGTTATGATGTTAGTTTCTGTACTAACACTTCATGGCTTAAAGGCGAAAAGTGAGGACTGAGATTGGGCTGTTAATACTTGGATACGTGTTAAAGTCCTTAAATCGTTCTTAATGTATTCAATTGAGGTATAGGGGTAAATATCTTTGAAATGAACTAACCAATTCGTCTTTTCTTTCACGTCTACAGTGAGGGCTTAGACGAGCATGTTATTACCTATGGTCTTATCACTGCTTATGGTCGTGTATGATCGGGAAATGATGTCCTGATAAAGGTGTCATTTCCACTTACGTTATGTGTTGATACACAAACTTACGGAATTCCGTTAGGGCCATCGCCTATGAATGAAATAATCTGAAACGCGAAAACACGAAATCACGAAAGTACGATGACGAAAACGCAAAAACACGAAATCTCGAAAGTACGATGACGAAAACGCGAAACTACGATGATGAAAACGCGAAAGTACGATGACGAAAACGCGAAAATGCGAAAACACGATGATGAAAATGCGATACAATTTCGCGTTTTCATCATCGTACTTTCGCATTTTCGTCATCGTAGTTTCGAGTTTTCGCGTTTTCGTCATCGTACTTTCGCGATTTCGTGCAAAATAATATTAACAAAACAAAACAAATGGACGACTTCATACAAAGTCATTTTGAGAGAGGCTATGCCTACAACGAAATAATCGTTTTATTGAAATCGGATATGGGTATAGACTGAATTAAATGATTACCTTCATAATCACACTCTGAATACGACATTTTCACGTGGAAGGAGAATTCCTGTATGCGCAAGAAGGCGAAAGTACGATGACGAAAACGCGAAAGCACGATGACGAAAACGCGAAACTACGATGACGAAAACTCGAAAGTACGATGACGAAAACGCGAAAACACGATGACGAAAACGCGAAAACGCGAAAGTACGATGACGAAAACACGAAACCGCGAAAGTACGATGACGAAAACGCGAAGGTACGATGATGAAAACGCGAAATTGTATCACATTTTCATCATCGTGTTTTCGCGTTATCGTCATCGTACTTTCGCAATTTCGTCATCGTAGCTTCGCGTTTTCGTCATCGTACTTTCGCGTTTTCGCGTTTCAGATTATCTTATTCAAAGGCGAATATGCAGATGGCCCTAACGGAATTCCGTACAAACTTGATCGAGAAAGCATGTCCTGGTGAAGGTTTCATTTTCACTTACGTTATGTGTTGATACACACACTTATAAAATCTCCGACACAGGATATTAGGACTTAACCCGCACATTCCTTCAGCGTGGTCATTGTTTTTATTTCATACCATATGCAACTGCAATGGTCTATATATTATATGGGAAAGCGTGTAGATCCTGATCAGAATGATGCATAAATGTTTTGCATAAAGGGTAATCATGAAAGTTACAGGTGGGGCTACATTTTTCTTTTCAAAATTATATCCTTGAATTGTCTAATTGTACGCTTACAGAGAAGGTCGTGGTTGGTCTGTGATAAAACTACAGGTACGATCAGGCTCATCCAAATCTTCACTGTTTGTATGTGCGACTCAACCAACATTTGGCCGAAGCAGCACAAATGTATAACAATTTGAACAATTAATTATACTCGTTTAAATATAAAATTAAATGATATTGGTTAATGATATTTTATTAAAATGAAAGATTCAAGCAATTGCACTTAGCAATGACAGTATTTGATAAACAAAGCTTATTTTATAGTATTAACTATATAATTGCCTTTACACATGGATATTGTTAAATATAAATATTTCAAGTAATTTCATTTAAAAAGAATTAGATATCATTTTCAAAATTAATGTGCAGAGTTAACTTGATCGTTATTGTTTCACATAGATATTTGGTGACTTCTAAACAGATAATACAAATAGTCTACCGGAATCTTGTCTAGATTGCAACGTAACTTTATGATAAGTGAAGATCCGGATCAGCCTTAACCTTTATTTGCCTATCCACCTTTTAGTAGTACAAAACGTCAAAGGCACGAAAGCCGGACAAGAGATCCCATGGATAAAATTTCCCATGCCATTTTAACTAAGTGAACAGAAGAGGCCGACAAAACAAATACTGTAGGTTATTGCATCAACATGGGAAAATATTGTGTTGGACGAGTTCCTTCGGCTGAGTTGCCCGAGCTTGCGAGGGCAGTATTCCGCCGAAGGAACGAGTCCCAACACAATATATTCCCGTAATCATGCAATAAACTTTTTATTGTATCATTTGATATTGGCTATTTAAAATGTGTCGTTTTGTTTGTTTTAAACACGTCACAAATTTAGAAAATTAACACTCGTTTTGGATTGTTTAGATAAATAAACATTAACGACATATCGCGCAATTATACTCTCCTTTACGATGGTTGCTAAGGTCGTGGAAAATGTAATTTACGAACCGCCATTATTGTCGACTCGAAATGTGAATCGTCGACAAAATGATGTGTAACGCCATTTCTAACAGTGTTTTCCATTAAGAACTCGTGTATTCTCTTATTCTTGTATTTACGCCTGGATTTTTTTTATTACGATTTAGATGCCCCTTTAAAAGGACCTTTGGACCTTGCAGTATGTTCAGTAAAGCGAACACACATCTTTTATATACTGCGTTGATAAACTTTACATCGGAGGATAACAAAACAAATCTGAAGACCTACCTTTAAAACAATCATTTGCCTTATTCATCCTAGCAGTTATGAATCCCTCTTTATTTGTTGATACACTTATAATATATCGTGAACGACAATCAAAACAACAATCGAGCAATATTATTGATGTACACGTCACAGCCTTACGTCAGAAACTACGTAGTTATTTACTAGCACAGCTAACGCTATAAATAGACCAGATTTGGTTTTGTGTATGTCTATCGATTTTTCACTACGTGTCATCTACAAAAGATGTACCAAACAATGTACTACGAACCGTATAAGCACAGCTTTTTCCTAGGACTATCAGAGAGTCGAACCTTGCGCACATCTCATCTGTAAACTGATTCAAGAACCGTCTACATTAATACACAGCCTAAACAACACAGATTTCTTTTTTTTTCCATTTATATTTGTAAATATGCCTTATTAGTTGTTTTAACCATTTTGATGACTTCACTTGCCTGCGATGCACTAAGCGCTGACAGTAACAAAGTAGAAATAGAAGTTAGCTGGTCTCTAAATCATGAAAGGTTGTGCTTTGAAAAACGTTACTGTATGGAAATAGTTACGTCCTTAGCATTACGTGAACAAGGTCTGAGTGCAATATCAATGCGTGCAATATCAACCCGTGCAATATTATAGGTTATTGACCCTGTACTGTGAAATCATCGTTGGAGCGAGTTCTTGGGTTGACGTTGCCGAGCTTGCGAGGCTAAGTTCGCCAAAGAACGAGGTCCAACGATGATTTCACAGTACAGGGTCAATAACCTTTTTATTGCATACTTTCATATTGTAAACTATTTGCTTTACGTTGTGGAGGTTTTTTTTTATTATCTAGAATTGATAAATCTGCTTCCGAAATGCAAACAAACTGTTTGTTTACATAAGTAGTAATTTTTGTTCAAATGCCGTTTGAATTATAACGGTGACGTAATTTTTTTAAATGACGTCATGCACGTGCATAACCAACATTTTAGACGCGCGTTTTAGACTGTTTTCATGTCAAAAACGTACTGTGAGCATGAGACAGTAAGAAATTGTCCATGATCAATATATGAGAATTTAACATTACAAAGTCCCGTGAGGTTTAACAATGATATTTAGGTCAGCTTTGTTTGTTTACATAAATAAAGTAGTCCCTAGGATGTTAATTATGCAGAATTTTCGCACGTCCTTATCTACGGTCATGATCACTCCTTGACAGCGGTCATGATCGAAAAATCATGACCACTTTCTTCAATGCAAAGTGAACGGGACAATATGAAAGTATGCAATAACAACTGATTTTGAATCCTTGTACCAAATGTAAAATAGAAGGAACAATATCAAAGTATACAATAAAAGTAAAATACATAGTTTGATCTTAACTACCAATACTTTTAAAAACTTCTGAATGTCGACTGACTCAAATACACATTTTAGCCATTAGTACGGGGCCTGCTTTCATCCATCTAGGCTTATACAACAAACTCAATTGAGAATTGTCAACAATGTTGGAAAAGAAGGTTATTCAAATTACTTTTCTACGAAATCATCGGCTTGTTATAAAACATAATATAATGGCTATCCGGTACACTCATAAGCTTATCTACTACTGAATATGATCAACTTTTGATCAGTTTTAGCGTCCATGTGTAAACCAACAACTAGGCAACCATCACTGTGTCCGTACGATATACACAATGGCATGTGTATCCCGTCCTTCTTTGACAACAATATCTTCTCTTGTCTGCCATCATCTCGGATCATCAGTACATTGTGAGAATTACTTCCACACACTAGCAGGTTATCTTCTCCATCCACATACATTCCGACCGGTGCCTTCAAATCTCTGTCAGAGTACCGGTATATCACGTGACCTTGATTGTTCAAACATGTAACAACGTCAGTGTGCTCATCAGAGACAAACACCTTACTCCCTCCTCTTTTGACTTTGACACGTCCAGGACATTTAAATATATATTTACCGTCATCCACTCCCATCCTTCTCTTTAATTTACCGTCCATGTTGAGTACTCGTACTTCACCATTACCGGGCATATCATGACAGGTAACGTAGATCTCGTCACCACAAACATCTGCACCGTAACAGTCTCTATCGATCTCTAATGTTTTCTTCACCTCCATCTTCGGGAATATTCTTACCTGCTGGAGTTGTTTGTGTTTACCTTGTGTAACTATGACGTCAGTGTCATTGATAGTAGACACGTCCACTGAAAAAAAGGATAACTGTGTCTTGAAAAGAAAGTTTTCATCAAACAACTTAAGACCATCATCGCCACATGCGAGTACGACATGTCCGTCAGGCATAAATGCACATCCCCTTACTACATATGATATCCCAACTATTGCCCGTTTCTCCTTTACAGAAATGTTCAGTATAGATGTTGGATTTGGACCGGAATGTACTGGTCGGTTGTTAGCGACAGTGCCTAGTGATTGTAACTGCTGGATCATGTCAGTTAAGACGACATTGGGTTGAAAACGAATGTGTATTGGGTAAATGTCTTTCTGGATTTTATCAACAATATGACTATATTCACTTGTACGTGAAGACGCTTTCTTCAATCCGACAAACATGACGTCATTATCGCGCCTTTTCTCACATTCAGACAAAGATTTGTCCAGATCCCCGAGTTGGTGTAGAATGTCACCGGCTAACGTCAAGTGACCGTCGATCTCTTTTTTCATCTTTTCTTCAATTTGTTGGATTTCTGAAGACAATTTCCTTTCAAGTTTATCCATCTTGTCATTCATGTCCTTGCGGAATTGTTGCATGGCGCTGAGGCTTTTTTGTATCTGAGATATCAAGGTTGATTTATCAGTGTGTCTGTCCTTTGTAAGGTTGTCATATCTAAGTGTCAAGTCTGTCAGTCGATTAGCGACTTTCTTAATCTCCTTTCCAACACCAATGTTAGCACTGTGCCTGCAGACATCACCTGTATGACATGTTTTATGACTCGTCATTTTACAGGCCGGACAAATGACCTCATCGTGAGTGGTACAGTAGATATCGAGTAACGTTGTTTTGTGTGTATCACAGAACATAAATGGTAACGTTGGCGTTACCCTTGTGGATCCTGATGGTATCTTACTCCCCGTCAGTAGTGTATGGTCTTTCGAAGCTCTAGACCCTCTGTGTGCCATATCACATGACTGACAGAGATACTCACAACATATGTTACAGTAGGATATGGCATCCGATGTTTTACCATTCGACATACAAACGTCACAGTCTTGGTTGTATATCCCGTCAGATCCTTTATACAGAGATTGGGATCCAGAAGCCATGATTATGCAGACTGCATGCGTAGGTTGCTACTACTTCCTGAAAAGAAAAATATTTAGGAATACTTAATACAAACGCTTAACATGTAGTTTGTTCATTCTTAAATTGTATCCGACAAGTTATAAGTATATGTGCCCGTCCATATAAAAATGTATCCTCAATGCTCCTTGATTCGCTCAAATCTTCCATCGCTCCATATATGTTTGTCGTATACAGATTGGTGGCGATAATGTTCAGTTTTGCGTGATGAGTATGACTAACTGTGAGCATAAATATGATGTTTGGCAGAAGCGGGAACCAGCCTAAACTGACATTAACAATGAACAAGGGTCCCATGAGGGCCTATGTTCTACTGGGGTGGTTCTTTTGTCATTTTCAATCCAGAACATGTATGTATGGTGAAGATCGGATAGTAAATGGAGGCTCTATTGTGTTCAAAAGCTGTATTATAGCAATTTTGACAATTTCAAGGGCCATAAACCAGTCATGCAGGGGCACATCTGGCTAGTTTTCGAAAGGAACCGAGCTCTCATCAATATTTAACTACTATCTAAGTTTGGTGAAGATCAGATAGTAAATGGAGCCTCTATTGTGTTTACAAGCTCTATTATAGCAATTTTAGCAAATTCAAGCGTCATAATCCAGTCTTGCACGGGCGGATCTGGATTGTTTGCAAAACGAACCAAGCTCTCATCAATATTTAACTACTATCTAAATTTAGTGAAGATCGAATAGTAAATGGAGGCTTTATTGTGTTCACAAGCTGTATTATGGCCATTTTGACAATTTCAAGGGCCATAATCCAATCTTGCATGGGCGGATCTGGATGGTTAGCGAAAGGAACCGAGCTCTCATTTATATCTTACTACTGTATAAGTTTGCTGGAGAAACAATCAAAACTGAAGACTTTATCGCGTTCACAATATGTATTATAGCAATTTTGACAACTTCAAGGGCCATAATCCAGTCAAGCAAGGGCACATCTGGCTGGTTTTCAAAAGACACCAAGCTCTCATCAATATTAAACTACTATCTAAGTTTGGTGAAGATCAATTAGTAAAAGGAGCCTCTATTATGTTCACAAGCTCAAATATAGCAATTTTGACAATTCCAATGGCCATAATCCAGTCTTGCAAGGGCGGATCAGGCTGGCTTGCGAAAAGAACCGAGCTCTCATGAATATCTAACTACTGTATAAGTTTGATTGAGATTCAATCAAAACTGAAGACTGTATCGCGTTCACAAGCAATTGTTTACGGACGCACGGACGGACAGACACCACACCACGGCATAAGCTCTTCTGGCCTTTGGCCAGTAGAGCTAAAAAACATTTCTTTTTTCAAAGTATTGTATTATTTTGTATTTGCATTTTCAATGCTTAAATGTGCGAATCTTCAATCGTCGATGAAACAAGTTGGCTTTTGTAAGAAGAGTAGTTTCTGATCAGCCTCTGCATAATCTGATCAATACACTCATCGTTCAAATATTACTTTACATGTCATAAAGCTTTATCAATGTTTGTATATTATGATTAGACGGAGCAGATGTACAGGTTGATCTGAACCTACACTGTTTAAAATACCAACTTGTACCTTTTCGCATGGACGGGCTTACTTGACAGAGTTATGAAGGTGACGAATGTTCTGATTTGTTCACATTAGATGAATTGTCATGGATACTAATATTATGATGAACTGTCAAGACAATTGAATGACAAATGTAACCTTTAGAGTGTTCACAAGGTGTGTCTTAATTTTAAAGTAGTGACCTTGTTTTCTAAACTATGCGACCCAATTTCCAGACAGAGATTTCGTAAAGTTGATAGAGTATTCACAATTTTTTTTCTAAAAACATGACCTAGTGACTTAGTCTTATTTTCAACATACATCAGTTTCAAACTTGACTAAGATTAGATAGCGATGAAAGTTCTGATGTAATATCATGTAGAATGGATCAGAAATTTGACATATAGAGGGTTCTCAATAATTCCTTAATTTTGTCTTAGTTAATGGTCCCTCTTGACCCAGTTGCAAACGTTACCCAGATGTAATAGGTATTCTGTCATGAATGTTGGATGAGAATTGTGGCCTATAGCGGGTTTACAAGGATTTTTAAACTTTGAGCTAGCAATCAAATTTTTACCCCACGTGATCCAGTTTCGAATTCTACCGAAATTTATGTAGACACTAGGATGTGAAATGTGGCCCATATAGTTTTAAAGGGTTTCTCTAAAGTTTGACCCAGTGACCTAGTGTTTGAGTCCAAGTTTCGACCTAGACTGAGATTTTAGGAGAAAGAATGCTCTGAAGAACTGTCGTGCAGATTCAGTGAAAAAAGTAGCCTTTAGTGTTTTCACAATTATTTTCTAAATTATGACCTAGTGACCTAGTTTTTGACCTCATCTGACCATGCATGTAAGTTGACCGACATTTGATGGAAGTTTATTAAAAATAGGGTGGTGTATGTGGCCTCTAGAGATTCAAAATGTAATGTTGCCGACAGAAGACGCACAACGGACGAACAATTAACACAGGGACTGAGGTAGATCACAATAGCTTAAATTTAGATTTCTTGCTCAGGTGAGCTAAGAAGTAAGATTTGACATGCACATAGGTTGTATAATGTTCAATATACACTGTCAATTTGTTTCATTTCTTTCTTTATTTTTTGCTCACCAAAATGGTACTATAGCCCTTGTGCGGGGTTAGCTCAAAAGGTTTTTGGGACTTCAAATTATGATAGAATTTGTAATAATATTATGAATGTACATTCTTAAAGCATGCTCTATACAATTTCATTTTTCAAAAGTACAGATCTTTTATTATGACAGACATGATAGTAAGGTCGATGTTGAATCAAATAAAGACATTGGTAAGATTTATTGCTTTTTGTTTAACGATGTTTTCAACATGTTTTCAGTTATATAACGGCGGCCAATTTAGCTACTCATGTGTTTCCGGCTTTCTTACACAACTTTTCTAAATAACGTTCTAACCACGCAACTGGGCGCTTTTCCACATACACTGTTAGTCCATTGGTTGAAGACGAATGACGCTTGTCACTATGACTTTTACCAAAGGTGCAATTTATTTGTGTTTTTGTTTAATTGTGGTTTTACGACGTTTTCAACATTATTTCACATATACCACGTTCACTTCTGAGTTCACTTCTGCATGATCCCTGCGTTTACAAACCAGGAGTAGGCTAGGAAAAGTGCCTTGCACAAGTAGACTCAGTTTCAAACTTGACTGAGATTCTATGGAAGTGAATATTCTGATGAGCTTTATCTAATATTGAAAGAAAACAGATGGCCTCTAGAGTGCTCACAAGGTTTGTCTAAACATTTAAACGAGTGACCTTGTGTTTTGACTTCGTGTGACCCAATTTCTGACAAGCCGGAGATTTTGTGAAGTTTAATGTTCTGAGGAACTCAAATGTTGGTTGAATAAAAGAAGGACTTTTCTCTAGAGCACTCACAAGGTTTTTAATGAAATTGCTTTCAGTTCGACATAAACCATGACTGCGATATGATGGCATTGAACGTTCTGGAAACATTTCATGTAGATTGGAAGAGTAATTTGACCTATTGAGTGTATATATTCTTAAATTAACAACGTTGTCACTTTTTAAGCATTGAGGAGGTGATCCAGTTTCGAATTCTACCGAGATTACATGAAGATTGACGTTCTGTATACACTCGGATGGTAAATGACGACTCTACGAGTTATCTCAAATTTGAGCTTGTATTTGACATCATGTGACCAAGTTTCGAACTTGACCGAGAAGTAAAGAAAAAATATGTTCTTATGAACTGTCATGAAATGTGTAGCCTTCATATTTTTCATGAGGATTTTTCAAAGTATGACCTAGTGACCTAGGTTTTGACTCCATCTTAACAAGTTTTGTATACAATCGGACGTGAAATGGTGACTCTAGAGTTCTCTCAAATTTGACACAGTGGCATAGTATTAAACATCATGTGACTCAATTTCGAACTTGACCGAGAAGGAAATAAAAAAAATAATGTTCTTATGAACTGTCATGAAATGTGTAGCCTTTATATTTTTCATGAGGATTTTGTAATGTATGACCTATCGACCTAGTAACCTAGTTTTGACTCAATCTTATTAAGTTTTCAAGTTGACCGATACTTGGTGGACGTTTAATAAGATAAGGTGAGGTGTGTCGCCTGTAGAGAGTCTAAAAGGTAAATCTTGACATCGGACGGCGGGTACAATACGCACTGTCAAATTCTGATGTCAATTATTTTACTTTTTGAGACACCAACATGGCATTATAGCCGAGTGCGAGGGTAGATCAGGAACGTTTATTTGTTTTCAGTTGATGACTGTTTTAACATAATGTAGGCCCCAATCCAATTACGACATTTATAGTTTACAAAAGACATTTCTCATTTTAACCATTTTTCGTCGAGAAATTTGTTATTATTCTAAACATATGAGACTTCAGATTTTGAAAAGAAATTGGAATAATATAAATGTACATCCTTTAAGCATGTTTTATATACATTCCTCTTTTAGAAGTGCTGATCTTTTATAAAAAAAAATCATTGTTGACTGACGTCGTAGTAAGGTTGAGGTTTTATGTCAAATAAAGACATAGATAAGGAATAGGACAGAACATCAGCAGACTCGGAGCTCTTCATGATTCTATGTCGGTTCCTTTTACAACATATAAACTCCAATGAACAGACCTGAGACATGGCTAACTCAATGTATCCGTTTATCTGGTATAGTATTTTAGATTATTCAGATAATCAGAACTATTGTGAAAGACATCTAAAATACATCAGGAAAAGTGGAAGACTGGTTTTTAAACAAAAGAAGTTGTCAAAATGTAAGAATTATACCACAAAATATGTATTGAAGGTCGAAAACCTCTTGCTGTATAGGGCTATCTAAACACAAATATCACATATTGAGGATTTACTGTGAATCGGATGCCGATATTAAATCAAAACCACAGACTTCGAGTAGTTTGAATGTTAATATCTGACCATCGTCTCGCTCTCGTCGCCATTCGACTATAAGGGTAAAAGCGCTTGTGTCTGCATCGCAGCAAATACATGTTCTTCTTTAGTCGCAGTCTCTCGGCCTTCAATAGAGCACACTTTAAACGCGACTAGCTCGTTAGACGTCGGTAACCGGCATTAATCGATGCCACAATTTAATACGGACACGTATAGGTCCATGAATGGTCTTGAATTTTCCATAAAGGGTGATTATTGTTCTGGTTAAGAAATTGGTATATAGACATGAAGACAGAGACACAGACAGACAGAAAACGTGCTAATTCAGTGCTGATAAAGACCTTAACTTAAACGACTTATTCTAGTCTATGAGTCTGCCAACGTCAGAGCCATTGAATAAGATTAGAGCGAACAACATTTCTTATATTAAGGCGTTTCCTGTGTTAGTTACCAATACTACTGGTTTATTTATTAATACAAAAATGAGTAAGTGGCTATGCTAACCCAACGATTCTGAGCACCAAGGAGGGAAAGTCATTACTACAATTTTAAAGTATTTAACATGACCAGGCCGGGGATCGGAGCAGCTACCACGCACACCGAGGCGGACGCTATACCACTACTTCAAGTAGGCGGTCTATAAAATTCGGAACATGTCGATAACGACCATTGTCTTCATTGAAAATACTTTTGGAGAATGCTTAACGTTTCCAGTGTACAAAATAAAAAAAATCCAAGGCTAGGTTAAGCTATATGTTCGTCAGTCAATGGACAGACCGCTTTTGACTCGATATTCAAGCGCTTCTCAAAAAGGACCGGCCGTCTACCGATGACCAGTTAAAACCGGAATTTTAATGGTTACAATTTGTACAGAGGCCATAATTTAGAGTCACAGATTAAACCATTCGGGACCTCAATCTTATGTGTCGCTGACCCGAAACGTTCGTAAAGCAGTCCTAGTCACGTATTTTTAACGCATCATAATTGTTTAAAATACACATGTCACATGATGAAATCCCTCTATTTTAATTTATGCCGCCTCGTTCTTTATAGATTCATCCCCGAGTTTTAATTGGTCAGTTTTCTGAATAGGTATTTTCCGGAATCCCCTGAATTAAAAATAGCGGATGTTAATAATAATTTTTCCGAGATCTTATCCGACTCATTTTGTTTAAAGTAGATCTACATTCTAATGTCAAACCGTAGACACGTTTATGTGTTTAAATTACTTGTTTGTGTAAATATAAACGTAAATATCATCCTGTAAATTTTCCATCTCTTTGCATAAGCACCTTTAGGGATGTGAAATGCAATGACCTAATTAGGTCAAACAAATCACATGACCCTGGCCGCAATTTTGTAAACAACAAAGGACCCTTCTCATGGTAAATTTTCATGTCCGATTTTTCTTCTTTTAGGGGGTTTAAACTGTTCTTTAATTTTGGTATATAAAAAATAAGGGTATTTTGGCTATACCTCCTTAGACAACAAATAACAAAACTGTTTTAAGATACATTTTATTGTTAAAATATGTCAGCAAATAGTATTTGGCCATTGGGAAACAATTTTACAGTTCCAAATTGGCTGCAAGGTCAAAGTCACGTGATATCAGCGCGAGAATAAGGACATCACAAATATAGGATGCTCATGAATTTGGAAGGTCCTACGATATTCGGGCGAGTTGTATCTGAGTCCGAGCAAGTAAATTTTCAAAGTACTTGTCCAACTAGGCAAAAAGGTTCAAACGTTAATGTAGGAATCCGCTGTGGTCGAGTGGTTAGCGTCGGGGATTTCGAAACCGGGTGTCTCGGGTTCGATCCCCAGTCGCGGCACTACGGTCATGGTGGAGTGCCCTTGGGCAAGGCACATTTTCTAGCCTAGTACTGGTTTGTTTACCCAGAGATTATGAATAATTAAATTTAATTGCGCGCTAAATGACCTTAGCTGTCGATGCGCCATAAAACAATATACATTCATTCATTCATTCAAAAGTTAATGTCAATCAGGAATGAGTGTTTATTCCCCGGACCGATTTTGATTTTTTTACCTTTATGCCTATAAAAAAGATTAGGGTCGGCGAGAAAAAAAAAGGGTCGATCGGGTTACCGGAAACACAGGTATTTTTTTTTGGGGGGGGGGAGCCTTAGTCATGAACAGGTTATCAACTTGAGGGTGGAATTGATATATTTACTGTATGTTCGACCCTTGTTGTACACAATAATACAACCAGTTGTCTACGTCGTTCATACATATTCTTAGATCGTCTACCGGATCACCAGCTTTTCCGATTAGTCTGCTTCAAACACATCGTAAGAAAGGCATGAGCGATCTTGAAAATGTGGGCTTATATACTAGTTTTAATATAATACTTCGCGAGAAAGGGAAACATTCATGAGTTTTTAAATGGTCGTCTGTAATAGAAGAGGGAAACGTCGTATGTATCAGAAGATGGTGAATGGTTATGTCGAAAGTTTCTGGCCATGCGTTATAGCAAAATGAGAAAAGGCTGTTAATGAGAAATTTTCCAGTTTGTCACATTATATGTCAGTTCTTTTCAATAGCACTCTTTCATTTATAAAACGCTTCCATAGACTTAACTAGATTGTTTCAAAGTCGTCTGCTGCGTGATTGTTGTAGATGGAAATAAATCCACACAGGTATGTGAATTCTAAATATAGACTAGTCGCTGATGACGTAACCATTCAAGGTAAACATTATCAGAGAGAGAGATAGAGAGAGAGAGAAAGAGATATATATAGAGAGAGATATAGGCAGACAGACAGATACAGATAGACAGACGGACAGACAGACATTCAGTCAGACAAACAGACATACAGCCAGTCAGCTAGCCAGACAGACATACATACAGACACACAGACAGACATACATACATACAGACAGGCATACAGACAGACATACAGACAGACACATATATAGATATGTAGAGAGAGAAATAGACTGAAAGAGAGAGGCAGACATATAGGCAGATAAACAGACATACACACATAGAGAAAGAGAGAGGGGGATGAGAGAATGACAAAGAGAGATAGAAATAGGAGAGAAAAAAAGAGACAGACAGACAGACAGAGACAGCCAGAGATAGACATACATACATACATACATATATACATACATACAGACAGACATACAGACAGGCAGACAAATATATATATATATATGTATATAGAGCGAGAGAAATAGACAGATAGAGAAGGAGGCAGACATAGAGGCAGACATACAGGCAGACAGACAGACAAACATAAAGAGAGAGATAGGGGAGTGAGCGTGAGAGAGAGGGGACATATATATATATATATATATAGGATGAGAAAGAGCGTGAGAGAGAGAGAGAGAGAGAGAGAGAGAGAGAGAGAGAGAGAGAGAGAGAGATGGCGAGAGAGATATAGAGACAGAGAGAGAAAGACATAGAGAGACAGATATAAATATATATATGGCGAGAGAGAGAGAAAGAGAGATAGAGAGAGAGAGAGAGGTAGAGACACACATACGGAGAGACAGAGAAAGATAGAGGGAGAGAAAGAGCGATAACGAGAGAGGGAAAGAAAGAGAAACAGAAACCTAAAGAGGTGGAGAACATACATACAGAGAGAGAGAGAGAGGGAGGGAGGGGGGACATACAAACAAAGAGAAAGAGAGATAAAACGAAATACAATGACAGACGGGGGAGAGGTATGGAAAATGGGAGAGAGAAAAACAGTGAGAGAGAGAGTGAGAGAGAGAGATAGGTAGGGGTATGGAGAGTAGGAGAGATGAAAAGAGAGGGGAGAGAGAGAGAGAATGGAAGAAATGGAGATAGAGAGAAAAACAGAGAGAAGATAGAAATACGGAGGAAGAGACGGGTCGAGAAAGACAACGAGATATATAGAGAGAGAGACAGACAGACATACAGACAGACAGACAGACAAACAGAAAGAGAGAGAGACAGACAGACAGACAGACATACAGACATACAGACATACAGAGAGAGAGAGATAGAGAGAGAGAGAGAGACAGAGAGACAGACAGACAGACAGACAGACAGACAGACAGACAGACATACAGACAGACAGACAGACAGGCAGGCAGACAGACAGACAGACGGACAGACAGACAGACAGACAGACATACAGAGTTAGAGAGAGATGCCAATATATTTTCTTTCATATTTGTGACCAAAATATATCAACTTCACAGCTGTACTAAATTGTTAAGTAAATGCATAACCTAGATATTTTCATTGTTCAAGGGTATCCGTTTCAACACCCCCTTTTTCTAGGAATAGCAAACATGCAGCCGACGAAAATTGAAATTTATTTGTACTATTTGGGAGTATTTACATGAATGCAAACTATTATATTATTTTCACACAATGTTCCAATAAGAGTGAATGCATCAAACACGACATTGCAACATAGTTGTAATGATTTGAATCAATGTTTGAACATTTTCTGACAACTCGTCCATGCATTCATCCCCAGATATCATATAACCTATTGAAATGGAGGTATTCATCTCATGTACGAACAGGGACTTTTCATATATCGTTTTATATAAACATCTGTAAAGAAAAGGGTATTACCCTCCCGTGTCTTTATAAAATAAATGGGGACTTTCCCTATTTCTTCCCACACGTAAGACTTGTTGTTGTGTAGTTGATTATTTGATTGTAGTTTAACGCCATCATTTTAAACTGTTTTTAGCTATATCACGGCGGCAAGTTCACAAAATCAGCCAAAACATTAGGCATCACATTTTCTAATGACATCACAATTAATTTAGAGGAAAACATACTACCAAAACTTCAAGAATTTAAATTTTTTAAAACAGTGGCATCACAGAAAATTAACACTTCTTGGGAAAGTAACAGTTTTAAAAACCTTTGCATTACCAAAACTTATCTACTATAATATTTATGGGATAAGAAACCAGACAAAATTAAAAGAAACCAGCAAATTCAGAGAATTATGGTCCCCCGCTTTGGGGGTCTTATTGTATTATTATTGTCACAATGAATACACATGTGAAATAAAAAAGCCCTACCGGTTATGGTTCAAAAGTTATGATCAAGGTTAATATTTTTAAATTGTAGGTCAAAGGTCAGGGTCAAGGTCACAAGGTCAAAAAAATTGGTATTGATGGAAAGGGGTTGTCACAAGGAATACACATGTGAAATATGAAAGCAGTACCTATTACGGTTCAGAAGTTATGACCAAGGTTAAAGTTTTTGTGACAGCGTGACGGAGGGACTGACGGACTGACGAATGAGATTTAATGTCCCCGACGTTTTACTTTGTAAAGCGGGGGACAAAAATCATCCAACCGGAACGCAAACACGATATGCGCATCTACACTTGGTGGTGATCCTTCCTATAAAGTTTCATAAAATTCCAAAAAGCGGTTGCAGAGAAATAGCCCGGAAATGAATTTAGTCATACATAGCCTGATGGTGGAGTAAAGGGCCATAACTCCGTGAAAAATAATCCAACCGGAACGCAAACACGATATGCGCATCTACACTTGGTGGTGATCCTTCCTATGAAGTTTCATAAAATTCCAAAAAGCGGTTGCAGAGAAATAGCCCGGAAATGAATTTAGTCATACATAGCCTGATGGTGGGGTAAAGGGCCATAACTCCGTGCAAAATAATCCAACCGGAACGCAAACACGATATGCGCATCTACACTTGGTGGTGATCCTTCCTATGAAGTTTCATAAAATTTCAAAAAGCGGTTGCAGAGAAATAGCCCGGAAATGAATTTAGTCATACATAGGGGTAAAGGGCCATAACTCGTCAGGGTCAAGGTCACAAGGTCAAAAAAATTGGTATTGATGGAAAGGGGTTGTCACAAGGAATACACATGTGAAATATGAAAGCAGTACCTATTACGGTTCAGAAGTTATGACCAAGGTTAAAGTTTTTGTGACAGCGTGACTGACGGACGGACTGACGGACTGACGAATGAGAAATAATAGTCCCCGCGCTTTCGCTAAGCGGGGGACAAAAATGTAATACTGTCAATCGAAAATGATGGCATAACTATTCCAAATATATATTATCTAATAAATTCTTTAAAAGCTGGCTGGGTAAAGCGTTACTTAGATGTCAAAAATAAAGGTTTATGGAAAAGGTTTTACAAAAGAACCCTACACAAATATGGCGATCACTTAATCTTTGAATGTAAACTAACTGAAGCAGATATACACACAATGTATAAAGAGAACATGTTTCTGAAAGATATCCTTATTTCATGGCAAAAGATTCAAATTGGTCTACCAAAAAATACCACAAACAACTTTTTTAACAAAATATGAAGAAAAATGGGAAAGATCTTTGAATGTAAAAATAGATTGGAAAAGCCATTATGTTATACCGTTTAAATCAACAACTGATACATCATTGAGAAGTTTCCAATATAAATTTTTAACTCAGATCTTACCTACAAATAAAGATTTGCATAATTATAAATATAAACCATCAAGTTTGTGTGATTTCTGCTCAAGTTACGTTGAAACTATCGAACATTTGTTTTGGGAATGCAGATATGTACAGATTATTTGGAATGAATTAATAGCATTTCTTAACACCAAGAACATAAACATAACTATCAATTTAAAAGACGTTTGTCTTGGAACTGTTAAAGGTGGTGTCGATAACATTACTGTGAATTATATCATCATTTTCATGAAACATTATATATTTAGAACAAAACAAAAAAACAACATCCCTGCTTTCAACTCCTTTATTAATCATTTGAACAGCAGGATCAAGGTAGAACAAAAAAATCGCTCTATTAAAAGACCGATCAGAACTTCACAACAGGAAGTGGATAAAATTCACAAACCTTTAATAAAAAACAACACAATGGTTTAAACCAATTGAATCACAGTCCAACCCTTATTAACTCACATACTTTTTCAATTTTACTACAAGTCATCTTTCTCCTTTTCCACCTCTCACCATTATCATGATCTCCTCCTTCTAATTTCTTCTTTGTAAAAATAGAAAACATTGCAAGAATATAAAAATGCATGATACATCATTACATCTCTTTTTTTCAAAATGGATGACATATGTTTGAAAGATTTAATTGTTGTTTATATTGTATCATGTAATTATGTAAATCTTGTGTGAAATACAGAGGCAGAGAGACAGAGAGAGCCCGAGGCAGAGAGACAGAGAGAGCCCGAGGCAGAGAGACAGAGAGAGCCCGAGGCGGAGAGACAGAGAGAGCCCGAGACAGGGAGACAGAGAGAACCCGAGGCAGAGAGACAGAGAGAGCCCGAGGAAGAGAGACAGAGAGAGCCCGAGGCAGAGAGACAGAGAGAGCCCGAGGCAGAGCCCGAGGCAGAGAGACAGAGAGAGCCCGAGGCAGAGAGACAGAGAGAGCCCGAGGCAGAGAGCGAGGGAGAGAGAGACACAAATAGAGATCGATGGAGAGAAAGAAAGACAAAGAGAGAGAGAGCGAGAAAGAGAAAGAGAGAGAGCGAGAGAGAGGGAGAGAGAGAGAGAGAGAGGGGGAGAGAGAGACAGACAGACAGACAGACATACAGACAGACAGACAGACAGACAGACATACAGAGAGAGACCCCGAGGCAGAAAGACAGAGAGAGACCGAGGCAGAGAGCCAGGGAGAGAGGGACACAAATAGAGATCGATAGAGAGAAAGAAAGACAAAGAGAGAGAGCGAGAAAGAGAAAGAGATAGAGAGCGAGAGAGACAGAGACAGAGAACGAGAGATACAGAGAAATAAATCGGTTACATCAAGGTGTTTCATAGTTCTTCTGGTGTATTTGTCCTGACACCAGTAAGTCAGTCGTAATGCTAACCCTGCAACTGTGAGCGCCTAGGAGGGCAGCAATTACTTCCTTTTTTAAAGTATTTGGTAATACCCGGCACACAACCTCCGGAACCCGAGGCGGACGCTCTACGATTACACCACCAATGCTTACCAATAAGAACGAATGTTGTGTGAATTTCCGATGCGAATCAGGTAGGAATTAAACTTTGATAAAGTTAACAATATTATTACACGCTGGAACATTTGACAAGTAAAATGTCACTCTGATTGAAAGAAAAGGTATACAATCCGATACAGAGATTTCCGGTGTACTATTTCAACTGTATCTGTCTTGGTTATTTAACATACATGGTAGTTAACATATTCATATAACATATAGCTTTTTATGATAACTAATGGTTTAATTTCGCGCATAAAAATACTTTTGACGAATACAATCTGATCTAAATCGCTCGTAATTCTAGTCACCGAACATTCTTTCCATACACATGACAATCCTCTTCGTTGCTAGCCGAGGTTACTTCGTACATCATATATTCTCATTTATGGGTATGTTATGGACAAAGCTCTCTTGACTCATACCTAGGAGGTAAAGTTGTCTTGTGTCATACTTTGCTCATTTCACTGTAACATTAAAGATAGTTCAAATTTACTTAAATGACGAACGTGCAACACTGGTTTATGAGGAACAATTTTACCGCTGAGTTTGACAGAAAAGGCAAATTGAGCCCGTGCTTGACTGATTCATTGGTTGTTGTTGTTTTTGTCTGGATTTAACATACTTTAAAAATGGTTGTATTAAGTAGTCCTTCAGTCGTTGTTTAAATGTCCTTATAAAGCTGCTCTCAATGGTATTTATTCCATTGTGTCCTTGCGTATCCAAGGTAACTGACGCCTCCAACATGTACGCTTTGCTTCACATCGATGCATCCTCACATGCTTAAACGCCAATGAGGGTCCTCCTACTAGAGTCATCCTATTTTGAATATTGAGAGGGTAACCACAGGCCTAAGCGCCAAAGAGAGTCCCCACTATTCAATAGTTATACAGAGAATGTAACTCGTACTGAAGTCTACCTAGTTTAAAGGTCTTGGTGATAATCCGCTCTCTAAGCGCTACAGATTGTAACCTCAACTGGAGTATACCTATTTTAAACGTCTTGGTGACACCTCGCTCTCTAAGCGCCACAGAGGGTTACCCTTACTGGAGGCTACCTAGTTTAAATGTCTTGGTGATACCCCGCTTTCTAAGCGCTACAGAGGGTAACCTCAACTTAAATCTACCTATTTTAAATGTCTTGGCTCTCTAAGCGCCACAGACAGCTACCTCAACTTGAGTATACCTGTTTTAAATGTCTTGGTGGTACCCCACTCTCTGAGCGCCACAGAGGATTACCTTAATGGAGTCTACCTAGTTTAAATGGATTGATGATATCCTGCTATCTAAGCGCCAAAGAGGGTTCCCACTATTCAAGAGTTATACAGAGAGGCTAACCACAGATCTAAGCGGCAAAGAGGCTCCCCACTATTCAATACTTATACACATAGGGTAACCCCAACTTGAGTCTACCTATTTTAAATGTCTCAGTGATACCTTGCTCTCTAAGCGCCACAGAGGATAACCTCAACTTGAGGCTACATATTTCAAATGTCTTGGGGACCCCGCTCTCTAAGCGCCACGGAAGGTAACCACAACTTGAGTCTATTTGTATTAAAGGTCTTGAGTCGAACTATTTAACCACTATACCAACGTATCCGTTGTAGTGATAATGTTACATAGTTAACCTTTTATTATTTAACACAGTGCATCATCACAGGCCTAAGAGCCAAAAAGGGTAACCCCTTCTGCATGGAGTCGCCCTATTTTTTAAAATATACGGGAGACCTGTAACTCGCTCTCGAGTCGAACTATCTAACCACCTTTCCAACGTGTCTGTTTTAATGATAGGCTTTATGTACTGAACCCTTTATCAATTTAACACTATGCATTATTCTCTTACAGACGATATATGCTGATTTTGCAGCAGATTACAATTGAAAGCATCGTAACAAAAGACGAAATAGCTCATAATGAACAATTTCTCCTTTTATCACAATGATTCAACTCTACCAAAACGTTATACTTTTATATATAGAGATTTTCGAAAAGTTTGCTTGGTTGGCTTTTAGTCATATGCTGCAGATTTGTCGTCTATGCGAAAAGGTGAAAACCTTTCTGAAATACGAATCTATATACAGCAGACGACTTTGAAAACATCTAAATACACGTATGACAATTGTCCGTTGTGACTAAAATTCGACGGTTGTTGACATAATAAAACCGTGTGGGAAAGAGTTATATCTAGACAGACTGTCGATGAAATTCGAAATTCTCATTATCGGAATATCAGGTAATTATATAGCCCATTTTACATTTATAAAAACACACGTTTTGATCAATAGCATATAAATACATAATTGTATTGATACCTAGGTACGGAGAAAAGGGGGGGAAACAAATAAGGAGTACCACAATTCATATTGTTGAAGGGACAAAAAGCTCCGATTAAACAAACAGTGTTTACTTTAAACTTTAACACTTTTATAATGTACACTTTGTACAGATACCTGACAGATTCAAATAATTTCAATATAAAGATATACCGAAAAAGTCCGAAAGAAACCCTTTTTTTTTTTAAATTGAAACTTGTGTATATATCTAAGTGACTGCATTGTCAGCTTGTAGAGTTTGAATTGTTTATATGTGCGCAAAGTGAAAGAGGGGATAGCGTTTCTGGATTTGGACTAACGACGCCTGGATTTATATTTCTCGCCGTTATCGACTGAGCTATCGCTGGTCAATAAGATTGGCCTACTCAATAGGCTGGTTGATCATTTTGGCTCTCTCAATAGGCTGGTCGATAAGTTTGGCCCTCTCAATAGGCTGATCGTTAAGCTTGGCTCTCTCACTAGGCTGGTCGATAAGTTTCGCCCTCTCAACTCTCAATATGCTGGTCGATTAGCTTGGCTCTCCCACAATAGGCTAGTAGTTAAGCTTAGTCCTCTCAATCGGCTGGTCGTTAAGCCTGGCCCTCTCAATTGGCTGGTCCTTAAGCTTGGCTCTCTCAATAAGCTGATATATAAGCTTGACCCTTTCAATAGGCGGGTCGTTAAGCTTGGCCCTCTCAATAGGCGTGTCGATAAGCTTGGCTCTCTCAACAGGCTGGTCGATAGCTTTGCTCTCTCAATAGGATGGTCGATAAGTTAGGCCCTCTCTAAAGACTGGTCGATAAGATTGGCTCTCTTAATAGCTTAGTCGTTAAGCTTGGTCCTATCAATAGGCTGGTCGTTAATATTGGGCCCTCTCATTAGGCTTGTCATTAAGCTTGGCTCTCTCAATAGGCTGGTATATAAGCTTGGCCCTTCCAAAAAGCTGGTCAATAAGTTTGGCTCTCTCAATATGCTGGTCGATATGTTTGGCCCTCTCAATAGACTGGTCGATAAGTGCGGCCCTCTCAATAGACTGGTCGATATGTGTGGCCCTATCTATAGGCTGGTCGTTAACCTTGGCCCTCTCAATAGGCTGGTCGTTAATCTTGGCTTTCTCAATATGCTGGTATATAAGGTTGGCACTTTAAATATGCTGGTTGTTAAGCTCGGTCCTCTCAAAAGGATGATCGGTAAGTGTGACTCTCTCAATAGGCTGGTCGATAAGTTTAGCTCTCTCAATAGGCTGTTCGATAAGTTTGGCCTTCTCAAAAGACTGGTCGTTAAGCTTGGCTCTCTCACTAAGCTAGTCGATAAGTTTGGTTGGTCTATAAGTTCGGCTTTCTCGATAGGCTGGTCTTTAATCTTGGCTCTCTCAATAGGCTGGTCGTTAAGCTTGGCTCTCTCATTAGGCTGGTCGTTAGGCTTGGCTGTCTCAATAAGCTGGTCAATAAACACAAAACAAGAACGGACTCACAGGACCTGGGCGATTTAGCATGCATATTCAATGTCTCCCATCTCGAAAAAGCCTGTCGTTGGGATTGCTCTAACAGTTTTCTGGAGTTGACTCTTCGTATCTAGACCTTACTGTGTGGTGCCAACACACAAACTACATATGTATTGTCTTTCCTACATGTTATCGGACTCTCCAGCTTCTCGTTAATCTGTCATACATTACCGGAAGTTACTTGTAAACCAGGTTACTCTTTGTTTGTGTGTTTGCTTGTATGGTGTTTTACGCCACATTCAGCAATAGTTCAATTATATCGTAGCGTTTCCCCAAGGAGGAAAGTCAATTAATCCATGTTTAAAGTCTTTCATGTGTAAAGTCTTCCATGGTTGACTGATAAAGAAATAAAAAAAATAATGCTGAACGTCCTCAGTCGAGTTTTAAACTGTCATCGTATAGTTCTTACTCCAGTATTACACACAGCATTCTTTCAAAGCAACCGGTTGCGTTTCCAAAAAAGACTGTCAACCCCTTAGTCAAAAACGAATGTCCTATGTCACTATGATTTTTGTTAAACGTCGGAAAGAGTATGGGGTTTGAACTCACAACCCTTGGATTGACAGTCCGTGTCGCAACCGACAGAGCTACATAGGCTCTGCACAAAGAAGATTTGAAGTTGACGAATACTCCAATGACTTTTCATGAAGAATGCATGCATACCGTGGTCTGTACAGCGTTCATGAGGTTTGGTTAATATTTGAAATAGTCACATAGTTTTTGACCCATCATGACCCAGATTCGAATTTGACCGACACATGTATTTGGTGTAGTTGAATGTCCTGGTGAACATTCATTATTTATTATTGTGTAAAAGAAATGGCTTATTCGGAATATTAACAATTTGTCCATAGAGTCTAAATTTGACCTTCTGAAATAGATTTTGACCCCATGCGACCAAGTTTCAAACTTGCCTGTGATTCGATAACATAGAATGTTCTGACTAACACCCATGAATATTGAACGAAATATGTGGCATCTAGAGACTTCACAAGGTTTGTCTCAAATTTGAAATTTTGTGAAGTTGAACGTTCTGGAGGAACTTTCATGATGATTTGATCGAAGAAATGAGGTATCTTAGAGTATTCACAAGGATTTGATGCGATTTTTAAATCGAAATAAACCATGACGCAGATTTGATAGCGTTGAATGTTCTTATAGCAGTTCATGTATATTGGAAGAGAAATATGACCTTAAGAGTGTTCACAAGGTTTTCTTAAAGGTGATCCTAGTGACTTAGTTTAAGAAAGTTACCAAGGTTTCAAACTTCACAGCGATGTGATACGCATGTTTTCATGTTATCCATTATCGCACTTGACCGAGATGTAATGAAATCGAATGTAGACATATGAAGCCTTTTGAGATTTCACCAGGATTTTTTAAATCATGACCTTTATTTCTAAATAAACCATGACTGAGATTTGATAGCGATGAACTTTCTAATAAAATGTCTTGTAGAAATGCGACCTATATATTGTTCACAATAGTATCTCAAATTTGACCTTAGTGACCTTGTTTATGAAAACAATATAAATTTTCAAACTTCACCGTGATTGATTAATACCCATGTTCTCGTGTGATCCATTCTCGCACTTGACAGAGATGTAATGAAACCGAATGTAGACATGTGTTGCCTTTAGAGATTGGAAGAGAAATTTGACCTATATATCGTTCACAAGAGTTTCTTAAATTTGACCTTAGTGACCTTGTTTATGAACAAACGTTATTAAGTTTCAAACTTCACCGCGATTTGATTACAATTTAAAAACACATGTATTCATGTGACGAATTATCGAACTTGACTGAGATGTAATGAAGTCGAATGTTGACATATGTAGCCTTTAAAGCTTAGTGAAGAAACGGTGAGAATTGTGTTCTATAGAGAGTTTAAAGAATAGATCTAAATATTGACTAATATTTAATAACGATGAATGTTCTGATAAAATGTCATTTGTATTGGATGAGCAATGTGACATAAAGAATGCTCACAAAAATGCCTAAATGTTGACCCAGTGCGCTAGTTTTTGGTCCCACGCGACCGAGTTTCACATTGTCCCGAGAATTAACATATATACATGTGTATGTACTTTCCTGAAGATCAGATGAGAAACGGGGCCTCTATATTTATCACAACGTTTTAAACTTTGAGTTAGTGATCTAGGTTTTTTATCCCACGTGAACAAGTTTTGAATTATAGCCGAAGCTCCTACCACGTACGTTTTTAATTATGAAAATTGTCTCAAAAAACGTACATATCACTAAGTAAATTGACTCCTACCAGTTATTTCAAATATAACATATATATAGGATTCATCATGAGTTTTCTTTGGAGATCAAGATTTCTTAAATGAGTCTAGAAAAAGACGGTTATTAACCGAGCCTCTTGGCGAGGTTAATAACTCTCTTTTTCGAGACGAATTTAAGAAATCTTCTCCAAAGAAAAACGAGTGATGGATTCTTTTTATCACCTAAACAGTGCGTTTTAATGAAAAATATTGACAACATCAAAACAAAGACCAAATAACCTATTCTTCATGAAAACTTGTGATTCACCGCATAAAAAAGTAGTCCTCATCATTTTTGAATAATAAGAAGAAAAACAACAATGTTTTAAACAATTAAGACTCGTTATTTATTCAAAATAACGTATTATTGCATTTTTCAATGTGTAAAATTTAACAACTTAACAATAAACATAATAAAGATAAAGGTCAAAATGACGTCACCAGTAGTCGCGTGTATGACGTGTTTTTGATATCACACATGTTGGATATCGTTGTTCCGTAATTTGTTCTCAACTTGAAAATAAGGGTATTTATGTGATAAATATCATCTCTGTCCTCGTATTTCTAATTATGAGTTAATGCCGAATATGTGATCAATGTAAATAAGTGTTTGCTTATTAATGTGTTAAATCTATAGTTTTTATATTCTAATAGCAATATCATTTTCATTCATATGGAATTAAAGCGAAGTTAGTAGTTACAAACTTTTTTATTTCTACTCTATTTATTTCTTCATTTATATTTATTTTGTGTTTGTTAATCTATTTGATTATCTGCTCGTTCAAAAAAATCCCTGCAATACAATTTGTCATTTGAACTGGTCAATTTATTTTTTAATTATTCAGATACATGTATGTTTAAACACCTATAATCAGACTATTCTTCACAACTTGAACACTCGGTCATTGTGGGGTTCGAGTCATCATGAGGCAATCTACAGTTTTCTTTATCATTGTCAATATTTACAAACCCGGGGATATGTATTTATATGTCCCTGACACAACTTTCCATACTTGGTTGCAATGAAAGACAACAACTAAACACGTACGTGGTTACAATTCAAGAACACAAATTGGTCACGTACGTTGCAGCAACTCAGGAAAGACAACTCAGGAGACGTACGTGGTTCTAAATGTTTATATCTTAGAAAAACATATCAACATGTTTCTGAAGATTTGATTCAATAGAATAAAACTGTTATCAGAAACAAATAAGTTTACACAGAATACCAGCTTTGTTTAGATTTCGTCTCAAAATAACACTATTGATTGATTGTACTCGGTCTTATGTCAAGTTGGTTCAATAAGCAGTTTCAGTTTCATATCATTATCTTTTAATTTAATTGGCATATATATTTTATAATAAAGATTTTAAAAAGCCAATGGAACAGTAATTGTGATATAATAACTTTTATTGTATTTTCTTCAATTCGTGGTAGCAAGGCTTCCCAGCAAACATGCATATATGGGTCCCATATAGGCTATTTCTGGGCAAGCCCATATGGGTATGCCCATATTGGACCCATATGGGACCTTTGTGGGCAAGCCCATGCACCTGCTGTTACATTCCAGCTTAAAGAATTTCGCATGTTTGTATCCGATGTTTCTGATAAGTGGTTGTTTATTGAAAGTCCAGCAAACTTAAAATTGAAATAAATGCAAATGGATCTAGCCAAGAAATGCAAGATATGCCCAAAATTGCATGTTTATGGAACAGCCCATATGGGACCCATGTGGAACCCGGTTACACTCCCCATATGGGTCCCATGTAGATTGCTAGCTGGGTTATGTCTCCTACCATGAGCGTGGAAGGAGAATCTCCGTAGGATTATACGAAGATTAAATGGCGGCCCAGTGCTACAGATAAGCAGCGTATTTGCGTAAAAACTCAATTAAAAGTGTCAAATACCCAATTAATTTCAAATCAGTGCGTAACAAAACGCATTAAATTTTTGGGATACTCATTTCATTTTTTAAGCCCTGCGTATCATATTATTATGTCCAAAACTAAACCCAATTCAATCAATATTGACTGCAACTTTCTTCTACATCAAGAAATATCGTATACATTTCGTATAAGCCAACCGGTAGTGGTTGTACTAGTCACGTGATCAACAAAGTCACGTGATTGACATAGTCACATGATAAACACACTGGTGAAGTTGTCAATTGTTGAACGGTTAACAAAAAGTTGCGATTTGGGTTGAATTATATCGTCGGACAAAATTGATAAATTGAAAAAGAGTGAAATGAGCCTTTTAGACTGCTAGACAGTTAATAAAGACATTGCAATGAAAATTAGAGTCCAATTAAAAAGCTACTAGTCATTATTAAATCCTATTGTCATTATAAATCGAAAGATCACAGAATAAACTTGCACATCAAGTAGACGTATATTCGGGACGCTATTACGTTGTACAGCGAATTTCAAAGTGAAGTAAAAGATATTGATAGTCAAGTAAGTTGTGTACATCGGTTTTAATTGCACAATAGAAAGCACAATGAAATAATAACTAGAACAATTCTACACTTGATTGTTTAGTTCTAAAAATAAATAAAATTTCTTGTCACAGACCACACTGCAGTGAGATATGTTTGAAAAGAACAGTTACAATTTGTTACTTATTAAATATTTCGAACTGAAATAATCAATTGTCAGCAGTAGACGACTTTAGAAAAAACTGTTGAATACTTTGTCTACTTTAATAATCATAAGACTAAGTTTCACTGTCTGTTTTCCCCCATAAATGTTTTATCCAAATTCTTTAAAAGAAGTCTGCTGCAGGCTCCTTAAATGTGAAGAGGGACGTGATAAAAAGACAAAGGAAATCAATAGTTCCTAGTTGTTCATAGCTGTATCCCAAAGTTTAACTTTGTACCCTAAATGTTCAAAGAACTCAATGCAGCAGACAACTTTTTAATAACATTTACAGGCAAATACAGGAGTTGCACATAAAAATAAGCATTGTTTTCCTTTTGAAAATATTTTAGTTTACACCCTTTCAAAGTTGTCTGCTGTAGATCTTTGTCTGTAGGAAAACATTTATTTATTAAATGAGATGGATTTATGAAAATCAAAAGATCATGCAAGAGATATTGAAATTCTCAATTGAAATAACAAGTATGGGGTAATGAAAATTAAATAATCAATTACTTTGGATGCATGGGGTAATACTCAATTAACATGAAAAGCTTATCTGTAGCACTGAAATGGTGATGGGTGTTCAGTATGCAATCGGATGAGAAATTTGGCTTCTATAGTGTTCAAGGGCCTATATCAAATTTGCCCCAGTGACATAATGTTCGACCTCATGCGACCCGGTTTCGATATTGACTGATATTCAATCTAAACGAATGTAATGATCAGGTTATGATGTACCGGTTAATTTAAAAAACAAAAAATCAAAACATAAAATCACATTCGATTACAAAAATCTGGCTAAGGTGTTCCTCTTGTGCTGTCAGTATTCCATCGCTTTGAGCTATGTTCGGTGTTGTGCCAAAACACACAAAATAAACTTAAAGCGACGGCATATTCATACGACTACTGACTAGCTGCTACCTCTGCCAGTACGTTAGTTATATTTAAGAGGTTCGTGAAGTTAGGTTGACGAGTGATGAATTGACGAGTGACGACCTGTGACATTTTTTTAGGTCCGTGAAGTTAGGTTGACGAGTGACGAATTGACAAGTGATGAACTGTGACGTTTATTAGATACGTGAAGTTAGGTTGACGAGTGACGAATTGACGAGCTTCAAATTATTTCTGAAGTTAGCCTGACGAGCGACAAATTGACGAGTGAAAAACTGTTGCTGCTTCATCAATTTCGTGAATTCGTCAATTTTGTTCTTGTATGATAAGTTATACAGCTAAAGTATCAGAGCTGATATTTTCTGAACATGTAAAATATTCATCGTGCATCCTGAAAATCCATCTTTATAAAAGAGGACCTAAAATAAGCTATGAGCTTTAATACATTTCTCCATTGTATATCTCTTAATGTTTCCTTCTCTGTAAAAAGCATAAGAATTGAATACGATTTAACTAATCTAGTTTCTAAAAACTTTATTTCTGTCTTTTAGATAATGTATCTGGACGTAATGAATGCATATTTCAAAGTTCATGGCCATAAGTCATTAAGACGAGCTTCGTCAAGTTCGTCAATTTGTCAACTCGTCAATTTTGTTGACGAATTGACGAAAAAAGTATTTTTCTAAAAACTTTATTTCTATCTTTTAGATAATGTATCTGGACGTATTGAATGTAAATTAGGCGCTATTTCAAATTCAGAAGAGCCTCGTCAAATTGTGTTGACGAATTGACGAAAAAAACGTTTCTAGTTACATAACAAGTTAACAACTTCATAGGTATTTAAACTGGCATTATGTATGTTTCTGTTGGCAGTAACAAAGAATGGATTGGACAAAAAAATTAATAAATCACAAAATTAACCACTTAAGTAGGCTTTCAAACTTCCGTTCAATGACCCTAGAAACTATCCTTGTCTAAGTACTTTGTTCAGGAAATGTGCTAGTAGTTAGATACGAGTGCCTATATACAGTTAAACCACATTTTTTCAATATTTTGAAAGTATTGGGAATAAAACCTTTTTGTCGAGTACATTGACTTGTTTTAAACAAATTTAGACGATAAGTGAAAATCTGGTTAGTAACACAATTCGTAGGCATTTTACACAGTCTTTGAAGGACAGCTATTTTGCGTTTTGCTATTTTGCGTTTGTCAATTACACATTGTATGTTGTACCAACATAGCAGACTAAATACCATATATGTACGTGTTCTAGAGTATAAATGCTGTGATTTTTTGCCACATAATTTCCAAAGTTTTTCAACTTTCTGGATATCTGAATAAGACATAGAATGCCAAAGCTCACATTCGTAGAGTGTAGATGAAATTGGTATTGTTTTCATTAGTGAACCTATTGTAATAAGGTTGACATTTCCAATGTTGTTTAATGCTAGTAATGGGAACATAGAGGCCCGTCCTTTGCTGACGCAGTTTCTTATTGTATGTGAGTAAGTTAAGTGTTATACCAACATAGGTCACCGTTTTGCAGATATCTATGGTAGAGTTTCCGAATATAACCAACGTAATATTACCACGGTATTTACCAAATAAGATTAATTTACACTTGTCTGTATTGAAACTATATCCCCAGTCATCTGCATAATCATTTGCAATAGTTAATAGATGCTCCAGGCTTGTCAAGTTTGGACAAAGAAATACAAAATCGTCTGCTAGTGTCGGATTACCACAAGTTGTTGTGCCATCAGTTAAAACGTAGGTTGATTCAAGTCTGTTTAATAAGTATTACTGTGCTTTAAATTAGTAATGAATTGTCATTTCAAAGAACATCTTTCCCAAGGTCATACATATATATGTGTTGTAAGCTCGTTTAAATTTAACTTAATATTTGCACAATGTATAATCATCAATTATACCAGGATACGCTACATTGCTTTTAATAAAACACGATCCTGTTTTGTATAGTATGGGTCTGGATCGCTTACCTGATTCAATGAAGATATAAAGACGCATGGATTGTTCCAAGTCCAAGTTAAAATAGATGTAGGCGTTATGGTCTGAACACAAAAAGACGAAACGTGTTAAAAACTCTAAGCATCACATTTAGTAAATTTTAACCTTTGATACCAAGATGTACAAAGAGGACACCTCAATTTGAACAAATATAAATCTCAACTTGTTATCAATACTTAAGATTAAATTTGGTTGCCATACAATCAGCAAGCAAAGATACAGAAGGAGGTTGCGGCAAGGCTTAAGCTCGTTGAGTTATATAGCTCTTCTGATAACTGGTGCTATTTACATTGTACTAACAATATAAAGAAAGGAGTATTAAAATATAATAAACAAGGGATTGCTTCTCCGGTTTCTACTAGATTCTTCACAGACGTTAGTTTTAATCATATAGAACAAATAACGAGAACACTATGTTATTTCATGCATATAAAAAGAGCTGAGATATTGAGCTTGCAAGGATAATTGAATTGTATTTTATAGTTAAGTAATATATAATAAAACCATGAAGCAGTGAGGGAATTAATGGAAAATGGCGATGTTCAGGCGTATTTAAAAATGTTGTTATGTATCCTTATGGAGTGCTCCTAAGAAAGGAGGCATATACCGATACAAAATACAATATACAAGATAACCAATTCAGGCCTAACTTTCATTCAATGCGTCCAGAGACAGTATCTAATAGAGAGAAAAAACGTTTTTTTTAAATATTTGTTTCGTCAATTCGTCAACAAACTTGACGAAGTTCTTTTAAATGACTGATGGCCATGACATTTGAAATAGGGCCTAATTTCCTGTCTAAATCACCATTTTCATATTGACTATAAACTAAAGCACTGGGCATTTTGATACTTATTTACGAAGTTTGTAAACAAACATGGACGTCAAATATTTAGTTTACAGTCAATCTGAAAATGGTTATTTGGTATATTTGTACTGTTCTTTCATGAATCTCGTTCTAAGACATTGTTAACCTTGTTACAGAAAGTCTTGCGGTGGCAGTAATTACAGACACCAGTGGAAATATAAATAATAAGATTAAGAAATTTGCACTCCCAAAACAAAGGCTTTTAATAATTAAGGTGAGAAATTAGAATATATTTCCATTTTCTTTCCATTTTTAAATGATATTTTTAAGTTCATGTCATTTATTAAGGTACACAAAGGTTTTTGAGCCAGAAAATTTTTTGAACTCTCATGAAATTCAGAATTCAGAATACCCCACCCATTTAAACTACATTGCGGCAAATGACACGTCTTTAAGTCATTAACATTATACGATTAGAGACAACACTTATCAAAAATATATTTCATTTTTTAGTGACTGGTTTTTATCGCTTACCTTATAAAGCATTCAAAACATCAAGGTTTAACGTGAATTCATATATAAAAAAATAAACACTGTTAAATGTCCTCTTTCATTAAAGGGTTATCGCTGAAAGGTATCGCATGCGGGCCGGTTTTAAATCAATATGTATTACGTAGGCGACTCTTTTCTCGCCTCGCTTATCTTCGTGTGGCATGACAAAAAAATTAATAAATGCAAAAGTACTGCTTTTGTGATACAAACAGGCTCTGGATAAATAAGAAATGTCATTCCACAGTTCGATAACTGGGTTACATTATTCACTGTCTTACTACCATATAATGAATATATAACTCTTGGGTACAAACAGTTAAGGCAAAGATAAATATATACAGATGTTCCATTTATTGTAAAATATTGAATTATAATTGAACCTATATATATTTAGATTCATTAGAATTGATGCTCAGGCATGGTAGTTTCTTTAAGCATGTGTAATAAGGTTGGTTTTTAGCAGAGAACCACTCCTTTCAATTTCAATCGCTCGTTGGACTGAAGTATTTCTCGCACTGACAAACTACTAACACGTAGTTAAAGGTGAAATGAGTTTTAACATACATTTTCAATGTAACCAATCTCAAAAAACCCTTAGGGTGGTATTGCTTTATATGTTTCCTGTAGTTGGCTCTACGTATCAAGACTAAACTGTGGGTAGCCAATGTTATCCGGCTTTCAAGTTTCTCGTTAGTATTGTATACGCTACCGGAAGACACAGTAGTACTGGTCTATTTCTCCTGACACCAGACAGTCGGTCATACTGCTTATATCACAATCCATAGCGATTAGGAGGAAAAAGCCATTACTCCCATGTATAAAGTATTTCAGGTATGACATATGAAGGAATAATAAAAAGACTGCGCAGGGTACAGTCGAGTCTCAAACTTTCATCAGATAGTTTGAACCGTAAAACATGACCGGGGTTAAACCACGTGGTTCCCAGCGCTTCCATACTTACTGTGACGGAAACCTCTATAGCTAACCTCTCCAGGAAATTCTGATAATTTGGTTAACCCCTTCTCGCATACACAAAAACTGCAGCAGACGACTTTGAAAACATTTCATCAAATATATGTTAAAAATCTAAATGAGTGAAACTACTTAATAGAGTTAAAAACAATATAGCAAATGGTTAAGTGTTCAGTATGAAAGCGTCTGTACGTGGGAAAGGGGTTAAGTGAAAAGAACCGTTTATTAGGCACGGTAACGAACAGAAAGTCAAGCGACACGAAAACCAACTTTCGGAATATACGAAGATCTAGAGTTGCTTATCTACGCATCCGCAAGACGATCTAGCTGTAAAACACTTAAAGGGAGATAATATTGTATCGATTTGCATAAACTAAACGTACATTGTTATCTTTCTTATTGTTCATTATGCGATCAAGAATAGAGTGTCTGACAATTTGCAAACGCCCTATATAAATTGTCTTCCAGTCAATTCAACCTGTTCCTACTTGTAGACGCATGATGACGAACCTGTAACAGATGACTTTTGAAACGTTGGTGAGAAAAAAGAGGAACTGCCAACAATTTCTCCTTTTGCTACAATGTTTTTTCACTTTTATTCAATAATACAACTTCAATTGGCTGAACATTTCAAAAGTGTGGCGTAGATGTATTTAAGGTCGTCTGCTGCAGATTGATTGTATGCAGCAAAGGGTTAAGACATCTTAACAAATGAGACTTAAAACTATCATATCGCTCTGGATTATACTGCGGCACTCATACATTAAAGTGTTCGCCATGTTCGCCATGTTCGCGGTTCCTGGGTAACTAATTAAGGTAACCAGTACTTCTTGTCCATTTATCCCGATACCAGTGAATCAGTCGTAATGCTAACACCGCAATTTTGAGTGCCAAGGAGGGTTTGACCCTGTCTGGGATCGAATCCGCGACCATCCGCACCGAGGTGGACACTCTAGCACTATACCAACGATGCGGTCCACCGAAACATGGAACATGCTATATGTATTATGAATCAGAGGTGGTGCTTCCAAATACTGGATCGGCCAAAATTCATTCCGATGATTTCCAAATGTCATTATGGATAGTGTCTTTTTGTTCACCAACTGGCCTAAATGTCTATTCAAGAATGTAGCCAAGTTTATAACCAATCAGCCAAGTAGACATCAATGCAACTTTGATCAACTATTCACTATAAATAACTTATAAAATATTCGCATGTGTGATCATTTATCACAACAAAAGGACACTTTGGACGTCTAAACTGCGCAGAGGCAGAGCGTCGGCCTCTCGTACCAGACGTTCCGGGTTCGAATCCCGTGATTAGCAGGTTCTACCTTATGGAATTGTCCACACAAACGGCGCGAGTACTTGTTAAGTCTCCGTGATAAATTTAAGCTGAAAGCTTGCTTCGCAATCAATCTAAACTAAAATAAGTTTAAACAAAACTAAACCGCGCCAACAGATCATTCCAGTCTACAATCCATTCATCTTAACCTCATATGTCTCGGGTTCGTCTGTATTGGGTATTTAACCTCGTCTGTTTTGGGTATTTAGCCTCACCTGTCTTTGGTATATAACCTCATCTGTCTTAGGTATTTAACTTCATATGTCTTGGGTATTTAACCTCATCTGTCTTGGGTATTTAACCTCATCTGTCTTTGGTATTTAACCTTTTATCATATTCACGAATAGTTTATTTCTGTAAACGAACTGTTTGCGTATGGCTTCAATGATACTGGCCTTGAATAAAATCGAATGTAAATCACTTGTGATTCTTGTAACTGAACAGTTGTCTACGGTAAGTATGTGACTACAGACCTCTTGATCAAATGTTTCCTGGTTCGAGTTAGTTTCTGAAATAAGTACTATCTCGAATGGGTAGCGGTTAGAGTCATCGGCTCGAGAATGATGTCAAAGACATAACGTATGTGAAGGATAAAGTTCGGACCTCTTAATCAAATGGTTTCTGGTTTGAATCAGTTTGTGAAATAAGAACGTTGGGGTAGACGTTAGAGTGCCCGCCTCCAGAGAGATGACAACGACTTAAATAACGTGATTCGAGTGCCCGTCTCGGGAACGATGATAAAAACATAAATAATGTGTAGTGTAGAATTCGGACATTTTGTTCAAATGGTTCCTGATTCGAATTATTTTGTGAAATAAGTACTATATCGGTGGGGTAGTGGTTATAGCGCGCGATTACTAAACAGAGTGAATAAACCTAGTCCCTTATTCAATACCGTTCCTGATGCGAGTAATGCGAGTAATGTAAGCCGTGGGTTTCTGTAAGCGGTTATAACTCGGATAACGAGTTGTCCATTTCCAACACTAGGATTGATACATTGCCTTAATAAGGAGTATGGACACACAGTTGTTGTAATCGACTACTCCTTATTTAAAGTATATGACGACAGGCTTTTACGGGAATTGTGTTGCAAATTGAACCCGATAAAGGTCATATATAAGTTTAGATAAATGTATTTATTCAAATTTATTTAGGCTTCCAGCCCATGAGAATATATATTATATACATGTACACTGCTGACTGACAGTAACACAACAGAGAACATAAAAATACATACACATTTCCAAAGTTTTTGGCGGCGAAATATAATTAACGTTTTCATGAGTTTGCCTTTAACCGCCGTCAAAATCTTCGCTTGGAAATATTTGAAATATGAACAAATAGACAGTTACAAGAACAATGTGGAAAGGACAGAAACCGCCTATTTGTACCAGTTCTGCTCTTTTCGCAATGTCCCTACATTAACTCAGATTCATTTATATACGTTTCAATATGTTTGACACTAACTTCAATAGTCACAATAGACATTTTTTATTTGATATCGAAAGGTTTTTGAAAAACATATATTAATTGGTATTTTGATAAACACGTTCATTGCGTAATGTAAATGCTTTATATATAAAAATGCATAGATTTATAATTACAGTTTTACTTGGGAAATTGAATAATGTCACAAGTGTCTTGCATATTTGGTTTATCCCAAATATATTTTTTAATATTGCTTTCTTATATGAACATACAAATCCCATTCTAAAACAACGTAATATTCGTCCACTGGCAAGGAACATGATTTGCAAATGATGTCATTAAAGGTTTTTTTCCATCTACCTGCTTCTATCTCTAGTCTATGAGATTTTGTCAGAAGTACAATGTTTTAAAAAAGTTTAAAATTAAAAGAACTAGATATTTCTCTAAAACAATGCACTAAAGGAATTAGAAAGTCTGCCATTCCAGTCTTGCAAAAACTTATCATTAAGTCTTTGTTTTACTAACGATAAGAACGTTTTACATTTTCAAAACCTTGTGTTAAACACACATGATTAAAATCAAGTTTGCAAAGAATATAACGTAATGGAGAAACCTAATTAACAACATTATTATTATTTTCAATATCACTTAATTTAAGTTTTTAGACCTTGTTTACATATTTATGTTCAGTACAATATAACATTTTGAACCAAAACTTGATAATAATGTAATATCTGTTACAAATGAGTGGTCTTCTGCCTAGTTCTCCATAAATCCAGGGAGTATATTATATAAAGCAATTATATAAAAATTGTAAGCACTCAGTATTTATTAATCATTAATTAGTTGCACATGTTTCATATATAACACAACAAATAATACAAAATATAATATAACTCAAAATATGTAAAGGATAATACACATAACTGACAATAAGACATCTATACTTTATATATGGGTTTAACAGTGTTAGTTTCTGTATTATAAACAAACAAACACCTACATTCTTAATTAGTGAACAGGGAGGACTCAAGCATGGTTCATACTGCATGTATACGTGCATGTCTTATGGTATTATTTTCTGTATAATAGAAAAACAAACACTCCTGGGCTTTAAAGTAAACATTGAAGACTCAGACGAGCCTGTTATTGTTAAAAGGTGTCCACTTGTTAAAGTTTAAATTGTCCGTACTGTATATATACATATGAATTGTGACATTAGTTATTGTACAATGGACAGGGATACATATCCCGGCTTAAACATGAACAGTGAGGCCTCAGACGAGCCTATACAAATTTGTAGACTTGATTAAGTCCTAATTATTCTTACTGTGTTTATGTGTGATATGGAGTTAGTATCTTTAAAATGAACCAATAAACAAAGTCTTAGCTTTAAGGCGAAAAGTGAGTTTGAAGTCTGTTAATATTTGGATACTTGTAATAATTGTCAATACTGTATGTATCTGTTGTATTGGTTTAATTTCTTTAAATGAACTCGTCTTGTCTTTAAAGCCTACAATGCGGGCTCAGACGATCCAGTTAATACTCATTTTGGACTTGTTAAAGTCCTAATTGTTGGTATTGTATTCATGTTTGGTATGTGTTTGATTTCTTAAAATGAACTAACAAACATGTACTGTCTTTAAAACCTACAATGAGGGCTAAGATGATCGTATACATACGTGTATACTTGTTAAAGTCATACTTGTTTGTTTGTATTTAGGATTGGTATGGGTTTAATTTCTTTAAAATGAATTAACATACATGTATTGTCTTTAAAACCAACAATGTGGGCGCGGACGAGCCCGTTATTGCCTGACTGTTCAACATGGTCGTATACAATCGAGTGTATGTCCTTCCTGACACACCTTCTTAACAGCATATGATGACGGTACTATTCCCGTATGGTTTATGTCTTGATACATAAACTAATGAGGTCCTCGACACAGTATATAAAGCCTTCAGAAATGTCCGACCCGTGTAGATTCAGAACATTCCTGCAGCTTATTCAGTGTTGTATTCCATACCCAAAGCTACTTCAATTGTCGATAGACTTGATTCTGATCAGGGTTTTGCATAACGTTTTCATAGAAATGACAGGTGGAGTTACATTTTAGCTTTTTTTCGGAATTAAATCCGTGGTTTGTTTAAATGTACGCAGACATAGAAGGCCTTAGTGTATGATAGACAACAGGTTTGCCTAAATGTACGCAAACAGAGAAGGCTGAGACTACGGGTTTGTCTAAATGTACGCAAACAAAGAAGGGCGCGGTGTGTGATGAGACTACGGGTTTGTCTAAATGTACGCAAACACAGAAGGGCGTGGTGTGTGGTGAGACTACGGGTTTGTCTAAATATACGCACACATATAATGCCGTGGTGTGTGATGAGACTACGGGTTTGCTTAAATGTACGCAAACAGAGAAGGTCGACGTGTGTGATGAGACTACGGGTTTGATAATGTTCGCACACATATATTGGTGAGATGTGTGATGCGACTACGGGTTTGCCAAAATGTACACAAACAGAGAATGCTGTGGTGTCTGATGAGACTACGGGTTTGTCTAAATGTACGCACACAGAGAAGGCCGTGGTGCGTGATGAGACTACGGGTTTGTCTAAATGTAAGCACGCAGAGAATGACGAGGTGTATGATGAGACTACGGGTTTGTCTAAATGTACGCACACAGAGAAGGCCGTGGTGTGTGATGAGACTACACGTTTGCCTAAATATACGCACACAGAGAATGCCGGGGAGTGTGGTGAGACTACGGGTTTGTCTAAATGTAAGCACACAGAGAATGCCGTGGTGTGTGATGAGACTACGGGTTTGTCTAAATGTAAGCACACAGAGAATGCCGTGGTATGTGGTGATACTATGGGTTTGTCTAAATGTAAGCACACAGAGAATGCCGTGGTGTATGATGAGACTTCGGGTTTTTCTAAATGTACGCACTCAAAAAAGGCCGTGGTGTGTGATGAGACTACGGGCTTGTCTAAATGTACATAAACAGAGAAGGCGGTGGTGTCTGATGAGACTACTGGTTTGTCTAAATGTACCCAAATAGATAAGGTCGTGATGTCTGGTGACACTAAGGGTTTGTCTAAATGTACGCAAACAGGGAACGTGATGTGTGATAAGACTACGGTGACACAAAGGCTCACCCCAAATCTTCACTGTTCTGCACTCTCACCATGTGCAACACAACCCAATTTTGGCTGAAGGGGCACTTATCTACAACATGTTAAACAACTAATTATACTTATTAAAATAAAAAAATATATAAAAAAAATATATATAAAAAGATTTTTATAAAATAATGGTTAGTAAATCTTAAGTAAAATATAAATTTTAAGTAATTTCAGTAAGATTGACAGAATTTGATACACAAAGCTTAGTTTACAATATTACCTGGATAATTGCCTGTACACGTGGATATTGTTAAATAGAAATTATTTAAAGTAACTGCATTTAGAAAGAATTAGATGTAATTTTCAGAATTTGGGTGCAGATTTACCTCGATTCTTATCGATTCACATATATAGTTTGTGACACTTCACAGATAATACAAATAGTATTACGGGATATTTTTTAGATTGTAAAAAGAAATAGACTTTGTGATAAGTGAAGATCCAGATCAGCCTAAACATATACACAGTCAGATCAGGATCTTCCCTATCCGCTATTTAGTGTACAGAGAACTTCATAGGCACGTCTGAAGAACGGAAGCCGCGGAAAAGATACCATGAATAAAATTTCCCATGCCATTTTGAATAAGTGAACAGAAGATGCCGATAATACAAAAACAAAAAGTATACAAAGTTAGATCTTAACCTTTTCGCTCATACAGACGCAATCTGACGCCTCTGCAGCATGAGGAAATGTAAATTATAATTTGTAAGTATGGCCAGTAGAAACCGCGCTGACGGCGAAGTACTCGCCCTGTTTCAAGGCGACGGCTTTTTGAAAACATAGTGAAACAAGAAGAAATTGCTCAAAACGAGCATTTTTTCCTTTTGCCACAATGTTTTCAACTTTTAGTCACAGGTTATCCATTTAATTATTGAGATTTTCTATTTTCTGACAAAATATGTGCAAAGTCGTTTGCTGCAGGATTGTCGTATGAGGGAAAGGGTTAACTAACACTAGTTTTCAAAACGTCGGAATGTCCACTTTCGTGTAACGCGGCTAAGATAATGACTGATTCAAATATACGTTTTACACATCATTACGGGGCCTGCTATCATCTAGGCTAATGTAACACAAGCCAATAGGAATTGTCAACAATTTTGGAAAAGAGTTACGGTCATTTTCTACTTTTCCGTAAATATTTCAATTGTAGAAAAAACTTCCTTGTCATTTCTTTTTTAAGCGGTGTACTTAATACAGGAAACGACTTTTCTTAGAAGTCATCGACATGTTATAAGACATTATGAAATGGCTATCCGGGACACTCGTCAGCTTATCTAGTACTGAAAATGATCACTTTTTGATCAGTTTTAGCGTTGTTATCTAAACCCACCACTAGGCAACCGTCACTGGGTCTGAACGATATACACATTGGCAAGTGAATGCCGTCCTCCTCTGACAACAAAATCTTCTCTTTTCTACCGTCATGTCTGATCATATGTACATTGCTGGAATTTAATCCACACACTAACAGGTTATCTTCTCCATCCACATACATTCCGGCTGGTGACTTTAAATATCTGTCAGAGTACCGGTATATCACGTCACCTTGATTGGTCAGACATGTTACAGTGTCCTCATCAACGACAAATATCTTAGTCCCGTCCATATTGACCCTTACACGTTTCGGCCTTGTAAATATATATTTACCGTTAACCACTCCCAACCTTCTCTGTAATTGACCGTCCATGTTGAGTACACGAACCTCACCATTACCGGGAGCATCATTACAGGCAACGTAGATCTCTTCACCATAAACATCTACACCGTAACAGTATCTATTCATCTTCAATGTTTTCTTCACCTCCATCTTCGGGAATATTCTTACCCGCTTGAGGTTTCTGCGGTTACCTTGTTTAACTATGACGTCAGTATCATTGATAATAGCCACGTCTCCTGAATAAACGGATAACTTGGTTTTTAAAAGGAAGTTCTCGTCAAACAATTTTAGACCATCTTCAACACATGCGAGTACAAGATGCCCGTCAGACATGAATGCACATCCCCTTATCGCATTTGACGTCATATGAATTGCCTGTTTCTCCTTTACAGACATGTTCAATATGGATATCTGTTTTGGAACGGAATGAATTGGTCGGTATTTAGCAACAGTGCCCAGTGATTGTAGGTGCTGGAATATCATATGAGATGTGACGCCGTTGCGTTGAAAACGAATGTCTATTGGGTAAATTTCTTTCTGGATTTTACCAAAATAAAGATCATATTCACTTGCACGTGTAGACGCTTTCTTAGACGCGACAAATATTACATCATCTTCCCGCGTTTTCTCACATTCCGACAAAGATTTGTTTAGATCCTCGATTTGGTGTAAAATGTCATGCGCTAACGTCACGTGACCATCGATCTCCTTTTTCATCGTTTCTTCAATTTGTCGGATTTCAGAAGACATTTTCTTTTCAAGCTTATCCAGCTTGTCATTAATATCCTTGCGAAATTGTTGCACTTCGCTGAGGCAATTCTGTATCTGAGACATCACGGTTGATTTATCAGTGTGTCTGTTCTTTGTTTGGCCATTATATTTATTTGACAAGTCTCTCAGATGATTAGCGACTTTCTGAAGCTCCTTTTCAACATCAATTTTAGTACTGTGCCTGCTGACATCGCCTGTATTACATTTTGCATGGTTCATAATTTTACAGGCAGGACAGATGACCTCATTGTGAGTGGAGCAGTAGGTATCGAGTACCGATGCTCTGTGTGTATCACAGAACAAAAATGGTAGCGTTGGCTGTTTCCTCGTAGATACTGATGGTATGTTACTCCCTATCAGAATTGTATGGTCTCTCGTCGCCTTAGACCCTCTGTGCGCCATATCACATGACTGGCAGAGGTGCTCACAGCATATGTTACAGTAGGATATGGCTTCCGATGTTTTACCATTCGACTTACAAACGTCACAACCTTGGTTGTATATGTCGTCAGATCCTTTGTTAAGAGATTGGGGTCCAGAAGCCATGATTATGTTGTACGGATCCGTAATTTGCTACTTCTCCCTGAAATGGAAGTTAATAACGAAATCTTAATACAAACACATACCGTGTAGATTGCTCATTCTGTGATTTTATCCGAAATATAAGCATTATATGAGCCCGTTAAGGGGCAAATGTGCAAGTTGATTTTGATAATAGTGTAGTTTCAGATCAGTCTGTGCACAGTCTGATCAAGATATTCACTGTTCAAATTTTACTTTCAGAAGCTTGTTCTATTTTGTGTATATTATGATCAGGCATAGCAGATGTACATGTTGATCTGAACCTACACTGTTCAAAAATGCCAACCTGTTCCTTTTTCCAAGGACGGATTCACTTGACAAAGGGTTGATGGTGACGAATGTTCTAGAAAATGGTTAAAAACTGTTACAACTAGAGTGTTCACAAAGAGCTTATATTTGAAATAGTAACATGGTGTTGACCCATCATTACCCAGGTTCTCACTGGACCTATATATGGTGTAGAAGAATATTCTGATGAACTTTCATTAATATTGTATACAAAAAGAATATCTAGAGTATTCACAATGTTTTCGCCTAAATTTGTTCTAATGACACCGTTTTGGACCCTAAGTGACCCAGTTCAAACGTGACTGAGATTCGATTGAAGCAAATATTATGATGGTCCTGGAATGTTCACAAGGTGTGTCTAGATTTTTAACTAGCGACCTTGTTTTTGACTAATTGCAACCCAATTATTTACCTGTCCGAGAATGTGTTAAGTGTTCTTATGAACTAACATGATGTTAAAAACGAGGTCTCTAGAGTACTAACAAGGTTTTAATGACTCGTTTCTAATTCGCCATAAACCATGACGGAGATTTGGTATCAATGAAAGTTCAGATAAATTACCATCTAGATGCTAAGAGAAATGTTACCTATCGAGTGTTCAAAAGACCAAGTCTAAACCTCTAACCACCTAACCAACCATAATTATGACGACTATAGACTTCGCTGTTGGTCTTAAATGATTCATAGGCCTAGCTACAACAAAGTCCGTAAATATCAAAATTGTATCCTTAGGTATTGGTAACCTACAAATGAAGTTTTATGTTCGAGCCCGGGATTGACATTGCCAATGTATTGTTTAAAGCATGCAGACGTCACCGGCTCTTTCCGTGGTTTTCTTTCAACGGACACCTTTTTTTTTTCTTTTTTTTTTTCTTCATAATATTACTTTATTTGCAACGTGCATTACATTGGTATAGGTAGGGCGTGGCCATCCTCCCTCATACATTACAATGAATATGTTATAAGAAGTATATAGAAATGTGTTAGTAAATGTGAATTGTTTAGAAATTGGTTAGTAAATCAGGTGTCTTCTGGTTTAAAGTATCCGACACTAAAGATGTGTGTATTGTAATAGAGGCTTTTTATTTTCACAGGTGTTAATAAATTAAAATTAAATATCAGGGGTAAAGGAGGTCCAAAAAGCGACAAACAAACACAAAATAGAAAAGAATTAAAGAAACAAAAAATGTTATTTTCTCTCTGTGTTATGCATATATACACATATAAATACACACACGTACATACGTGCATATACATACACAGTTATACACATATACAAATGTATATATACACACACATATACAAATGCATATACATACATACTTCTCAGAATTTAAGAGTGGTTTTGTAACATATATCTTACAATTGTCCAGCTTTCTTTGTCCGATTCGACTGATTTTGTTGAATTGTAAATATTCCATGTAGACTTAATCGGTTTCTAAGACCATATATTGAAGGAATAATTAATTTTGATTTACAGGAATATATATAAGGTTTTATTCTAAAAATAAAATATCCAGTTTAAAATCGTTTTTACGGAATCCTAAAGGTATGTCATTTGAATAGTTGGATCTAGTTCCCTAATTTCATTTCAAATTAATCGAAGTAAAGGATAAACCTTTTCGCATTCATAGAAAAGATGTATAAGAGTTTCTTCGTTTGAATTACAAAAAGAACACAAATTTGTTTCTACCAATTTCATTTTATATAACAGAGTTTGTCGCTCATATTCTATGGACTATTCTGGTTTGCACGGACACTTTGTCTCTGAGTTAAATCTTTAATTTTACTTACCACTAAAAATGACCCTATGATTGATCATAATTTAACACTGGTCAAATTTCTACGGCTGTTTTTTATCAAAAAATATAATGTTGAAAAAATGTAAGTGGTCTTTATTCAACGATGGAAAACGAACCCCGATATCACATTTCAACGGAATCAGAATTAAATGCACAATCAAACCATAACATCGTAATATTGTACAGAAACACCCCCCCCCCCCCCCCCCCCCCCCATACACACACACACATACACACACCCCACCCCCTTTCCCAGAACATCAGTTATATATAACAGAGAAAGATTCGAGAGCACAATCATCAAAAATATATTTCATTTGTATAAGGACTGGTGTTTACACTTACCTTATAATCCGTTTAAATCATTGCATGAATTACTTTTATTAAAACATTTTCACAAGGCTACCGATGCGATTAACTTCTTCTTTCGTTTTCGGACTATCGCTGAACAGTATCGCGTGCCTTATGCATCTTCTCTTGTTTAACAGGCTTTTCAAACTGTTATGCGCTTAAATGGAGGAGATTCAAACTATTCACCGTAGTGTGGCCCTCGTGTGGACTTGATAAAAATAAATCACTACAAAAGCACCGTCTTTGTAATACTAAAATTCTCCAATAAACACAAGATACGTAAACTCCTATTAGTTACTCTTCGAGGTCTCTGGAAGTGCTTGTCTGATTTCAAGATAATTAACTTTTCTTTCAGTGACCCTCTTTATGTTAAAGTCTTATTGATTGGTTGAAAGTGGGAAAATCTAACGTTTAGCTTCAAATAACATCACATCCTTATCCACTGGGAAAAAACCCAAGATATTTTTTTCTTTTGGCGTTCCTTCTCTTAATCATGTTCAAAGATATGTGTAGAACTCTTGTTTGTGTGGTATCTGAGAAAGGGAGTAAAATGCCCAATATTAAACATTCTTGTTCCATTTCAGTTGTTTAGTAGAAATGTTCATTCACAGACTCTCTACGATAATTGTCATGTCATATCAGTTGGTAGAAAAAAAAGATGAGCAAGGCGGCATCAGAAAAGGGAAAATGACAACATTTTTAAACTCTATTCTTATGAAAGTGCTTGTCTTATTTATTCCCTCAGTGACCCTCTTCATAATTATTTAAGTCATATTGATTGGTTGAAAGACACAGTTACCAGGCGGCATCAGAAAAGGGCTAAATCGAACCTTTAAATGTAAATGACATCTTATCCTAATCCACTTGGAAATGTCAACAGGAATGTTGCTTTGGTTGTCCAATTTCAAATATGTTCAGAGATATAAATTATTAACAACACTTTTGTTGCTGCGGCAGCAAGAAGGAACACAAACTCCTAAACTGCAAAATTCTTCCTCTCTGAATCCGCTTGTCAGATTCCAAGATTATTGATATCAACTAAACTTCACGGGAATGATACTTTTGAGGTCCTCTTACAAACTGTTCAAAGATTTAATATCATAACAAATGTTCTTTATTGATAAGTTTTATTTACAGGGTCCACTACTAGCAGTTTCATTCTTGCTCTTGATTACATTTTCTCCGATATTAGCAGTTACACATATGCTACATAGCTACCACTCAGGTTTTCGACCCAGGGTCACGCTTGCCTTCTGCTTTGCAGATGCAAAACTCATATGTACATTATTTCATTGACCTTGGTTATGCGCTGGTAAATATAACTCGGAATAGAAGTCCCGTATCATAGGTTCAATGGCAAATTGTGTTCACTGACCTATATGTCACGTGACTGACAAATGTATAAATGATGATACTGGGCATTTAATGATTCAATTATCTTCCGGTAATGTTTTAAGAAACAATAGACAAGTGTAATTGCAACAATATCTATGTACTTGAGAGTTAAGTGGTACTCTTATGCCAAAGTCCGTCAACAATATTTACAATTTGTCTCTCATGAAAATATTTTATATTTTCAAACTATTAAAGTTTATACGACTATTCAGATGCTAGTCTTGAGTTCTCGTCTCTTTTTAATAACCAATGCTTGGACCTTACAGGGGTTTTATCTATCAAGGGCCCGTGAGTTCGACTTTAGTCTCGGTCATTCATTCTTAACAAACGCTACTATAACCCTTATAATTTGACATCAACGGATGTGAGAAAGGGTTTAAGACTAAGTGTTGTAAGTAGTTATGTGGTATACTCCGATGTTTACCAAGAAAGCACAATTTTATCTAACACTTTCCTCCGTGAAACAATTACTCATTTTGGCACAATGTCTTCAACCCGTTTCAGTAGATATTTTATTCATTATTTTTTTATTTTTTTCCCTAACTCTGTTTCAAAACATCATGCTGTAGATTCACATCTCATTTTGTATTCACACTTATCTAGCACTCACTGTCAAGAGAAAGTTAATACTTATAGACCTGTCACGAACTGGGCTTAATGTCGAGTTAACCCTTTCCCACATACAACAAATCTGCAGCAGCAGAACCTATAAATAAACCGCTACAAATTATCATTTTACAAAATAATAGAAACATAGCCTCGTTAGTCTTTACGTCAATTTACCTTTATACGAGCCCGTTACGGAGAGTCAATTAGACCCAAACTCGTAACACGCAGTCAAACTTATTTTATTGGGGCTTTACAACGTTTAAAACATTATTTCAGTTATATCACGGGAACAGTTAATGTATTCTCGATACTCTGGACGGTCTGGGGACTAGGGTAGAAATTGTGCTATACAAACAAACATTCTACCATGACCGACGCGACTTTAGACCGAACCCGGGACGGCCGGTCCCAAATCCCCGACTCTAAACCACTCGGCCACGACCGATTCCTGCAGTCAAACTAAATCGCAGTGAACGGGGCCAGTTGTGTAGCGCTTACATCGTTTAAGTCCAGTCATACAAAATAATTAACATTTATTTGTTTTGTGTTTTTGAGTATACGTTTCAACAATATTTGGATTATATACTTAACCACGAACCATTGATAGCTTATCAGTTCCAGATTACGAAATGCGCTTCGCCAATGTCACGGTACCAGATTCGTTGCGAGCAGGAATCAAATCCACGGCGCCAAGTCTCAAGCCCCACGCTAACCACTAGGCAACGGTAGATACCACTCAGCGGTACATATGTTACCCTTTCCCACATAATCAAATATGCAGCAGACGACGTTCAAAACATATTTGGACACTGCAGTGAATGTCTATCAAAGGAAGTGTAATTATTGATCAGAGTTTCAAAGGTCGTCTGCTTTATATGCGTCAGAATGAGTACGCAAGTGGAAAAAACTTGGTGAAGAGTCTAAATCCGGTGTTGAGATAAGGCTATATGATTACAAGTGGACACATCTGATCAGTGTAAGGTCAGATCAGCCTGTACACCTGTCATGTCTTATGAGAATCGACACAATTTGACAGAAGCTCACAACAAGCTGGTCAGTTATACATGAACAGTGTTGATTTTAATCATACTGTGAGGATGTACAGGGTTGTCTGGATCTGCGACGTTGTAACTTTTCCGATTGATTGGCTATATTATGAACTGTGACTTCACGGATGAAACACTGTGAATTTATTAAAATATCGTTGAAAGCGATGTATTCAGTCACTTCTAACCTCTTCAGGATGACAGGTTATTGTATCCTACATCTAGCGACAGCTTAAGGCCAATATCACGAAGTAATAATCTTAGGTTAACTAGAAAACATTCGTGGGAAAATACGAAATTGCTTTTGAGGAGCATATTTGCGTTTGCTACAATTATTCCTAAAGTTGTCTTCATTCAGATGTGCCTACACGTGTTTGTATCAGAAGGGGAGTTAACCCTTTCCCTGTTATAGATGTATTTTGACGCATATGCAGCATACGACTTTTGAAAACCTTAAGACAAATGAAAAGCATGCGCATAATGAGCAATTTCTTCTTTTGCCACAATGTTTTCAACTTTATTGAATAATTTATTTTCAAAGTCGTCTAATGCGTATTGTTTGTAAATTGAAGAAGGAAGGGTTAACCCTCTAAAGATTGATTGATTTATTTACGGCGGCCAGTTCACCTACTCATTTGTGTCCCAGCTTTCTCTCACAAGTACTCCACACAGCAAAATTTCCAATCAACTGTCTGTTTTTCCACATAGACTATTAGCCCATTGCTAAAAGACGAATGACGCTTGATAGCTCCCATTCATGGGTTCACTTCATTTGATGTTCCTGATATACCTTCGCAACAGGATGAAATAATTGGACTATCCTGGTAGCTAACAACCACGGGATGAAATAATTTAGCTATCTTGATAGCTCTCATCCACGGGGTGAGCCCGTTAAGCTCATAATAGCTCTCATCCGCAGGGTGACATCATTTAGCTATAATAATAGCTCTCATCCGCAGGTGACATCATTTAGTAATCTTTATAGCTCTCATCCACAGGGTGACATCATTAGCCATCTTTATAGATCTCATCCACAGGGTGACATCATTTAGCTATCTTTTTAGCTCTCATCCACGGGGTGACATCATTTAGCTATCATAATAGCTCTCATCCACGGGGTGACATCATTTAGCTATCGTAATAGTTCTCATCCACAGGGTGACATCATTTAGCTATCGTAATAGCTCTCATCCACAGGGTGACATCATTTAGCTATCTCGATACATCTCAGCAACGGGATGATATCATAGGAGTATCCCGAAAGCTCGTCCACGGGTGTCATCATTTAGCTATCTTGCTAACTCTCATCAATGGGGTGAAATTAATTAGATATCCTAACATTATTGAATTATCCTGATAAATATTAGCCAAATGATGAATCGATTGAGTTATCCTAAATCTTTCATCCAGAGGGTAAAACCATCGGGCTACCCTGATAGCTCTCATACACAAGTAAAATCATTATCCTGAAAGCTCTCATTTAAAGGGTGAAACGATTGGGTTATTCTCATAACTCCCAGCCAGAGGGTTAAACCATTGAGCTATCCTGAATACTCTCGTATACAGGGTGAAATAATTGGGCTATTCTGATAGCTCTTAGTCTCAGGATGAAATGACTGGGCTATCCATATAGATCACAGCCAGAAAGTTAAATCTTTGGGCCATCCTTATAACTCTCATCCACGAATGAAATCATTCCGTATCTTGATAGCTCTCATCGACGGGATGAAATTTAGCTATCTTAATAACTCTACATCACGGAGTGTATCATTTAGCTGTCTTAATAGCTCTCAGCCACCGGGTGAATTAATTTAGCTATCTTGATAGCTCTCAGTCATGGTGTGAACCGATTTAGCTATCTTGATAGCTTTCATCCACGGGTGAACTGATTTAGCTATCCTGATAGCTTTCATCCATTGGATGCTATTATTGGGTTATCCTGATAGCTCCTAGCTACTGGTTTAAACAATGTGAATATCCTTATAGCATTCAACCATATGGTGACATCATTTGGCTATCATGATTGCTAGTCCATGGGATGATATCTTTGGGTTATCATGAGAAATCTTAACAGATGATAAAATGTTATGAACTTATAGATCTTAGCCACGGGTAGAATTGTTTAGTTATCTTGATAGCTGTCAGTAACATTATATGGTCTTGAGATAACTCTCATCCATATGGAGAATCTATTGACATATCCTGACATGATTTTGCTATTCTGACAGCTCTTAGTCACTGTATACAATACAATGATTGTATAGTCGTTTGCTGTGAAATCGTCTGTGGAACAGTGAATATTTAACAAACTTTATATTCTGACATTTGACATGCCAGGGTAAATATTTATATCTGTATTCCGTTCAATGAAACAGTTTGGTAGCTCATGCTTGCCAATCCACCAATCAAATTACAGCTATTAAAAGCTTTGTGTTCAGTTAAACAATTAGGTTTCTCACGATTGCAAATCCACCAATCAAATTACAGCTACAAAAAGGTCTACGTTCAGTGAAACGGTTTGGTAGCCGAAGTTGCCAATCCACCTAACACATGTAAACTACCGTAAGAGTTGCGTTCAGTGAAACAGTTCATGATTGCCAATACACCTATCACGTTACAGCTACTAAAAGCCAATCCAATCCACCTACATGTATCCAATCACAGCTACTAAACACCCTGTACTGATTAGACAGATGGGTAGATAACGCTGGCCAATCCACCTTCATGTATCCAATCAAAGCTACTAAACGCCCTGTATTGATTAGACAGATGGGTAGATAACGATGGCCAATCCACCTTCATGTATACAATAACAGCTACTAAACGCCCTGTACTGATTAGACATATGGGTAGATAACGATGGCCAATCCACCTACATGTATCCAATAACAGCTGCTAAACGCCATGTACTGATTAAACAGATGGGTAGATAACGGTGGCCAATCCACCTACATGTATTCATTCACAGCTGCTAAACGCCATGTACTGATTAAACAGATGGGCAGATAACAGTGGCCAATCCACCTATATGTATTCATTCACAGCTACTAAACGCCATGTACTGATTAAACAGATGGGTAGATAACGGTGGCCAATCCACCTATATGTATTCATTCACAGCTACTAAACGCCATGTACTGATTAAACAGATGGTAGATAACGGTGGACAATCCCCATATCAAATTACGGCTACTAAAAGTACCTCACTTTGTTATACAACCTCCCAACAGAGTCTAACGGCGATAGAAAATAAAGACAAATTTAAATTAAGAAATGCAATGAAGTTGTAGTCTATGATAATCTAACGAACTACATAAGATGGTGAAAATGTGTTCGCTGGGGGCTTTGTTTAAGTAATGACAGGTATCCAGAACGTCTAAGCTGTGCGAAGCTGGAGACAAATCGAGAAAAATGAGGCGGATATAGTTGTGCAGACGACGTCACACTCAACTAAACATCGATAGAATATATTCAAACACATACGTATGCATCCAGGTAACTGAAATCAGTTCATCAATGCTGACCTGATGCATGTACACAATGCTTGTTAAACCTTTCTTACAGGCTTCTATGACCTCTTAGCGAACAGTGAAGATAATAATTAAAATGTGCGGATGCGCATTATGATGTGAATTAACACTGGTCACACTTTCTCAAAAGTATGTTCTGATATCACCGCTTGTTTTTTCTTTAGTTTTAGCATCTCATTAGTTTTATTGTTGTTAAATTGATAAATTACAATACAAACAAAAGTATCTCCTGCTACACGTATCTATCAGAAACAGTAGTTATTGCTAAATACAGTAAATAGATAGTCATTAATAGGCAATCGGGTTAAGTTAATAAAATAGACACATGCTATATTCTAGACTAACTACAAAGAACAGCTTTGTGGTAACACGATTTTGGACGGAACCGTCTTTTTGAAAAGCATACATTAAATGGCTCCCCGATTTCAAACAGAAATACATGGAACATCCGGGTACCAGACTCCAAAGGCGTATCCACTTAACATCTACCATTCAAAAGTACCAAACATCAGTCAACATATCTGAATATTGAAGAATACCATTCGAAATGGTAGCTTAAGGGGTTTATGAGTGGTGAAAATAAAATTTCATGAATACTTGAACAATGATTCCATCAAGTTCGAATGCATATAATTTAATCACAAGCAATGTATGAATACACATAGACAGTCGTTTACACTACACAAATTGAACTATTTTGACCTCAATCCAGTCTTATTTGTAAAAAATCGACCATGCTGTGAGCTCGTGAAAAAAAGGGCTGTTCCGTTATACCAGTAAGTTGCAATACACTTCTGAAAGAAGGGGCTAACTGCAAATAACATTTGGACATGGATTTACTGATCACTAAAGTATAATACATTGAATGATATAGAGGTTGAATTTTTTTTTAAGCAATTAACACATATTAATGTCATATCAGAAGGTCTTTGCCTAACAATGAAAAAAAATATTTAGAATCCAATTATTATATCAAAGCAGAAATAAAATCCTGTATAATCTACATTCTCTACTGTGTAATATAGCTGAAATATTGTTAAAGGCGACTTAAAACATCATATAAACAATTTTCTAAAAAGGTTTTAACAAGCAAAGTAGGTGAAAAATTAAATGCAAAGCTTTTGAACTTTTTCTAAATCCCAAAATTGGAGGGAGTTGGTTGCAGATGTTTTAAAGGACGCTGATGAAAAAGAACATTATAATAATTTTAAAAAAATCGTGCCTTGATCGGGAATAGAACCATGGTCTCCCGCGTGCAAAGTGCACATGCTAACCTCTGCATCAGCCTGACTATTGAATTGCGAGCTGTACAATTATATATTTAAACATTATACATACATATGATTTTGTTACTCAAAATTGATCATGAAATGTGTTTACGCCTATTTAGCCAATTCATGTCAAAATTATATTTGTTATATATTTATAAAATATCAACAAAGTGTCAATTAGTTATATATTTATAACATATCAACAACGTTTTACTTTCATTTCAATAATTTGAATCGTTTTTGGGTATATATGTTATCACTTGGACTGTAAAATGTATGATTGAGTCGGAATCGAAAAGCTGCTTCGACACGATTCCCAGACATGTACATGTCCACGAATTTGTATGTTGACAGCGAAGAAATACATTTGTTATGTTAAATTCTGTAATTTCTATATTTCAACAGCACATTTCTTTGTAGTTATGGCTAGTATGTAAGTGCATAAATCCATTTTCCGGTTGATATCCACGACGGTATCGCATTTTGTTTCTTAACAAGGTGCTCTTTAGAATCAATTATCTACGAATATTAAGAAACTCTCTGAACCCGAAATGGTGTTTAGTAATTGAGAGCCACTGTAGAAAGAGATATTTAAGAATCAATTATCTACAAATATCAAAAAACTCTCTGAACCCGAAATGGTGTTCAGTAATGGAGAGCTACTGTAGAAAGAGATATTTGATGTTATTCATTGCCCCTTTGCTATACTTTATACTTTATACATCTATACTTTATATATGGGTTTTACGGGGTTAGTTTCTGTATAATGAACAAACAAACATCAACATACTTAATCAGTGAACAGGGAAGACATAAACGAGCCAAAGTTCAATTGGTACGTACTGCATGTATATATGCCTATGTCGACTGGTTAAAGTCCTAATTGTCCGTACTGTATGTAAAAACATGAGCTATGGCATTAGTTTCAGTACAATGAACAGGGATACCCATCTAGCACAGTGAGAACTCAGATGAGATTGTAAATACTTGTACACTTGGTAAAGTCCTAATTGTTCTTAATGTATTCATGTGTGGTATGGGGTTAATTTCTTTAAAATGAACAAACAAACACGTCTTTGGCTTAAACGGGAACAGTGATGATTCAGAATGTTAATACCTGTAGAAATGTTCAAGTACTAATTTAAAGTACTGTATTTATGTATGGTATGGATTGAATATCTTTACAATGAACTAACACACTCGTCGTGTTTGTAAAGCCTACAGTGAAGGCTCAGACGAGCCCGTTATTTCCTGTAGTTGTATCACTGTTCATAATGGTCGTGTACAATCGAGAAAGCATGTCTTCTTGACTCACCCACTTAACATTATAGGATGATTCAGCTATTACCGTATGACTTGATACATAAACTAACAAGGTCCTCGAAACAGGATATTAAGACTTCAGATATTTGCGAACCGTTTAGATTCAGATCAGCCCTCATAATTCCTACAGCTTTATCAGTGTTTTATTCCCTACCAAAAGCTACTTCAATGGTCTATTGATTAGATCCTGATCAGAGTTTTGCATAAATGTTTTACATACAGAGTTATCATGGAAGTTACAAAGTAAGCTACATTTCTAGATTTCTTTCGGAATTATATCCGGGTTTTGTCTAAATGTACGCAAACAGATAAGACTATGGTGAGTGGTGAGACTACGAGTGTGTCTAAACATATACAAACAGAAAAGGCCATATTGTGTGATGAGACTACGGGTTTGTCTTAATGTAAGCAAACAGAGAATGCTGTGGTGAGTGATGAGACTACGGGTTTGTCTAAATGTACGCAAACAGAGAAGGCTGTGGTGTGTGGTGAGACTACGGGTTTGTCTTAATGTACGCACACAAATAAGGCTGTGGTGTGTGGTTAGACTACGAGTGTGTCTAAACTTATGCAAACAGAGAAGGCCGTATTGTGTGATGAGACTACGGGTTTGTCTAAATGTACGCAAACAGAGAAGGCTGTGGTGTGTGATGAGACTACGGGTTTGTCTTAATGTACGCACACATATAAGGCTGTGATGTGTGGTGAGACTAAGAGTGTGTCTAAACATATGCAAACAGAAAATGTCATGATGAGACTACGGGTTCGTCTTTATCTACGTAAACAGAGAAGGCCCTTGGGTGTGATGAGACTACTAGTTTGTCAAAATAGAAGGCCATATTGTGTGAAGAGACTATGGAGTCATCTTAATGTTCTCAAACAGAGAAGGCTGGTGTGTGTGATGAGACTACGGGTTTGTCTAAATGTGCGAAAGTAAACAAAGAAGGTCGTGTTGTGTGTAAAGAGACTACGGTTATGTCTAATTGTACACACACACACAGAAGGCCGTGGTGTGTGATGAGACTACGGGTTTGTCTAAATGTACACACACACACACACACACACACACACACACACACACACACACAGAAGGCCGTGGTGTGTGATGAGACTACGGGTTTGTCTAAATGTGCGAAAGTAAACAAAGAAGGTCGTGTTGTGTGTAAAGAGACTACGGGTTTGCCTAAATGTACACACACACACAGAAGTTCGAGGTGTGTGATGAGACTCCGGGTTTGTATAAATGTATGCAAACAGAGAAGACTGTGATGTGTGGTGAGACTACGGGTTTGTCTAAATGTACGCAAACAGAGAAGGCCATGGTGTGGGGTGAGACTACGAGATTGTCAAAATGTACACACACACAGAAGGCCATTGTGTGTGATGAGACTACGGGTTTGTCTAAATGTACACACACACAGAGAAGGCCGTGGTGTGTGGTGTGACTACGAGTTTGTCTTAATGTACACACACAAAGAAGGCCGTGGTGTGTGTTGTGACTACGGGTTTGTCTAAATGTACGAAAAGAAAGAAGGCCGTGGTGTGTGGTGAAAATACGGGTTTGTCTTAATGTACGCAAACAGAGAAGGCAATAATCTGTGGTAAGATTAAGGGTACACACAGGCTCATCCAAATCTTCACTGTTTTTACGTGCTACACAATCCAATTTTGGCTGAAGCGGCAGACATCTATAACAATTTAACCAATGAATTATACTCATTGAAATATAAATTTATAGAATAATGGTTTATAACAGTCTAGTAAAATGAAGGTGTCAGGAAGTTGCAGTAAAAATGATTGTATTTGATTAACAAGATAATTTCCTTTACACATGGATATTGTCAAACATAAATAATTCAAGTGTATGTATTTTAAAAAAAAATGTTGTTTTTGATTAACAAGATAATTTCCTGTACACATGGATATTTGTACATAAATAGTTCAAGTATATGTATTTTAGAATTGTTGTTTTTCATAAAGAAAAAGAAAAAACTAACAAAAAACAGATTTAATTTGCTGAGATAGCTTGATCCTATTCGTTTTAATTAGAAATGTTGTGACACCTAAACAGATAATACAAATAGTCTTCCGGTATATTTTCAAGTAACGTTGTTTTGTGCTTATCACAGAACATAACTGGTAACGTTCGCTTTATCCTCGTAGATCCTGATGGTACCTTACTCCCTGTCGGTAATATATGGTCTCTCGTCGCCTTAGACCCTCTGTGTGCCATATCACATGACTGACAGAGATACTCACAATATATGTTTCAGTAGGATATGGTCTCCGATGTTGTACCATTCTACAGACAAACGTCACAGTCTTGGTTGTATATCTCGTCAGATCCTTCATACAGAGATTGGGATCCAGGACCCATTATTATGTTCTACACATTCCCCTATAATGAAAGTTAATTAGGAAAGCTTAATACAAACGCATATCATGCAGATTGTTCATTCTATGATTTTGATTCTGATATAAGGATTAAATGAGCCTATCAATTAGAAATCCGTTACGCTGGCTGGTTCAAGATCAGCCTGTGCATCAAGATATACAGTGTTAAAATAATATATCTATAGGTGCTACCTATTTACGAAAAAAACGCAAGATAATTATAAACAACAATTTAAGAGCATACTTTGGCCATAAAAAAGGATTTATAAGTAATTGACTAGACAATAATAATGTTAATGTCATGTTTCTTGCATTATCAAAACATATTTGGAATTCGTATTGCTGTCGTCTATTATTACGAACAGAAAATAATAAAGTAAGGACTTTCAGAAAATCAAGGAATACATTTATAATGAACGAGGTTAAAACATGAGGGCCAAGATGATCCTTAATCGATCACCTGCATTATGGTAAAGAAGCAAATAGATCAGACTTTTCTGATGCCACCTTGCGACTGCCTTTTTCAACCAGTTAATATGACTGGAACAAATTATGTAAGGGGTCACATTTCTGCTAAACCCTTTCCCTATTAGAGACGGTTTCTGAGGCCTATGCAACAGACGATTTAGGAAAAGATTACCGCCACAAGAACAATTGCTCCTTATGAGGAAGTTATCCTTTTGCCATAATGTTTGATAAATAATTATACTTTGAATGAGTGAGTCAATAGCTCATGTATAGGAATTTGGGGTCTTTCATGTTGATACCACTTTTTTTGCGGGAAACGACGTCGAACAATTGACGTTACGCCAAGATGAAGTGTAACGGAAATGACGTCACGTCCTTCTTTGGCTACGATACAGTCAAAATTTAGTTTCGGGTGTAGAAGGCTAATGCTGTCGTTTTTTTGACCAACGGGAAAACATATTTCTTACAGATTTCCATTTATTTTTAACTTTTCGTACTAATGTTAATTCCCACATAACACAGCACTTTAATGATCTTAAATATCGATTTAAAAAAAAATTATTAAAAAGACGACAATAATTTTCAATCCGTGTTTTTCCGCTCATTTTATACATACCCAAAATACCGATTTTAAAAAAAATGATTAAAAAGTCGACAATAATTTTCAATCCGTGTTTTACGTCTGCCTTTTATACATATCCAAAATGGCGGCCCCCATGGATTTTTCCAGTTTCATTTCAGAAAGCTTCATGGGTTATTGAAAAAAAAAAAAAAAAAAAAAATCTCACACCTGTTAACTATAAGCGAAAAAACCCATTCATGGGGTTTTTTCGTATTACTGACATAAGCGTTTTTAGTTTGTGTAAATTCTGATAAGACGGAGCAGATGTACAACATTTTTGTTTATTTTTATAAGACTGAAATCAGTGTAATTTACTTATTCGTCTCTATTTTTATTACTCTGTATATATCCTGATTTCAGATAAAAAAAATAGATATTTGTTCTGCTAAGGGATACCTTTCACAACACCACAAAGTTGTAAATAAATTAATTATTAAACAGTTTTACGCCGCTTTCAACACGTTTTGCCGTTATACATGGCATTTCCTTGGTAAGTTACCTGTACTGCTGGTCCATTTACCCTGAAACCAGCAAGTCAGTCTTAATGTTTACCCCGCAACCCTGAGCACCAAGAATGGCAGCCATTATTTCCATTCGATTTAAGTCTTTGTAATGACCCGGGGATCGAATCCGTGACTTCCCACACCCGAGGCGGGCGCTCTACCACTGCACCACCGAGGTGGTCAATTTGTAGACAAAATTAATCAATCACAGCTGTCCAAAGCGCATATCTAAGTCATGTTTACATTCCACTAACAGACGACCTAAAATAGCAAAGCACTCTAAGTGCTGCCAGCAAGGGGCTAACTGAAGATCATGGAATACATTAGGTCAATGATTTACCGATCAAATTTGTTATCACATAAATGCACTATATTGTATACACAGAATGGGGGTCTATCGCAGAATCTTTTATTTGACTGGCGGTATTCCACAGAAGTCGTTGAATTGTTTACACACTCATTGATGCATTAATCACAAGCATGCTAAGTTGTAGGGGTCAGTATAGCATGGCTTTATACAGTCCCAGCCACAGCTGCCTCAAAACAATTGAACATGTTATTTTTCCATAACATAGGTGAACAAATACATGCACTGTTTCTTTTTTATATTTCAAATTCGCAATATGTGTGAATATTCAATGAGCAGGTTGTAGAAGTTGTTAATCTAAAGGTACTTATAGATCGGTCGGTGGTACTTTTTTTCACGATACACATTTTCTATTGATATTTATACCGTCATAGCGATTTTACACCACGATACGAATGAATTTTGCAATTATAAACATAAGGGCTGTGTTGTTTATGTTTACAACATTAAATGAAAGAACAGCAGAATAGCTTAGTAGAATAGTTAATACTACACAAGATTAACACAAGACGAATTTTGATGCAAAGCATCAAAGACGCCGCGCATGATTTTGAAGCATGACTTAAAGGTAGCAGATGCAGTTCAGTACATTTAAATAATGTGTAAACAGACAGAATGTAATACTTCGAACAAGAAGGCAAAATGTCCCTTCATTTTAAACAAGAATACCAAGATGTGCCTACATCGCTCACCGGCTACCATAGCCTATAGTAAAAGGTTACCAAGAGCAGAAAGGGTAAATTTTGACGGATTAGACGTTTTATATATGCTGCGATCTATGTGATATTCAGCATGTGAAGTTTAGTCGTGAAATGACAAGTTTAGTCCTGAAACCATTTGGTGTACAGTTTGCTTAACATTGACTGCAACTATAATGTGTCATACAAGCTGAAGTTTCTTATTTTGTTACCAGTAAACGGTTTTAAATATTTACATATATTAAAGTTTAATGCCTCTAGTTATAAGTTAATGCCTCTAGTTATAAGTTAAGTATGACACAAGCTTTGGAAGAAAAATGGGAAGTCTATTCTCCTTCCAGTTTAGCAGAAGAAACGGGAATATATAAACAAGTAATTTTAAAAAGTTTAAAGATAATTATGATCAAAATGAAGCATTTATGAAATTAAAAGAAAACGTTCACATGTATAGTCAATAAATAGCAAGAATACAATGGTCTGAATAAACAAACTGTATGGAGAGGAACGTTTTAAGTTTAGAAATACAACAGATTGTTATAAATAGGCAAAAACATCCCCCGAATTTTGGGGAGCGTAAACCAAACAATTAAAAAAGCGTAGCCTAGGAAGTTGGGGAAAAGTGTACTTCTTTTCTGAGCTTTGATGAACCGTGTCGTCAGGGCCGTAAATCAAACTATTAAAAAAAGCGTAGCCTAGGAAGTTGGGGAAAAGTTATTAAATACAAATTAAATGTGTCTAAAGATTTGTTATAACGGTAGAAGAAATACGTATTTTGATTCTTGTTGTTTCTTAAATCAGTTAATACAATTTATTGATTCATAAAGGTTTTTTTTTTGTTCAAGCATATAACAGAATTTTTCTTAATGTTGGTCGCTTCCGCGCGGCGTCAATGAAATGCATGGGTTATAAACGTCGGGGATTTGAAACCGGGTGACGTTCATGGTGTAGTGCCCTTGGGCAAGGCACGTTTTCTAGCCTAGTACTGGTTTGTTTACCCAGGGATCATGCATGACTAAGTGAACTGTCGCCGTGATATAACTAAAATAATGTTAAAAGCGGCGTAAAACTAAAAAATAAAACAAACAAACGAAATCATTTGTTAAAACAATACACATAAAACTTTCTTCCTTCAAATGTAAAGTCATCAATTCAAATTCAATTTTGAAATCGCAATCATAAAACACAGGATGAACATATGCAAATACTGCTTTAATTTGGTCCGATTGTGATTAGCCATTAGTTCCAATGGACACGATGACCTCAGTTAACATAAATAGTATCATTTATAACGGTACAAAATCCCAACTTCGTCGCCATTGTGTTGTGTATGATGATGGAACAACCATATAGCTTAGCAGAAAAGTCAATACAATACTACAAATATGTACATGGAATATATGGGTTACATTAAAATATGTTACACTAAGGGGCGTGGCTTTGAGAGTAAACACTTTCACTCATGAGTTACTTAGTTAAGATAATATACACAGCACTCTCCCCTTTCAAATGTAAAGTTCTCAATTCAAATTAAATTTTAAAATCGCAATCATAATAACACCTGTAGAAAGTATACACATACTGCTGTAATTTGTTCAATGTTTGAATGGCACCTAAAGAAAGTATGTACATACTGCTTTAATTTGTCAATGCATGTTGCACGTAAGCAAGTCATGTTGATTGCGTAGAAAAAAAAATATTGTTAACATAAAATTTATTTCGAGTTCTTTCGTTTGGATAAGTGATGTCGAATCAAATCCATTTTCCGGCTTCATATGCTAAACATTTTTTGCCACGGAGCTTGCCGAACGAAGAGACCGTTTTCCCTCACTCATTTTATACATCTTACAATTATATACTCATTTTATACATTTTACTCTTATATATTTTTAGAAATATTTTTTTAAATGACACTATTTAAAGTACTGAAGAGAAACAAATTACTAAAATGGGCTATCTTACTATTATTTAATTTATATTTCAATTGTGTATTCCCCTTTAGATGGTAATGACGTCACATTTGTTCTCCCGTCTGCTAGCACAACTCTTTTAGATTGTTTACTTAATATAAATAGCATGTAGCTAATAGAAAGGTAGTCTTATCATAATAAAATAACTTACTAGAAAGGCTGCTCCAAATTCGAGAGCTTAAACACAGATAAATTAATACTTTGGAAAGAAAACCTATTGTCTTTCAAGTAAATTTATATAAAGTCACACTCTAAACTAAAGGGAGATAAGCTGATTCTTTAAACTTATCTTTTACATTTTTCACAACGGTTGTCTCCCGTTTACATATCTTTCAATATAGAGGAAGAATATAAATAGTTTTTAAATTTTATTTTAGGTGTCATTCCTTAGATGCGAAATCACGGTCATTCAAACTGATGGACTGCCGTGGTTTTACACCCGAGGAGGGACATATTGTCTTAATAGTATGTGTCCATGTTTTAAATCAAGGGAAGAAGTACTGAAGTATAAATCCCTTATTATGACGGAATACATGTCGGTCTAGATATTTTGACCCATTTTATAGCTTGTCGCAATTTCGTGTTTGTGTTTTTCTAAATTCAATGTTCATTATACTTTTTATAGCACTTTTTTATACCATTATTGTAAGTGGAGCATTCAGAGATATCATTGTTTTTTGTCTAGCTGCTTTTAACTTTATTTTAATGTCGGAAAGTTTTTGTCATTTTGATTCTGTTTGTTTTTGATACATCATCCCTGAAGCACTCAACTAGTATAACACAGGTTTTCCTTTTTTTATTGTTGTATCTAATCATTTCTACTATGATAGGGAGCACATTTAACAACAAATAAATGCTTACATACATCCATAACAAAAAGACAAACAATTACACCAAACACAGGGCCAATAAATAATGTTAAAATTTAATTTATCGATATAGCACACTTTAAATACACGAATGACAAAATGAAGTGTTCTGTGGTCATTTAAGTTATTCGAGGGTAAACGAGAGAGATACAAAATCTTACCTGAAGCAAAGAAAAAACCCGGTTGTCAGCCTTTACTGTAAACAAAACAGTTTTTCTCGTAATTTGGAAACCAGCTGGATGTGGACAGATGTGACGTCGGCCGGATGTGGATAAATGTCGGTCATGGTTCCCTGCTTCGTTCTATGTAATTTTATTGGGAATGTCACGAGCTGGGCTATAGTAAATTTGCATCCAAATATTTTCCATACTGACAATATAGGAAATCTCACCTAATTAAGGTTATACCTCAAAACGTGCAAAGCACAATAAAGCCCAAAATCACCAGACCCCACTCATATATCTTTCCTTTATGTAAATACAATAAGGCCCCAAATCTCCTGAGACCACACGAATATCTTCACTGTATGTACATGCAATAAGTCACCAAATAGCCTGACGCCACACATATATATTTATTGTATGTAAATGCAATAAGGCCCCAAATCACCTGTCGGGACTCATATATCTTCAGTGTATATAAATACAATAAGGCCCCAAATCACCTGACGGGACTCATATATCTTCAGTGTATATAAATACAATAAGGCCCCAAATCACCTGACGGGACTCATATATCTTCAGTGTATATAAATACAATAAGGCCCCAAATCACCTGACGGGACTCATATATCTTCAGTGTATATAAATACAATAAGGCCCCAAATCACCTGACGGGACTCATATATCTTCAGTGTATATAAATACAATAAGGCTCCAAATCACCTGACGGGACTCATATATCTTCAGTGTATATAAATACAATAAGGCCCCAAATCACCTGACGGGACTCATATATCTTCAGTGTATATAAATACAATAAGGCCCCAAATCACCTGACGGGACTCATATATCTTCAGTGTATATAAATACAATAAGGCCCCAAATCACCTGACGGGACTCATATATCTTCAGTGTATATAAATACAATAAGGCCCCAAATCACCGGACGGGGCTCTTATACTACTACGTGTACAATGATTTATGTATTACTAAGTCTTCAGTGCTATCAATATCACATGTCGCATGATTAGTGAATCAATACTAATTGAATGAGTTCATTTTAAACCGACCACCTACGGGTTTGTATAAACAATATGTTATCGAATAATTTCCGAAATACATTTAAATTTATAAACATATTTTCATTTAAGAAATCTTCTGCTTATTATTTTAAATCTCTCCTTAGTTATTTATCTACTTTGTTTCTATAGTATTTAAGCCGCTTTCAACAATATTCCAGCGAGTCCGTCGTCATGCTAACCACACAACCCTGAGCGCCAAGGAGGGAAAGCCAATTCTATCATGTTTAAAGATTTGGGTATAACCCGACAGGGGATCGAACTCGCGACCTCCCGCACTCGAGGCGGCCGCTTTACCACTACACCACCGAGACGGTCCTTAGTTACATCTATAACGGATTCGGCAACAAGAACGTTTATTTTATGTTTGCATTCGGGTTATTTCGTTTGAGATGTGAGGTAAAGTGTACAGTGGCTATAGATATCAAATGAAATAATTCATAATTTGCATGATTAATGAATTAACCCATTCCCGCAAATTCTGTAGAAAACGACTTTGAACATATTTTGTCAACAATTAGAAAATCTCTATAATTGAGTGGATAACCTATGACTAAAAGTGGAAAACATTGTGGCAAAATGAGAAATTGCTCAAAACGAGCAATTTCTTCTTTTGTCACTATGTTTTCAAAAAGCCGTCTGCTGCAGAGGCGTCAGAAAGCATCTATATCAGGGAAAGGGTCAGTATAAATCTGTGAAGACCTTTGGGCTTGTTTTGTTTTAGGTGTTAGGTCAAGCGTCCAGTGCTACCTACCATTATCAAATAAAATGATTCATAATTCGAATGATAAATGAATGATTTAATAATTGTGGAAGGCCGCATTAAACAGACATTCAATTTGTTTTAATTAATGACAGCTACATTATAATTGTACTTTTCATGGTGACTTGTGTAAACAGTTTATGGCATCGGTCAACAGTTTCTTGACAAATTTTGAATTTTCAAATTTAAATTTAAATTATTTCTTCATGATTATCTGTAACATTAATTGTTGACTCCAAAGAACTAGATAAGGAGGAGTAAATAGGTCTTTTTTATATAATATTTCTCTTAGCACTCATTCAAACCTGTGTTGTGGGTACTTAAAAGAATCGTCTCACTGAGACGATTCTTTTGAGCACCCACAACAAAGGGGTTTTGAGGTCAAATAAGGAGAAGAAAAAAACCGCTCATTATCTAAGGCTCTAGACCCCCCTGTGAAAATTGTACCCAGTTTTTAACATTAAAATATTACCCTGTCAGTTAATTAACCCTTTCCCTCATACGACAATTCTGCAGCAGACGACTTTGAACGTATTTTGTCAAAACAAAGAAAATCTCCATAATTGAATGGATAACCTATGACAAAAAGTGGGAAACATTGTGGCAAAAGGAGAAATTGGGACGTTTTGTGCAATTTCTTCTTTTGTCACTATGTTTTCAAAAATCCGTCTGCTGCAGAGGCGTCAGAAAGCGTCTATATGAGGGAAAGGGTTTCAAGAGTGAAAAAGTTACAATCATAGAAAACCGATGAAGTGTATTTCAATGTTGAAAACTGATATATACTAGTAGTCATAAACAAGTAACTAAATATCATGCAAAGACTACGTAGTCTTGAACATCCTACCCCTTCCATTGTTTTATATGGTCAGGCAATAAGCTAATAATGGCGCCGCCCTTGTCACATGGTGTAGCAAGCAAAGTGCTATACAGACAAGCTTTTTTTGTGGACCAACCAGCCAAACTCTGTATATTGTTTGCTTCATTATTTATTTATTGATTCCAAACATCAAATCCGCTGTTGAGTTGACGCAAATCAATGTTATGTTTACTTATTTACTATATATGCGATAGCGATATACAAGGGCAGCTGACCAATCTAGTCGCCATTGTTGGTTCATGCCAGACGTTCTAATTTACTATAGTACGCCGGGTACCAGACTACCTACTGCGGAACACATAACATGTTGATTGTTTTTTGACCTGGGGCTTTAGCCCCTGGTTATAGTAGTAATACCATTTTTTTTTCCGGATTTGGCAACCTGCCAATTGCTGTTAGCACCAAACAACGCATGAGAAACTGCGCGAGAAAAATAGTTAATCCTGGATTCAATAAAACTGCATTTAAAAGGTTAGGATCTCCCCCATAAATATCATTTTAATGTTGTTGGAACATCAGTGAAAAACTTAAGGCGTGAGTACTCCAATATAAGTTTAAGAAATGCTTTAGAAATTAATGCGCCGAGAGGTCAAATATGGACGCTTATTAACATTATTAACATTCGCGAAGAGGAACACAAAAAAAAGAAAGAAGTCATGTGAAATATACAGTTGCGGATTAACCGGGGGGCGTAGGGCCCGTGCGTCGAAAAATTAATGGTAAACAAAGAAAAAGCGTGGCAAATGTAGTGCCGACTCCCCCAAACCAGCGAAAGAAGTGACGTGAAATATACATTGGCGGATTAACCGGGGGCCGTAGGAAAAAAACCTTCCAGCAGCCCCCAGGCCGTCAGCACTGCAGTGCTTTTATTTACTCACCTGAGAACAAAGTACGTAAAGTGAGATGTTGCGATCACCCTGTATCCGTCGTGCGTCGTAAACATTTAAGCTCACTTAAGAACAAAGTGCTCAAGGTGACCTATTGTGTTCATCCTGTATCCGTCATACGTCGCAAACAGTTTAACTCTCCTAACCTAATAGTGATTTAATTGAGCTAGTGGCATCTACATGTGTCTGTCGTTTGTCGGCGTGCATCGTTAGTTGTGCTATGTCCTCGAATATTCTTTAAACACATTCTTCATAAATCACTGGACGCGTTATAACTAAATTTCAAGGGATATTCCTTTGATGGTCTTCTTTAGAAAGAATAAAGAATTCAATAATCCGTATTAATCTGATTGCTACGGCATTAGACGATGAGAAAACGACAAAACTCTGAAATTCTTCCCCTCCGAACCTGCTTGTCTGATTTAAAAAATATATATATAATTGTTCCTTAAATGATCTCTTAGTATCAGTCGGTAACTCAGTCGATAGCGATGCAGGCTGTCAGTCAATGGGTTGTGAGTTCGAACTCCAGCTCGGCCAACTTTCTTTCTGACGTTGGACAAAAGTCACTGTGACAAGCGTCATTCGTCTTCCACCAATGGGCTATCAGTATATGTGGTAAAGCAGCCAGTTACTTGGAGGGAATGTTGTATGAAGTACTGGTATGAAAAAGCCAAGAAACATATGAGTAGGTGAACTGGCCACCGTGATATGACTGAATAATTGTTGAAAACGGCTTTAAGCCCCAATCAATCAATCTTATCATAATAAACTTTTTTTAATACCTCCTTTTGCCACAATATTTTCTTTAACCCTTTCCACGACTTTGAAAACATATTGGCAAAAATGTGAATTATCTCCATAAATGAGAGTTTAATCATTGAATAGAGTTGAAAACATTGTTGCAACAGGTGAAATTGCTCATCATGAGCAATTTCACCTTTTGCAACAATGTTTTCAAAATTAGTATGCTGCAAATGCGTCAATCTTCGTATCAGCAAGGTGTAAATTAAATAAAGCTGGTTAGATTTCAAGATACATGTACTTTTGGCAGAATTATTCCTTAGATATTTTTCTTCTAAGTTTATTCGAGCCAAATTGATTGGTTTAAAAGAAATAAATTGACGCCTCATCTTCGTACCTATGTGTATCGATATAACTGTTCATCTGTTATCTATGAATAAACATTTCTATTTGAAACAATATCTATCTAAGTATGAACTCAATCCATATGTTGTTGATTCACTAAATTACTTTCTGATAGAGAGGTATATTCCTTTTTAAGTTTGTCAGATATCATATTTCAATTGTCATATATATGAGCCGTTCCACGAGAAAACCTACATTATGGACTCTGCGTAATGTATATAACCGGATCAGCCTGCGCAATCCGCGCAGGCTAATCCGGGCCGACACATTCCGTCTCAGGGGGATAGAGGTATAGAGTTATGATTCCTGAAACAGAAAATGCACAGGAGGCGAAAGTGTCTGCCCGGATTAAGCCTGCGCGGCATGCTTAGGCTGGTCCGGGTCGATACATTGCGCAGAGTCCATAATGTTGCTTTTTCTCGTGGAATGACTGATAGCTAATCTGTTCAGAAATGTTGTCTGTGAGGTTCAAAGGTACCACCATGTACTGACATGTTGTACTCATTGTGTGTTTTTTGCCTTTAATTATTTTCATTTTAACTTCTAAAGAAACCGCTATTCATGGCCGCATTCATTTGATATCCTTTGCAAAGAATAAGTACCCAGCCATTTCTTACAAAATTTCAAAAAAGAAATTTAATAAATGTATGTAGATATATTTCGCATATGACGTACTAAAGCTTGTTGCTGGTCCCTTACATTACTGTGCATTACCTTTTCCTTTTGATATACCAAATATTTCTAGTTTATTACTTATCTGACAAACTGTACAATAGATTGCTGTTCCCTAACATATTATTTCTGTGTACCTTTTTCTTATAATATCAAAAATATGTTTAGTTAATTATTTATCTGACATTATACATATATTACTGTTCCCTAACATATTCTTTCTGTGTACCCTTTTCTTTTGATATCACAAATAGTTCTAGTTAATTATTTATCTGACATTATGTATAGATTACTGTTCCCTAGCATATTCTTTCTGTGTACCCTTTTCTTTTGATATCACAAATAGTTCTAGCTCATTATTTATCTGACATTATGTATAGATTACTGTTCCCTAGCATATTCTTTCTGTGTACCCTTTTCTTTTGATATCACAAATAGTTTTAGCTCATTATTTATCTGACATTATGTATAGATTACTGTTCCCTAGCATATTCTTTCTGTGTACCCTTTTCTTTTGATATCACAAATAGTTCTAGTTAATTATCTATCTGACATACTGTATATTTATATATTTATTGACTTTTGTCTAAGCCATATTCTTCCACTTTGTAAATGGCCATAGACCCATTTTGTCGATATTTGCCACTAAAGGATTGAATTGTTAATCATATGAAGTATCAAAATCACATATGGAATTCGATTTACCTTTGACAAGTATTAATAACGGTAAAATGAACTTAAGTTATTATTGCTTTTTACTTTGGTAAACGTCACAGCATGAAGGTCGCAAAAGATCACAATCCGTATGGTGCATTGATTGTTTGGTATTTTACGCCGCTTTCAACATCGTGTCAGTTATATCACTGCGTTTCCTGGGTAAGTTACCAGTACTATTGGTCCATTTATCCAGACACCAGCTAGACAGGCTTAATGATAACCTCGCAACCCATGAGGGCCTAGGAGAGCAGCCATTACTACAAATTTGTAGAGTATTTGGTATGACCCGACCGGGGATCGAACCCGCGTACTCCCGTACCAGAAGTGGATGCTATACAACTACACCACAGAGGCCGTCCTAACGGTGCAAACCACCTGTGTAATTACGTTGCCATGTGACAAGAAGTGTTACAGGTATGGATCGAAGGGCAAATGTTAACCGAAGTCCAGTTCAAAGATAGATTTAACCGTCTCGAATTCACAGTGGTAGATCGTCTGCCTCGGGTAAGGAAGGTTGCGGGTTCGATCCGAAGCCGGGTAATACAAAATACTTTTGAAATTGTTGCAATGGCTTTCACCCCCTTGGTCCTAAGGATTTTTGGGTACAGCATAATGACTGACTCGCCGGTGTCAGAGTAAATGGGTTAGTAGTCAGGGGCGTAGCTCCCTTTCTGCACTGTAGGCACGTGCCTACACATGTTTTCTAAAATTGCCCCAAAATGCAGCTGCGGCGATCTGCGTAATGTATCGACCAGATCAGCCTGCGCTGTCCGCGCAGACTGATCCGGCCGACACATTCCGTCTAGATAGATAGAGTAGTGATTCCTGAAACAGAAAATCCACAGGAGGCGAAAAGTGTATATCCGGGTTCGCCTGTGTGGCATGCTTAGGCTGATCCGGGTCGATACTTTACGCAGAGTCCACAATGTTGATTGTCTCACGAGACGGCCTACACATTGATTATTGCCAAGCTACGCCCCTGGTAGTATTAGTAACTTACCAAGGAAAATCTGTGTGTAACTGAAAACATATTGAAACCGGTGTAAAACACCAAAACAAACACACATGTCTTACGTCATTTACTTATCGAAGATAAAGGTCACCAACCGATGATGTCAATTAATCATACTCATCAAGGTAAACGCTTTCCCACGTAAAGACGATTTCTGACGCATCTGCAGTTAAGAAAACATTGTGTACTCATAAGGAGCACGTTTACCTTTTGCCACAATGTGTTCAACTTAAATAAAAAATACATATACTTCATTCATAAAGCCTTTCAATATTGTTACTAGAAATTTAAAAGTCGTCTGTTTCAAAATTGTTATATGTTGGAAAAGGTTACAGTGTTTTAAAAATTCGCTTTAGCGGTGACAAGAAATGTTAGTTACATTCACAAAACGATAGTGAAAATTAGGAAGCCGCCGTGGCGTCTCGGGTTAGATCCCCAGTCGCCGCTGTCATGTCCTAGCATAGTACTGGTGTGTGTACCCAGGGGTCATGAATAAGTAAACTGTTGCAGTGATATAACTGAAATTGTGTTGAAAACTGCGTTAAACCCGAATGAGAATGACACCACATGTGGAATAGTATTGACCTGTGACAAGTCGTGTTATGATGTTCCAGTTCTCCATTTGCCACAATGTTTTATTCTATAAGTGTATTTACATGTATAGAAATGTTCCGTATATGTTTTCAATGTCGTCTGCTGCAGAACCTGTTATATGTGGGAAAAGGTAAAGATAATAATAAACAAAATACACATGTATATTTAAATTGTAATTGGAGTGAGACTTGTTACTACTTTTGTTTATCAGAAGTTTTGTTTTTTTAAATAATTGAACTATTTTGATAAGATATGTTAATAAATCACGTACATCTATCTGTGAGGGGTGACGAAAATTGTTCACCTGACATAGGCACCGTCTCTGATTCAACGCTTCCCCACATACAGTCGCTTTCTGACATACATACACACATATGCATATATAAATGAGAAACTATTGAAAGCGCCGTAAACAAATGTGTTTATAATGACGTGGGTATAACAAGACAAATCGTGACAGTTATTCCGACAGGACCTGATTTATTGACATTCAGATTTTACAGATAAGCGTAACGTGAGAACCAACCAATTCCTTTGATACTTCGTTGAAACGATAAAGTTAATAGATAAAACGTTTTTGACCGACCCTTGTGCTATTTGGGTGTATTGCTTGTTATCCATAATCGTGTTTTGTACCCATAAACTCCTTTTCTATCAACAGTTGTATATATTATTAAGGCAACTATTTGATTCCGATGAGTATAACTTTTGCTAAATTGTATGTAAACCCTATTTGGTATATATGCAAAGTGTACAGCTGCATTTATTAATATGTTGTTTTTTTCATTCTTGTCGATCGTGAAAAGGATTGGCTGGTGTATGTTTTGAACTGTGACTGCATTAAGGCTGACTTTATTTAACTATTTTGTTAATAGAAAGACGAAACTTTAGTATACGGCACTACAGGAATATTAAATCAACGTAGGACAGTGTTTTAATAAATCTCAATTCTTGGAGCAATAGAAATGCCGGATTTTTATTGGATTACGGATCCAAAAAAGTTGAATAGTAAGTACACAGTTTTCGTTTGCAACAAGGTAAGACGTCATGTATGAAATGGGGTCTTATCAATTTATTCAACATTCAGGTATCACATAAATGGTATCGTGTTGCATCCTGGTTCAGATATCATATAAATAGGTTCGTGTTGCATCATAGTTCATGTATCACATAAATGATGGTCGTATTGCATCCTCGTTCAGGTATCACATAAATTGGATCGTGTTGCGTCACCGTTCATGTATCACATAAATGGAATCGTGTTGTATCCTAGTTCATATATCACATAAATGGGGTCGTGTTTCGTCAACGTTCATGTATCATATACATGGTGGTCTTGTTGCATCCACATTCAGATATCACATAAATGATTGTTCTGTTACATCTTATTTATGATCTGCGCTCAGATATCACATAAATGGCGGTCTACTCGCATCAGCTATCACATAACTGGTGGTCTTCTTGCATCAAAGATAAGGTATCACGTTACTGGCGGTTTTGTTGCGTCAACGTTCAGATATCACATAAATGATGGTCTTTTATGCATCCACATTCAGGTATCACATAAATGATGGTATTGTTACATCGTATTTATGAATACGCTCAGATATCACATTACCTGCAGTCTTCTTGCATCTACGACCAGATATCACATAACTGGCAGGAGTTATGCATCCACGTCCAAGTATCACATAAATTGGGACTAGTTATATCCACATTCTGGTATCACATAAATGGCGGACTTGTTGCATCCCCGTTCAGGTATCACATACATGGCGGTCCTGTTGCATCCACGTTCTGGTATCACATAAATGGCGGTCTTGTTACATCCACGTTTTGGTATCACATACATGGCGGTCTTGTTACATCCACAATCTGGTATAACATACATGGCGGTCTTGTTGCATTTACGGTCAGGTATCACATACTTTGGGACTTGTTGCATCCAAATTCTGGTATCACATACATTGGGACTTGTTATATCCACGTTCTGGTATCACATATATTGGGACTTTTTGCATCCACGTTCAGGTATATTATACATTGGGATTTTTTGCATCCACGTTCAGGTATATTATACATTGGGACTTGTTGCATCCAAGTTCAGGTATCACATAAATAGCGGTCTTGTTGCATTTACGTTCAGGTATCACATACATGGCGGTCTTGTTGCATCCAAGTTCAGGTATCACATAAATAGCGGTCTTGTTGCATTTACGTTCAGGTATCACATACATGGCGGTCTTGTTGCATTTACGTTCAGGTATCACATACATGGCGGTCTTGTTGCATCCAATTTCAGGTATCACATAAATAGCGGTCTTGTTGCATTTACGTTCAGGTATCACATACATCGGGACGTGTTGCATCCACGTTCAGGTAGCACATACATGTGGTCTCATTGCATCCATTTTCTGGTGTTACATACATCGGGATTTGTTGCATCCATTTTCTAGTATCACATAAATGGCGGTATTGTGGTTTCTACGTTCAGGTAGTACATACATGGCGGTCTTGTTACATTTACGTTCAGGTAGCACATACATGGGGGTCTTGTTGCATTTATTTTCTGGTATCACATAAATGGAGGTATTGTTGCATCACGTTCATGTATCACATAAATGAAGAAACGGAAATAGGTGCAACTATCATTAATTTTTTCGTGAATTGAATCCATTGCTATTTTTTATTTTGGTATACAGAAAGGTCTTTGTAGGACAGTGCATTTGTTTTTACTACCACACAACGTCAACTTATTTTTTCACTTCTGTCGACCATGGTCATTTTTAATCTTGAACTGTACGGTTAGCCTCAACACATGACTACCTCGGTGGTGTGATTAAGCGTCCGCATCGGACGAGGGAGGTCGTGGGTTCGATCCCCATTTGGGTCATACCAAATATTTTAAAAAAAAATGGTAGTAATGGCTTTCACTCATTAACGCCAAGAGTTTTGGGGTAAGCAACACGACTGACTTGCTGGTGGCAGGATGAATAGACCTGAAGTACTGGTAACTTACTATGGAAACGCCGTTATATAACCGAAACATTGTAGAAAGCGGTTTAAAACGCCTTACAAGCAAACAAATAATTCAATAAATGAAATTAATTACATCAAACTCACACAAAATGAAGGATGGAAAGGTCAATGACATTGTTAAAACAGGTTTATTAGGAGTTCATCACAATCATTTATTCCAGAATTTCGAATGGCATTTGCAGCAGTGGATAAAAAGGATACTGGCGTGATATCGTTCCGAGAGCTGACTTCAGTATTAAAACATATCGGTGCACCTGTATCAGAAATAGAACTGAAAAGGATGGCTATACAATGTGATTTGGACAGTAAGTTATTGTTATAATACAATTTCATTTATCAAGTCGACCTTTACTGTATAAGTTATGCCTAGACATTATATAAACAAATCCTAACTTCAACTTTAACTTTGTTAATTCATAAACCAATCAGTTGTTTACGTGTTCAGTGGTATTTGATCAATATAATGGTTCAAGATATACATCGTTTCTGTATTCTTCTATAACAGGTTAAGTTACACTCGTAAATGTTGATCTATGGATTTTTAAAGGTATTTACATTAATGCTAATGACAAAATTAACCCGTATTGCTTTATGATATTAAGTGCAGATAAGACACTATCCACACTTATATAGAGATGTGCATTATCAAGATGTATTGTAAACAATGGCTGTATTGATCTGATGTAAGAATGTTAAGCATGTACCTGAAATTACATTTCCAGAGCCGTCTGCTTTGAAAACATCTTAGCAAAAAAATGTAACATATTGGAATTGGGGGGAAAAAAACACACACAAAACAGAGTCGAATACATTGTAGCAGGGACACTATAATATAGAGTCTATGATTGTAGGCGGGAATAAAATCTAGATTCGAAAAATTCATATACATACAAAAATAAGGTTTCACAATGAATGGCCATTGACAATATTGTTTTAATATTAACTGACATGAATTATATATGGCCATTAACGTAATTGTTGTATTATTAACTGACATTAATAATATATGGCCATTGACAATATTGTTGAATTATTAACTGACATGAATTGTATTTGACCATTGACAATAGTGTTGTATTATTATCTGACATGAATTGTATGTGACCATTAACAATACTGTTGTAATATTTTCTGACATGAATTATATATGACCATTGACAATATCATTCTACTATTAACTGACATGAATTACATATGACCATTGACATTATCATTCTACTATTAACTGACATGAATTATATATGACCATTGACATTATCATTCTACTATTAACTGACATGAATTATATATGACCATTGACAATATCTGACATGAATCGTATGTGACCATTGACAATATTGTTTTACAACTAATTGACTTTATTATATATAAACATCAACAATAGTTATTTACTTTTAACTGACATTATTTATATATAACCATTTACACATTGAAACAAACTTAGCTAGTTCCTAGAACAACGATAGTTATCTCCCTTGTCGGTCATTTCTGTCGACAAATAATGGTCAGCAATTATAGAATATATAGAAAGAATATACGACAGTTAGGAAACAGAACGGAATTTGACTCCAACAACCATATTTCGTTGAAGATATTTTGTATCTAATTATATTTAACCATTTGTTGTTTGTATAGACAACATGTTATTGATATTCGCGTGTTTGCCAAACCGAAATGCTGTTTTTTCTGTCATTTAGATGTCGTACTTTTCTGTCATTTAGATAGTATACGTTCCTGTCATCTAGATATTGTATTGATCTGTCATTTAGATAAGATAGTTTATTTTCCTGTCATTTAGGTGTTGTATTTTCCTGTCATTTAGATGTTGAATTTTTCTGTCATAAGATGGTTTATTTTCCTGTTCTTTAGATGTATTTTCATGTCATTTACATGGTTTATTTTCCGTCCGTAGATGCTATAGGATCAGTCCTTAGATGTTGTATTTTCCTGCCCCTTAGATGTTATATTTTAAGTCCTTAGATGTTATATGTTCAGTCCTTAGATGTTGTATTTTCCTGTCCTTAAGATGTTGTATTTTCCTGACATTTAGATGGTTTATTTTCCGTCCGTAGATGTTATAGGATCAGTCCTTAGATGTTGTATTTTCCTGCCCCTTAGATGTTATATTTTCAGTCCTTAGATGTTATATGTTCAGTCCTTAGATGTTGTATTTTCAGTCCTTAGATGTTATATTTTCAGTCCTTAGATGTTATATGTTCAGTCCTTAGACGTTGTATTGTCAGTCCTTAGATGTTATATTTTCAGTCCTTAGATGTTATATGTTCAGTCCTTAGATGTTGTATTTTCCTGTCCTTAAGATGTTGTATTTTCCTGACATTTAGATGGTTTATTTTCCGTCCGTAGATGTTATAGGATCAGTCCTTAGATGTTGTATTTTCCTGCCCCTTAGATGTTATATTTTCAGTCCTTAGATGTTATATGTTCAGTCCTTAGATGTTGTATTTTCAGTCCTTAGATGTTATATTTTCAGTCCTTAGATGTTATATGTTCAGTCCTTAAATGTTGTATTTTCCTGTCCCTTAGATGTTGTATTTTCCTGTCCTTAAGATGTTGTATTTCCCCGTCATTTAGATGGTTTATTTTCGTATAGGAGAAGATGACATCCATTATGACGAGTTTCTCTTTATGGTAGCCACGTTATGTCCGGAGGATGACGATAAGGAGGAGGTGATAGAAGCTCTAAAGGTGCGTAATTTATTGGTTAAATTTATATTTAACTCTTTCAGCGCCGAATTGTTTAAAGTAGCCTCTTCCATGTTAAAAATCGGGCGTCTCCATGTCTCATGTTATTAAACTTTCGACTATTTTGATAACTAAAAGGCAAACAATGCTGATTTCAGGTGAGACAGCTCGTTACGAGCTGACTCACCTGAATCTGTATTGTTTGCAAAAAAACTCAATATTGCCTTTGGCGCTAAAACAGTTATTACGGTTTGAACTTCAATTGTTAAAAGAAAATAATTATGAATTTCGCTAATTATTGTTACATTCGTATCAATTGGAATTTACAGGTTCCCTGTATTTCAGTCAGTGGCGATGGTAACTTTCAAGCCGTTAATTCGAATCCAGTCTTCGTATGATTACTTGTCCGTAGCGTTGTAATTACTGCAAACGATATGGATTTATTAGAATACATATTTCATATACATGTTTATACAACAAAATATGTTCAAGCATAAACACTTCAGACCTAAAACAATGTCCACAGCGCGCTGATTCACCCAGGTTTTATCTTTTATATCGTTTCAGGCATTTGATACGGGTAAAGGTAACATCAAGGTAGATGACTTACGGGTTGTTTTGGGTAATCTTGGAGAAAAAATGTCTGATGAAGAAATAGAGGACATGCTCAACGAAGTTTCTATAAGGAATGGTTTAATAAAAATAAACGGTAAACACAAAAAAATACATCAGTTGACACGTTAATCATCTTTAACCCTTTCCTACATACAAGAATCTGCAGCAAACGACTATGAAAACATCTTAATAAAAAATATGGAAGTTTCTTTGTAAATGTAAGTATTATTATTGACTTGAGTTGAAAAAGAATGTGGCAAAAAGAGAAATTACCCAAATGCTGAGAATTGTTTTCCTTTTGTCACAATGTTTTCAAAATCGTCTGCTGCAGAGGCCTCAGAAAGCGTATGTATGTGTGAAAGGGTTACTCATATATGTTTACGAACTGTTCTACAAATGATTATAAGATTCTCGTATGACAAGATCATAGTGAATAAGGAAGATCAGGTTGCACATCTGAGCATTTTGATAAGGATCTACATTGGTTTCTACCTCTAGAAGGGGTCGACACTGCCTAAGATGAGTTCACGGTCCCTAACCATTTGCTCACTTACAATTGTTATACAGTTTTGGATTGATAAGGAATTATATCGTTCTTTGTATAAATTACTATTTGAAGCTTAGCTAACAATAGAACCACGATAGGACGCTCGATAAAGCTTATCTGCCCTTGGTATGCATTACATTCACGGTCGTATTCACATTTCGAACGACATTTGTTAAACTCTTTTGTCTTTTTAAATAATATATTAAAAAATATCACAAAACTATTCAAACTAAGAAGTAAATTTATAAACAATTTCAGTCAAGCCTTGGGAAACCTAAGTATATACTAGTACATCAATTTGCTACGTATTGAATTGGTTTTTTGTGGCGATTGGTTTGACAATCGCCACAATGCTAACAGAAACAACAAGAACGAAAAATATTTACATGGTCGGTTTTGAACAATCGGTTGATATTTTTTTTCCTTACTGCAAACTAATTTACTCACATCCGTTATAGTTCCATCATTGATGCAGAGACGTGATTAATAATAATTATGTCAGTGCTACTTTGGTACCGAATTGTTACTAATATTTGAGTTTTATCGAGATGTAAATATTATCTTCGTCATGATTGGACAGATAATAAATACCATTGCGCGTTCTATCTGCCTTGCAAATAACTCTGATGATACTCAAATCTGGAAATTCCAAAAGGTTCTATAAATAGCTCGCGAGACTGGTTATCTCAATATTATAAACGCTTTATTGTGTAGTTGTTTAAATATATGAAAGCGTCTAGATGATAAGACTTGTTTAAAAAGGTTTAAAGGACACACGATGTCAGTGTGTACACACGGTATGTATACACGTCTGCACGTTCTAGAGTCAATTAGCAATCAATGCTGAAAGTGTAGCCTAATTTAGTTTGGAGATCGAGCATTATAATATATGCCTATATATTTATAAATTGAACAGTTTGGAAAATAGTGAAATTGTGCTTTTTGAGCATGTTTTGTGGTTTTTTTGCACTCACATTATTCGAAGCAGTTTAACAACCTCAGAGACATATGAATACACTGTGTTTATATGTCTCTGACAATCCTCAATCATGCAATGTGAAGGGACTAAATTGAACATACCTGTTTAATATCGGACATTATTGAAACAAACACCAAACTAAGGGATACTGTTTTTTCTCCTTTCTTGATAATTTAGTCATTTCTGAAGTGTAAAAAATATTTTATCTTAATATGGCCTAGCGACCTGGTGATGAACATGTGATTACCCGAACAATTTAGATTACAAATAGCCATTCTTATGAGCTAAAACGGTAGTCTATCGAATACCAACTAGATTTTTCATAACTTTGGAATGGCCTAATTTTGAACACATCATGACCAATTTCAGAACGTAACTAAAAAAATCACCAAGACAACATTCTGGCAAACTAACATTATTCTAGTGTCAAAAGATGCAGGGTTGATCCCTTCTCAAACTTACCCGCACCAGAGTCATCGCAAGCCCTACACCGATATACTGCTTGTTACTGAGGCAGGATTTTCCATACGATCGCCACTACAGTGTCATTGGCGCTTTGATTTAAATAAATGATAAACTTTTTATTTATATTTACACATTTATCTTTCAGAGTTTGCTGAAGTTCTGTGTCGATGATTTAACAAGTATGTACCACGTACATTGTATGACTATCTATGTGTTGCCTATTGGGTACAAAACTCAAACTTGAGGTGAACAATAAAGTGCGAAATGCCAGCTTATTACGAACACTTTTAGTTGATTCGACAACTACTGCTGTAATTAGGAATGGTTTAATATCCCTTCGCTTTTAAAAACGAAATGATCATAATGTTAGTGTCATTATTTCTTCTTCCCTTCCAGTCAATATATATCTCCCTTCTCCTATCTCACTGGATCTCTCTCTCTCTCTCTCTCTCTCTCTCTCTCTCTCTCTCTCTCTCTCTCTCTCTCTCTCTATCTCTCTCTCTCTCTCTCTCTCTCTCTCTCTCTCTCTCTCTCTCTCTCTCTCTCTCTCTCTCTCTCTCTCTCTCTCTCTCTCTCTCTCTCTCTCTCTCTCTCTCTCTCTCTCTCTCTTAGCGTTACAAAGCGCTCCCATTCAACCTTTGAAACGTTTACATCGTTTGTAGATGACACACATATAAAAACCCAATTCTGGTATTTTTATAGCGCTGGCTGTGTGTTAATACATACGTATTTTCTGCCGTAATAATGTGACATGTAGATCAATAAAATTGCTCGATTGTAAATTCACTGTACATTTGACATACGATATATAATTGTTATTGTATTGTTGTTGACGATCTATATAAATGTATCTCAATTACACATAACACAAAAAAAAATAAGACGGATTAGATAACTGAGAGGATGAATAAACACATGATTGTTTTAAAGGTAGGTTCTTCTAATTAGTTTTGTCTTTCTCCTCTGTAAAGTATTTCAATGCAAAATAGATGATGTGTGTTCGCTTTTCTGAACATACTGTGAGGTCAAAAAGGGCATCTAAATCGTAATAAAGAAAACAAATATCCAGGCGTAGATACCAGAATAAGATAATACACGTGTTATTAATGAAACCAACTGTTAGAAAAGCGCTACACATCATGTTGTCGAACAAAATGGTGATTAGTACCTTTATATTTTCCACGATTTTCAATCGTAAATGTAAATTTATCAAAACAGTTGTTAATTACTTTTTTAAATGCTCGAAATTTTACATTGTCAATATCAAATAATACCATAAAAAAGATTATTGCATGATTATGGGAAACTATTGTTATGGGACTCGTTCCTTCGGCGGTGCTCTGCCCTCGCAAGCTCGGGCAACTCAGCCGGGCCCCGGTAGCTCAATCGGTAGAGATGCGGGCTGTCAATCCAGGAGTTGTGAGTTTGAATCCCGGCTCAGCCTACTTTCTTTCCGACGATTGACAAAAGTCAATGCGACATGCGTCATTCGTCTTCCACCAATGGGCTAAGTCTATGTGGAAAAGCAGCCAGTCGCTTGGGAAGATTGTTGTGTGGAGTACAGGTGTGAGAAAACCAGGAAATGCATGATTAGGTAAACTGGCCGCCGTGATATAACTGAGAAATTGTTAAAAACGGCGTTAAACCCCAATCAATCAGGCAACTCAGCCGAAGGAACTCGTCCATCACAATATTTTCCCATACCTATAATATACAAGACGAATTTTGATGCAGAGCATCAAAGGACGCCGCGCATGATTTTGAAGCATGACTTAAAGGAAGCAGATGTCAGTACATTTAAATAACGTGTGAAAACAGACAGGATGTAAATATTTCGAACAAGAAGGCCAAATGTCCCTTTATCATAACCAAAAAGGCCAAGATGTGCCTATATTGCTCACCTGGCTACCATAGCCTATAATAAAAGGTTACCATACAACATGAAGTTTCTTAATTTTTTACCAATACACGGTTTCAAATCTGCTCTAACTAGATCAATTAGATAAAAAAAAACATCACATAGGTGCTTAAATATTAACATGTAATGTCTCTAGTTATAAATTAAGTGTGACACAAGCTTTGGAAGGAGAGGGTGAAGTATATTCTCCTTCGTGTTTATCAGAAGTATGATAACAACAAGAGACCCAAGAGGGCCAGTATCGCTCCACTGCCAATTAAATCTTCAAACAGCCCCGCGCCCTGGTTGCCATGTTTTTTACCAATCAACATGGCTTGAAGGAATCTTATAGAGGGTCATATATATATATATATAAAAGATTTTTTAAGTTTTCACTATAACCATATTATAAGGCAAAAATAGCTCTGCCCTCTGGCGGCCATAGTTTTCGACCAATCAACTTGGCTCGAAAAAATCTGAAAGAAGGTCACCCAAGCAACATTTCTACACAATTATTTGAAAATCGGCCTGATACCTACGGAGGAGAAGAAGATTTTTTAAGTCTTCATTGTTTTTTCTTTCGGAAACCAGAATTTTGCATGGATCCCAAACAGTTTGAGGAACTAAGGAGAGATCATTGAGAGGATACTTCCTATGAAGTTTCGTCCTAATTGGTCCAGTGGTTAGGTAGGAGAAAAAGTTTGAAGCAAAACGTTTACGGACGGACGGACGCACGCATGCACGCACGTACGTCCAAAAGGCGTTTGTTGGGTGTTTTCCTTTGATGTTCTCTTGTTGGGTATACCCAACAAGCACATGGTTTATTCCGTAATTATCCCCCCTTTACGGAATAAATAGCAATAATATGTTAATTAGATACCCATAACACAATTGTATAAAAAAAAAACACTTATCAAAGTGTCTTATAAGGGTGGTGGCTGGGGTTTACGAAAAAACACTATCCAACAAGATTACTCTCGTAAGTACGCACTCACGCACGGACGCACTCACGCACGCACGAACGCAGGACGGACGATTCCCCATGACATAAGCTCGACTGGCTTTCAGCCAGTGGAGTTAAAAACGGAAGTATATAAACAAAAAATACGATATCGCAAATTTCTGAGATAACGAGAAAAAAAAAATAATAAAAAAAAAAATCGGAAATGTTCGAACATATTGATATATTTTTTTTTTTTTTTTTTTTTTTTCGATATCTCGAACTTTTCGAAAAAGAAAATTATATTTTTTTTCGATATCTCGAACTTTCCGATATCTCGAACTTACCAATTTTTTTTCATATTTTTTCCGATATCTCGAAATTTTCGGTATCTCGAACTTGTCGATATCTCGAACTTTCCGATAAAGTTCGAGATATCGAGAATTTTTTTTTTTAAAGATATCGAAAAGTTATTGGAAAGTTCGAGATATCGAGAAGAAAAAAAAAATAAACAATAAAAAAAAATAAAAAAAAAAAATATCGGAAAGTTCGAGATATCGAAAGTTCGAGATATTGGAAAGTTCGAGATATCGAAAGTTTCGAGATATCGATATGTTCGATTTGTCAATAAATGTTCAAGTTAAAAACATTCGTTTTATCAATGTATTCGAGATATCGATGTGTTCGAGTCATCGGTATGTTCGAGATATCGATATGTTCGAGTTATCAATATGTTCAAGTTATTTGACCAATAAGACATTCGTTTTTTGCGTGTACAATGACCTCAGACAAATTTCGTACCTAAACCTCTTAATTTGCGAATGTCTAATCGAATGTCTAATGTCTAACTGATCAATTAGACATTCGTTTTTTGAATGTAGAATGACCTTCGAGGAATTTGGTACCTAAATCTCTTAATTTGCGAATGTCTAATCGAATGTCTAATGTCTAACTGACCAATTAGACATTCGTTTTTTTAATGTACAATGACCTCCGACGAATTTGGGTTATATATCTTGTAATTTGCGAATGTCTAATCGAATGTCTAATGTCTAACTGACCAATTAGACATTCGTTTTTTGAATGTACAATGATCTCTGACGAATTTGGAACCTAAGTATAGTAATTTGCAAATGTCTAATCGAATGTCTAATGTCTAACTGACCAATTAGACATTCGTTTGTTGCACGTACAATGACCTCCGACGAATTTGGTACCTAAATCTCTTAATTTGCGAATGTCTAATCGAATGTCTAATGTCTAACTGACCAATTAGACATTCGTTTTTTGATTGTACGTTGACCTACGACGAATTTGGAACCTAAATATCGTAATTCGCGAATGTCTAATCGAATGTCTAATGTCTAACTGACCAATTAGACATTCGTTTTTTGCATGTACAATGACCTCCGACGAATTTGGTACCTAAATCCCTTAATTTGTGAATGTCTAATCGAATGTCTAATGTCTAACTGACCAATTAGACATTCGTTTTTTGAATGTACAATGACCTCCGACGAATTTGGGTTATAGATCTTGTAATTTGCGAATGTCTAATTGAATGTCTAATGTCGAATTAGACATTCGATATTTAACATTTGCGATTTTTCTGAATGTCTAATTGAATGTCTAATGTCTAATTAGACATTCGATAATCAAAATTAGCGAATGTCTAATCGAATGTCTAACGTCTAATTAGACATTCGAATATTTTTTTTGAATGTCTAATGTCTAACGTCTAATGCTCTGCCAACTTCACACACTTTTATGAATAGGCAAAAACATCCGGCGAATTTTGGGCCCGTAAACTAAACAATTAAAAACGTGTAGCCTAGAAAGTTTGGGAAAAGTGAACTTTTTCTCTGAGCTTTGATGAATTGGGTCAGGGCCGTAAACCAAACAATCAAAAACAGCGTAGCCTAGACAGTTGGGGAAAAGTTATTAAATACAAATTAAATGTGTATAAAGTTTTGTAATAACGGTAGAAAACAAACGTATTTTGTATCTTGTTGTTTCTTAAATCAGTTAATACAATTTATTGATTCATAAAGGTTGTTTTTTTCAATCAAACAACAGAGGTTTTTTTAACAATAATAACATTGGTTTCTCCCTTTTCGATTACGTCACCCCATGGTACAAAATTAAAACCTATCCCATACTGACGCCGCGCTCCCACGCGGCGTCAATGATGAATCATAAGCGAATTTTGTTTAGTTATTTAAGGGCTAAATAAATCCAAAATGTGTGCAGCAGCAAGAATGAGCAATATATGATAATGCGTTGTTTTACGGTAATCAACGTATGTTGATGTCGGTTTAAAAAAAAACCGGCTATGTTAGGATAGGCTAAACAAAATGACGTATATATATTTGATCCTTGTCTAGCGAGTAGTGGTGTACACTGAAGACTTGGATTAATCTTTGCATACACACAGTCTCACCAGAGTCATTACGGTCCGCTTGCATGAAGCATGAAACAAAATGTAACTATTGACAAAAGTTAGATTTTAATCCAATTGGTGATATCACAATATACCATTTCATGATCAAGTGACAGAGAGCCAATAAGGCCCAAAGTCCGCAGGCGCGGTACACATACATAAACCACCGCGAGAGTAAACTTCAAATTAAACCCGCATTGATATACATCGTTGCTTCATTTAAATTAGTAAACAGTATGGTGTGTAAATTAAAGCTGGGGAAGACAATGGAGTTACGACACATGTTTACTGTGGGGTTTGTGTTACATTATTTGTGTTATGTGAACGGGTTTATGCTGGACCATAACACACCAAGAACAACAGGACTAACCATTCAAGCGGAGGAAATGGAAATTACAAATGGAACTGTTAATTCCCGTTCTCGGGCATCGAATTTAGAATCCGTTCATTTGTATCAAGGGTCGACGATGACCTTTGATTTCTGTCTAATGTCCACAACACTAGTTAATTTAAATGAAGTTATTTACTCGAATGATGGAGATGCTGATAGAATCACTGTTTATATAGATAACACAAAAATTGGGGAGTTCAATACGGTATCATTCACTTCAAAAGGTAGCGGATGGGATATGTTCAGATCTTCAGGATATTTTAACAATGTTCAAGTTTTGACTGAAGGTAGGCATACTTTGAAATTGATTGTCGTACTTTCCGACGTCCATGGTGTAGAGATAGACGTTTCGAAAATGACCTTTGATTCCTCGCAAAACGTACCGTCTCTAAAATGCATGGCATTTTGTTTCGATGATATCACATACTCGGATATTCCCTTTCCATCTCATACCCACGAACCTGGATTTGCTTTGCAGAAAAGCTCGAGAACGCAATGTGCCGAGGAAGATAACATAAACATCCCAGTGTTTCATCCAAGAATTACAAGTTTCGTTGTCTCGGCGACCAAGCCAAAATACACATCGTTTACCAACAGCCGCGGGGCGATCTGGGACCATTGTCAGATGATGAAGGCGTTCTGGAGTTATCCATCTGTTCGTTTAAATGGTAATTTCGACAAAACAAACGGCAAAACTGCAAGAATATCAATCACAAGAACGTCAAATATGGCAACCATCTCTGTAACATTTGCTTTGAAGGGTTCTAAGGCAGGATCCACGGACGCATACATCGGGACCAATGTGTTTTTAAATGGTACCCGGACAGGCAATTTAAATGGTAGAATTGCATTTAAATTTCAATATGTTGATAAGAACAATAGGTGGTCAACTCCCCAGATTAAGACTATAACATCGGATGATCGCGATATTAAGTTTACCACGCCAGATTTTGCATTCTCGGAGGGCAATTCAAACAGAATACGGATAGAGGTGGAGAGCTTTCGAGACAACCTTGATGACCTAGTCATCGGTTATTTTTATATGTTTAAACGAGACATCAAAAAGGACGTATCGGAGCCTATTTACAAGGACTCGACGACTATCATAGAGGGAGTCCATGTCGATATGTGGTGGCGCATAAACGAGACAATGTCCGTATCCATCACAGATAGCAATCAAGAATTAAAACATTTCGCCTATATAAGAATATACGAAAGGGTTCCCTGGGAAGATAACAGTTTCTCGCAGATCTTTGTCATGTATCAAGACGGAAACGTTCGCCTCTTACAAGTAACGCCACACGGACTTGACTGGATACCATTCGGCTCCTCTGTTCTCATTGGACAATCGGATCCCCGAGCAGTCAGACCAAGCGCACCAATCAAACATCTTCAAATAGACCCACGTGAAATGCTGATGACTATAACTTATTCTGACGGTGGCTGGATTACCATGAAGATTAAACCAGCATGGCAAGAAACTGTTCTTGTAGTCAGTAACAGTTCCTTTGCGCGAAACACCAACGACTTTCCTTTCTTTACATTTCGTTCCATGTGGATCGAGAACGGAAACGGTGATGTAGATCACGTGACAGTTGATGGCAGAAAAGATTATCAAACTTTGCCAATTCTTGGAAATTGGACTTTGCTCAAAGGCAATTTCTTTGCCTTTTACAGAAAATGCATTTCGAAACATAATACTCTAAGTCCAGACATACTTCTGAAAATAATAGGATGAACAGATACATACCTAAGTCATAACGAACTTCAAGTATAACTTAACCCTTAATTATTTAAGGCTTAACACAATCCCTAAATTACGAACAGCGAAAGCATAGCTTCTCCTTTACAAATATATTTTACAACTGATGTAATGTCCACCACATATCGGAATTCCTATTTTTTACTTGTTACAATATAGATCGTAGTTTTGCAATAATTGACTAACGGTTTTGTACGATTGACGTCTTGACCTCACTTAACCCTTTCCCTTATACAGACGCTTTCTGACGCCTCTGCAGCAGACGGCTTTTTGAAAACATAGTGACAAAAGAAGAAATTGCTCAAAACGAGCAATTTCTCCTTTTGCCACAATGTTTTCCACTTTTAGTCATAGGTAATCCATTCAATTAAAAAGATTTTCTATTTTTTGAAAACATATGTTCAAAGTCGTCTTCTGCAGAATTGTCGTACAAGGGAAAGGGTTAAAGGCGGCCATTTTCACAGAAGATTATATGAGCTATCTTTTGAAAGGTATTTGATAGCGTTTTCAAAATGTTGCCATTCATATCCCAATATTTCATGTGTAAATTACCAGTGCGCCTGCTGCATTCATGTTGATACCAGTGCTATTCCCACGACTCTGCGCAACAAGGAGATAAGCTACTTTTACCACTGTTGGTGTGGCCCAACCGGGAATCGAACCCTGGACTCTCGAACCTCGAGACAATTGATCTAACTGATACACCACCTATGTGGAACCAGATCAACCTACAGGTATGCGCGGTATGATCTATATCGACGCTGTCGTTTCATACCAAAAGCAAGCAGTACTTACATAGCCGACTTGGTAAACAAACCATTGTGATCGTAAGCTAAGTTTCGACTTGGTAAACAAACCATTGTGATCGTAGGCTAAGTTACTACTTGGTAAACAAACCATTGTGATCGTAGGCTAAGTTACGACTTGGTTATACGGGATGATAGTATGATACTGAAAGTAAATAAAGAAAATGCTTTCTGCATATCCTTCTTTTCAATTAACACAAAAAAAACAGTACCAAAGATAACTAGATTAGACCTTTTGTGTCCATGTGAATCGACTGAAGTTAAACATGTAGGATGCGTTCATGACATTTCAAAACATTTTTTTCTCCTTTTTCTGAAAACATTTCAAACCAAGTATTAAAGGTAAATTGATGTTGACCAAATACGATGGCTATGCACTCGTTGTAAAAGATCTTACCTAAAGCTAGAAATCTGTTTCGGATAAATGGGACAGTAGTGCCGATAACTTCCCAAGTAAACACCATGCTGAAAATGTGTTGAAAGCGGCATAAAACGCCTACAGACAATCAAAAACTCACTCGTTAAATTGTATGGGGTTTGAATTTACTTATGAATTGAATAAGTTGAAAAGGTAAGACACATGTGAGACAATAAAACTTACGATACACCTATTCGTACCCTATCAATCACTTTACACTCGCGCCACGCCAAAACTGTCTTGTTCGTAAAAAAACCATTAACCCTTTAAGACGCATTTTGACCTAATAGCAGCAAACGACTTTTGAAAACATTGTGCCGAAAAGTGAAATTTCTGCTTTGGCCACAATGTTTTCAACTTTATTTCACAATAAAACTATCTTTTATGGAGATTTCTCAGGTTTTTGACAAGATGTTTTCAAAGGCGTCTGCTGCAGATTTGTTCAGATTTGTTGTAAGTGGGAAAGGGTTAAGGTACTTTACTTCCACCTCGAGTATGACAGGGGCGTAACTGTGTGAACATCAAGTAAACAGATAGGTGAATTACAGGGAGTCAGGGTATATTCCGATGGGAAATGTTTTAAAATTATACGATGCATATGGAGAACTCAAAGTGTCAGTCATTTTTGTCATACCGAAAACACATATATACTAGCTTTATCCACATGCATATTTATTGACAATTTAGACGAACTCATCCCTTACCACTCACAGCCCTCAGTTGTTAACCCTTTTCCAGTTGTAGACGCATTCTGAAGCAATAGTAGCAGACGACTTTTGAAAACATTGTGGGCAAAGGTGAAATTGCTCATGATGAGCAATTTCATCTTTGGCCACAATGTTTCAACTTTTTTTACAATTAACCTATCTTTTATGTAGATTTTTCAGGATTTTGTCACCATGTTTTCAAAGTCGTCTGCTGCAGATTTGTTGTATGTGAGAAAGGTATTAATGCATATAGTTTACCTTTCCCGGCGAGTTGTACGCATTTGCGTACGTGCGTATGCCTAGATATACGCGGCTGCCTGAATGCCCTGTGAACTCGACCAGACTTAAACCTTTTCCCCACACGTAAGCGATCTGCAGCAGACGTCTATGAAAACATCTATCTCTGTAACTTCGTGAACAACACAACCGGGCGTCCGGGGTTCGATCCCCAGGCGTGGTTCTACGGTTGGAGTGCCCTTGGTCAAGGCATATTTTCTAGCCTAGTACTTGTTTGTTTACCCAGGGATCATGAATAAGTGAACTGTCGCCGTGATATAACTCGAGAATGATCTTCGCAATCGGTCAGTCTTAAACCTTTCACACATGTAAAAGATCTGCAGACGTCTTTGAAAACATCAAGGCAACGCATATGGAAAATATCTCCTCTGCTTTTTGAAAAAATAGTGACAAAAGAAGAAATTGCTCAAAACCAGCAATTTCTTCTTTTGCCTCAATGTTTTCCACTTTTAGTCATAGGTTATCCATTCAATTATAGAATTTGTCTATTATTTGACAAAAGTCGTCTGCTGCATAATTTTCGTATGAGGGAAAGGGTTAAGGGAAATAGTTTACATTGATTTCCTTCCCTATTCTTAACCCTTTCCCACATACAACAACTCTGCAGCAGACGACTTTGAAAATGTCTAGGCAAAAGCACAGAAAATCCCTTTCAATGAAAGAACAATCGTTGAAAAGAGTTGAAAACATGGTGACAAAATGAGAAATTGCTCGTTTTGAGCAATTTCTTCTTCTGTCGCCATGTTTAAAAAAAGCCGTCTGCTGCAGAGGCGTCAGAAAGCGTCTATATGACGGAAAGGGTTAAACTTGACATGGACAATTGACAATTGGCTAAATTATATAAAAATGATGTGATGAAGTTTTACTGTAAATAAAAAGTTAGAAAGAGAAAAGGCGTTTACATTTTGATGAACTCGTTTTAGCATGCCATCTTACCAATGATGTCATTTAACCACTGTTTTTAATCCTTTCCAACACAACAACAAATCTGACGCAAACGACTTAGAAAACATCAAGATTGATATATTGAATATCTTAAAAAATGGTAGTTTATTTTTTAAATAGAGTTGAAAACAGTATGGCAAAAGAAGAAATTGCTCATTATGAGATATTTTTTTCATTTGTCACTATGATTTTAAAAGTCGTCTGCTGCAGAGGCGTCAGAGGGAGAGGAGGGTTAATGACGTAATGCGTTTGAGCCGTGTCTGACGTAGCATCCTCGTAACAACTTTAATCAAAGCGCTGAAAGTCCCTATCCCAAAAATAGTAGTTCATAGTGTTGCACTCTTCCTTGGACCTCAGGGTTGCGGTGTTAGCATAACGTCTGCCTGGCTGGTCTCTGGATAAATGGTCCAGTAGTACTGGTAACTTACCCAGGAAATGCCATGATATAACTGGAAAAGTGTTGAAAGCGCCATAAAACACCAAACAATCAATGCATCTCCATAAAGGGTTCACTAAAAAAAAAGGTCGTGGTAGTAACAGCATTGGGACTACAACCCTAGCATTTTGTCAGGAGTAGCATCTGTCTCTATACTATGTGAGCCGTTCCACGAGAAAACCAACATTATGGATTCGGCGTAATGTATCGTCCAAGATCAGACTGCGCAATCCGCGCAGATTAATCCGAACCGACATTTTCCGTCTCAGGGAGATAGAGGTATAGAGTAATGAGTCCTGAAACAGAGAAAATCCACAGGAGTCGAAAAAGATCTGTCCGGGTTAGCCTGCGAGGAATGCTTAGGCTGAACCGGGTCGATACTTTACGCAGATTTCACAATGTTGGTTTTCTCGTGGAAAGGCTCATATGTAAGCGGACAGGCACTTCTACAAGACCCTTACTCGCCAGACTTGACTCATTATTAAGAGAATAAGATAAAAAGTAACATTCAAACTTAATTGCGCATTATTTCTGTGTAACATGTGATTTTAAGGATTCTAATAGAACTGTCATTATATTTTTTATCAAAAAAAGATATTCTGTTTTGAATGACAGATTTTTTCCCACCAACATTAAGTGACATTCCAATTCGAAGAAATATCATAGTAGGCCTATGTGGTAGTTCTGTTTGCAATCTGGTAATAATTAAACAAAATTACTCCGCTGTAATGTGTATCTCTATATACGAGTGAGCGAATATAAGGTGTTTTTAAGATGAGATATCAGAAATGTCTTTTTCCAAAATAGCTGTGTTAGTTCATGTCTTCATTGCAAGCTTTAAAACATTTCTGGCATATTTTATAAAATGTAAGAATCATAACAGACATAATTGGATGTTGTTATATAAACCTTCACATTTCCCGGCGCAAATCCATGGGGGAAACTTACACAGATCGGCATGCGCAGTTCAAACACGACGTATTAAAATTCCATATTTGACTGTGCCAAATATGGTAATGGTACGTCACTGAAATATGGTGTGACGTCATTAAAATATGCGTTTACGTCATTGAAAATGTGGTATTTCGACGCGGTTCACAAGCAAATCATGAATTATATTTTTTTTTGTAAACTATTGTAATGCTTTATTTAAAATATAGACATTTGTTTTTTGTTTTCTGTATTAAAAAGACTACATGGTAAGTTATAGAAGGAAAATTATGTTGCCTATTTATTTAACACTCACAGTGAAGGAATGGACCAATATGTCATGTGAGTACCGACTACCATCCGCTAGTGAATTCTGAAAACGCGTCCAAAGCTTCGTAAACACCTAACAAATGTAGAGAAATTATTAATTTTCATTTTTAAACACTGTTTGCATGTCGATTACCAGTTGTACACAGGCGTCTGAACTTTCATTTAAGAAGAATCGGGAAGAATCCACAGCTACTATAAAATATTCTCGCTATATGGGTAACTGATATACAATACTAATAATAATGACGGTATTGTTTTCGTTTGGGAAAATCCAATACTGGAACGTATTACTATAAATAGTATAATATACTGTAATTATAGAAAATCCAACACAGGAACGTATTACTATAAATAGTCTCATATACTATAATTATAATAGTATATTAACCATATAGAGAGGCTATTATAGTAACAAAGTATTGCGTGGGGTTTTCCAAATGTTCTCATACGAATGCATATAGGTCATTATCATTATAACATATGGACCACATAGCGATATTTGTAGTATCTTTTCCCAGTCAAGATGATAGGTATGTAGACCCAGGCTAGAAAATGTGCTGAACTCCAGATCGAGATCAAAATTTTGAAATGTTGAAAATTCAGCAAGTATGGCTAATACTGACAACAAAGTAAGTAATAAATAGTTCAAAACCATTTTGGCAGTAAATGTTGAAAAACAGTCAATTGAGAGTCATGAAAATGTACACAATTTGACCTACTGCGTATGTCTACGAAGTAAAAATTAAGCATAACAGGTCAATATTTAGATGTTTTATTTTACTGAAAAGTGAAATTATTATTCTAATATTTCAAGACAGTTTTTAAAATTTGACTATACTATCTATAATCTTGAGTTCAGCACCTTTAAAAGGGCACTCCTACATGACTGCCGCAAGTCTAATATAATAACACACACTAACCACTCTGGATGGTTTCCTGTTTTTACCCAAAGTCGGAAGAGAGTATGCTTCAACTGGTTTCCGACGCATGGCCTATCGTCCGCGTTACATCGGTGTTTGATCAATGATAGTACGCCTCTGTTTCCTGAAGACTTCCATGTAATTACAGTACATCTATGGTAGATATACTTGTACTTGTATATTCACTTGTTAACCCTTTCCCACATACAGACGCATTCTGATACCTCTGCTGCAGACGACTTTTGAAAACAATGTGGCAAAAGGAGAAATTGCTCAAAACGATAAATTTCTCCTTTGGTCACAATGTTTTCAACTCCTTTTAAAAGTTGAACCCTCATTTATTGAGATTTTTCAGATGTTTGTCAATATATTATTCAAAGTCGTCTGCTGCAGGATTGTTGTATGTCGGAAAGGGTTAAAATGATACATCCACAACTTTCTCTTCATTGCAATTTACTGTGGATCCAGGTTTGAAATAAGTATTGTTTGATTGATTGTCTTGGGGTTTACGCTGTTTCAGCAAATATTCGGTCATATCACGGCGGCCAGTTCAATTTCCCCATGTGTCTCCTTGCTTTCTCAAATCAGTATTTCACACTAGTATTTTCCAAGCAACCGGCTGCTTTTCTAAATAGATAGCCTGTTGAAGACGAATGCCGCTTGTCGAACGTATGTCGGCCGAGCTGGGGTTCGAACTCACTACCCACCAATTGACAGCCCCTGTCGTTATAACATGAGCTACCGGAGTTCGGAAAGTATTGTTTGACCACATGACCACTGACATGCAGAGGTTCACAACTTAACCCTTTCCCACATACAGCAAACCTGTAGCAGACGACATTGAAATCATGTTGGTAAAAAAAGAGAAATCTCCGTAAATGAATGTATAATTAATGCAAAAAGTTGAAAACATTGTGGCAAATAGAGAGATGGCTCGTTTTCAAAGTCGTCTGCTGCAGTTGCGTCAGAGAGCGTCTATATATGGGAAAGGGTTAATCAAACAGTCGGCTGTTATACATATAGATGCATTTTGGACCTTTCCTCCAGCAGACTTTTGAAAACATGGTAGCAAAAGAAGAAATCTTTCCCATTTGCTACAAGGTTTTCAACTGTACTTTATTCAATAACTGTAAATGCATTTTTAAAGATTTTTCCACATTTTGCATAGATGTTTTCAAAGTCGTCAGTAGCAGATTTGCAGTATGATTAAAACTGTCAGATTGCGTAAGTGACCGGATAATAAACAAGGGAAGAGCCTTATCAGCCTCTTTACCTTTGGTTTCACAAAGTCCAATATTGTGATAAATGAAACAAATACTCAGAAATTGATAAATTTCTCAGAATATTTTCAATTATTTCCGATAACTATGTGACTCATTTCTTTTAACTATCTTAAATTGACTATTGGATGTTTGATGAAATGCGGCGGAAAATTATTTTCAAGGTTATCTGGTTATGTTGTCATAACACTGTGAATTATTACAGTACTGTGTATAAGTTTATGCCGATTTATTAGCACGTATCCAATAGGGATCTTTCTACACACTTAAACTTTTCAAACATGCAGCAAATCTGCAACCGACGTCTCTGAAAATGTATATTCAAAAATATAGTAAATCTCTATAATTGTAGGTATAATTACTGAAAGAGTTGAAAACATTGTGGCAAAAGGAGAAATTGCTCATTTTGGGCAATTTCTCTTTTTGTCACAATATTTTCAAAAGTCGTTTAATGCAGAGGTGTCAGAAAGCGTCTATAGGTGGGAAAGGGTTAAGCAATGCGATGCCCCCCAGAAATGGCAGCCTATTGCTGCATGCAGGCGTTATCACCCTAAACTGACTTAGTGTTACATTATATCCCGTTTTGCAGCCGGTAGCTAAACCAAGCCGGGTTTGGAATTCCCCGACAATGTCCCGACTTTGCCCCCTTTCTGTTCGAGTTTCCGAGTCTAGCCGGCGATCTGACATGTGTCAGGTGGAAGTGCCCAACACTGTGATGCTTGAAAGACAAGTGTCAGTGCAGGTGCAATCTGGTTTGCGACTTCTTTCAGAAAACGTGAGTGAATGCCATCAGAGCCAGAAGCTTTGTGTTGGTCAAGGGAAGCTATGAGCATTCAGACATATTCGTGTGTGATGCTGAATTGATGCATGTCCGGCTGTCGGTCAACTGCAACAATTTGGAGGTTGATCTTGTTCCCAATTGTGAAGACACTGCTAAATTGATCATTTAAGACAGATGCATTCACTTTTGGGCTCATTAAAGACATTGCCATCATTCCCTAATGGTGCCACTGCAGAACTGCTACAGCACTTGCCCTTGATGAAATTGAAATGTTTCTTCAGGTTCTTGTCTTCGGTGACCACAGGCGTCCCGAGTTTTCATTTGAAAATAATGACCGTAATGTTATCGTATGAGAAAAAGTCGGGGAATCTCACTAAGGACCGTGTAATCATAAATAGCCTTTCTATATGGTATTATCAGTATAGTATATGAACCATATAGCAAGGCTATTTATAGTAACATGGGCCTGGGTGGGATTCTTAAATGACAACTCGACGCCTGTGCGATGACCACGGTCCTGGATGGAATTCTGACGCATGTGCTGTGACTATGTCCCAAATGAGGCTATTATATTCCCGTCCGCATTCATATTGAGGGTCATTCTGTAGATGGTGGTACCATTGGAGGTTCTCTTGGTCGTTTGCTGAATTGATTTTGAAGTAAGCTCTCTTCTTCTTGGCGGAAAGTCGCTTCACTTTGCGGTTTACACAAGGTTCACTTAATCTGAATGAAGGGTTTTTCGAAGGCACAAAGTCATGAGTGACTTTGACGCAGAAGACTCTGAATTGGTTTTAGAAGTTGTCAATATTGGTATTTGAAGAGTGTGAAGATGTAAAATCAGCAGTAAGGTATGATATGGCTTGTTTGAGACTGGAAGTGTTAGCTTGTTTCCAAAGTTGTTGGTTTTTTAAAAGTCACAGCTTTTTCTTGGGGACCAGAATCGAGGTTTGGGTAAACACAAGGTTGCTCACTTCAGGTATAGGTTTCCATTTCTCAATAAGCAAGGGTCTGTTTTCGATTGAAACGTCTAGGGTTTTGTTTTCCCGAGTTGCAAAGTCCACTTTTTGTTCTAACCCCCAGTCAAATATTAGGTAAAGGAATAGCTGGTTGATCTATTGGTTGAAGCTTTGGCCTTGTATATTACAATAATTTAAGTTTATATTGAAACGAGGCGTTTGTCGTGCGACTTTTTTGGCACTTTTTTGTTTTAACGAAGAGGATGTTCCTAGTGGTGATCCATCTGATCGGTCCAGTGAGACAAGTCGACTGCTAAGGAATAAATCCACCCTGGTTGAGTGATTAGAACTTGAGATAAGAACCAAGCGTCACAAGAACACTTCCCGCCGGTGGCGGTCAGTGTAGTGTCCTGGGCAAGGCACATTTCCCAGGACAAAACTGGTTCCTTTACCGAGAGATAATGAATAAATGATTTGTTGATGTGATATATCTGAATCTTTACCGAGAGATCATCAACCAGTGAATTGGTGTTATGATGTATCTGAAATAATGTTGAAAACGTGGAAAAAAAAAAATAAAAAAAAAATAGATTGTCAGAATGATTGTCCGAAATTGGGTCATGTCCAGTCTAAAACTAGGTCATAATGCAAAATTTAAGTAAAATTGTATGGACACACTAGAAGCCGCATGTTTGACTTGCTTATCAAATTACTTCTCTGACCTCCTTGTTTGTGCAATAATAGAGCAATGGAGTTCGCCGATTTGAATCCCGGCAAGAATACCAAAAACTTTAACAAGAGCTGTCGGAGGACAGCGCGCTCGCCTATTCTACCGCTTATTTAAGTTTCTTAGATAACGGACTCTTAATGTAGTTGCCTGCAGACTTTTTAAGTAAAACAAGAGGGCCATGATGGCCTGGATCGCTCACCTTAATTATACAATGTACTGTTATGCAAAACACATCAAGACAATTATTCTGAATGCAACCTCCAGTGTTAACAAGATTTTCCTTCATTTGGCCTAGTGATCTATAAATTATTTTTCCTGATATGACCCATATTCCAACATGGACTAGATATCATCAAAACAACATTCTGACAAATTTTCAACTTGCTCAAAGTAAAAATGCGGCCTCCGGAGTTTGAACAATATTTTCCTTTATTGACCTTGTTTCTGACCCCCATATGACCCATATTCGAACTTGAACTAGATATCATTTAGACAAACATTCTGACCAAATTTCAAGATGCTTAAGCAAAATATGCGGCATCCAAAGTGTTAACAAGATTTTCCTTCAGTTTGGCCTAGTGACCTAGTTTTTGACCCAGCATGACCCATATTCAAACTTGGCCTAGATATCATTCAGCTAAACATTCTGACCAAATTTCAAGCTGCTGTAGCAAAACATGCGGCTTCTACAGAGTTAACAAGATTTTCCCTCAATTTGTCCTAGTGACTTAGTTTCTGAGCCAATATGACCCATATTTAAACTTAACCTACATATCATCAAGATAAACATTCTGATAAAGTTTCAACATGCTCAAGTTGAAAATGTGGCCTCTAGAGTGTTAACAAGATTACCCTTCAATTTGGCCTAGTGACCTAGTTTTGACCCGGCATGACCCGTATTCGAACTTGATCTAGATATCATTCAGCTCAACATTCTGACTAAATTTCAAGCTGCTGAAAAAAAAATGCAGCTTCTACAGTGTTAACAAGATTTCCCTTCAATTTGGCCTAGTGACCTAGTTTTTGACCCGGCATGACCCATATTCAAACTTGACCTAGATATTTTAAAGACCAACATTCTGATAAAGTTTCAACATGCTCAAGTTGAAAATGTGGCCTCCAGAGTGTTAACAAGATTTCGCTTCAATTTGACCTAGTGACCTCGTTTTTGACCTCATATGGCCAAGTTTCGAACTTGTCCAAGATTTGATAGCGATGAATGTTCTGATACACTTTCATGAAGATTGGATGCAAAATGTAGCCTGTAGAGTGTTAACAAGCTGAAATGTTCACGACGCACGACGCACAACGCACGACGGACGGACGCCGGACAAAATGTGATCACAATAGCTCACCTTGCACTTCGTGCATAGGTGAGCTAAAAAGGGCCATAACTTGCATAAAATGCAGGATAGAGTTATCTAACTTGATAATCTACACAGGTGTTATAGTTCGGTAGGGTTGTAGAAAGTTTCAATGCAATACATGTAGTATTTTTAAAAGTACTTGCATGCAAAACCTTAACCAAGGTCTGACCTGGACGCCGACGCCAGGGTGAGTAGTATAGCTCTCATATTCTTCAAATAGTCAAGCTCAAAAAGGTAGCAATTGTCTTCCCTCCTAGGTGCTGAGGATTAGCATTACGACAGACTCACTGGTGTCAGGATAAATGGACCAGTAGTACCGGTAACTTAACCTTCATTTAACTGAAACATTCTTGAAAGCGGCGTAAAACATCATATAAACAAACAAACAAACAAACAAATAACGTCTTTAATTATGTTTAATGAACATCTTATCATCACCATGGCACTATTGTTTGATTCACAATACACTTTCTATCAGTATCAAAAGCTATAATTTACCAGCAGTCCAGATAAGGAGGGATATACAGCTCTTTTTCCCACACAATTTCTCTTATTATCCAACCAAACCCTATGATGTGGGTACTCCAAAGAATCGTCTCATTGAGACCCACAACATAGGGTTAGAGGGTCAAATAAGAATTTAACCCTTTCCCTCATATAGGCGCTTTCTGACGCCTCTGCAGCAGACGGCTTTTTGAAAACATAGTGACAAAAGAAGAAATTGCACAAAACGTGCAATTTCTCTTTTTGCCACAATGTTTTCCACTTTTTGTCATAGGTTATCCATTCAATTATGGAGATTTTCTATGTTTTGACAAAATACGTTCAAAGTTGTCTGCTGTAGAATTGTTGTATGAGGGAAAGGGTTAAGGACATGCAAGACGCCACTTATTAAGAGCTCTGATTTACTATGTTAATCAATCAACTATAGCGTGAATATCTTTCTTGTTGTCCGAGGAATATTTTGCTGTACACAAAAGAAATACTTTATGTGCATTTTTTAAAATAGTCACTAGGATGCTTATCAGATAAGTTTTTCGATTAAGCTTCTGCCTGTATGTCACCTTTCCTGAACACCATATATAAATACAGTCAAACCTGTAATAAAGACCACCTTTGTAATCGTTTAGCGATTCCCTGTCTATAAAAAACACTTTTAATTTCCCAAGTTCTCATTTTTTTGGCATAAATTATCCTGTTATTAAAGACCACCTGTGAACAAACACCAGATTGGTCTCTTCCTGTGGGTGGTCTTTAAACACAGGTTTATACAGAGCTATGGACTCAAATATTTATTTATAAATAATCACTAGTATTTCGCATACTATTGTCATCTGTTGCTGGGATCCATCTTGACGATGTTATCGGGGAAACAGTCTCGTAAGATAATTCCTTTGTCTTGGTTTATATCGAGTTCATCTATGAAACCAAACCAATATATTACCATTCCTGGACCGAATCTGTAACAGAATATACAAAAGGTTGATTGATTTGGGTTTAACGCCGTTTTTAACAATTTCTCAGTTATATCACGGCGGCCAGTTCACCTACTCATGCATTTCCTGGTTTTCTCACACCAGTACTCCACACAAATCTTCCCAAGCAACTGACTACTTTTCCACATAGACTTAGCCCATTGGTGGAAGATGAATGAAGCATGTCGCATTGACTTTTGTCAATCGTCGGAAAGAAACTTGGCCGAGCCGGGATTCAAACTCACAACCCCTGGATTGACAGCCCACGTCGCTACCAACTAAGCTACCGGGGCTCGACTATACAAAAGGAAAGAAAATTAAATAACAAACCCGAAACGGAAATATTGAGGAGAAAAAAAATTAATCTGTAATATTAAACTCTGATATTAAACTCTGATAACTATCATTTATACTATAACTGCAAGGCTAATCTTAATCTTCACTATTCCTTAGTACAGTAAGTATGAAATAGAATGTTTGAGTATGTTGCACTAACCGATTCCAGTAGCTCCAGAACTGGTCCTTGAGGTATGTTTTATGACTGTGTTCATCTCCAAAGGACGCCTTACTCTCTATCCAGTTCACCACATGCCCGTCTACAGCTGTAAGAAGATAGCACAGATAATAATGTAGGAAAGATAGAACAGAGGTCTAGATAAGGAGGAGTAGTCTGGATCTAAACCAATTAAAGTTTAACATGTGTTCAGAATTTGTGCTGAAGTATCTGATTGGTAAGAAGCAAAGTCTTCTCCAAACTGTTCACCCAGAAGCCTTATTTGGAAGCATGGAGTTCATATCTGAGCACTGAGAACGTTTTCAGAGTTTTATACTTTCGAAATCTGGTCTTTGCCCAACAACATCTCATTTATGATTCTTTTGAGTATCCATAACATAGGGTTTGAGGGGGCATATAAGGATTATGGGGATGTGAAATACTCTTCTTATCTGGAGCTCTGACTGGTAGATCTCTATTGTTTGAATGAATGGTAATTTATGCCCCTTACAACAGCATTTCATTTATTTCAGTGTTTTCTGGGTAAATCCCAGTACTACCCGTATAACTTATCCTGACACCGATGCATCTGTCATAATCTGTTCCTGCAATCTTGAATGCCCGGAAGGGAAGCCATTACTACCATCTTTAATTAACCCTTTCCCTCGTATAGACGCTTTCTGACGCCTCTGCAGCAGACGACTTTTTTGAAAACATAGTTACAAAAGAAGAAATTGCTCTAGACGAGCAATTTCTCCTTTTGCAACAATGTTTTCTACTTTTAGATGATAGGTTATCCATTCAATTATAGAGATTTTTTATTTTTTGACAAAATATGTTCAAAGTATGTTCAAAGTCGTCTGCTGCAGAATTGTCGTATGAGGGAAAGGGTCAACATGTGTTCAGAAGTTGTGCTCAAGTATCTGATTGGTAAGAAGCAAAGTCTTCTCCAAACTGTTCACCCAGAAGACTTATTTGGAAGCATGGAGTTCATATCTGAGCACTGAGAACGTTTTCAGAGTTTTATACTTTCGAAATCTGGTCTTTGCCCAACAACATCTCATTTATGATTCTTTTGAGTATCCATAACATAGGGTTTGAGGGGGCATATAAGGATTTCGGGGATGTGAAATACTCTTCTTATCTAGAGCTTTGAGGTAGATCTGTATTGTTTAAATAAAGGGTGTTTTATGCTCCTTTCAACAACATCTCATTTATGATTCGTTTGAGTATCCATAACATAGGGTTTGAGAGGGCATATAAGGATTTCGGGGATTTAAAATACTCTTCTTATCTAGAGCTCCGAGGTATAGATCTCTACTGTTTAAATGAACGTTATTTTATGCCCTTTTCAACAGCATTTCATTTATTTCACAGTGTTTCCTAGGTAAATTACCAGTACCACCCTTATAACTTATTCTGACACCGATGCATCTGTCATAATCTGTTCCTGCAATCTTGAATGCCTGGGAGGGAAGCCATTACTACCATCTTTAATTAACCCTTTCCCTCGTATAGACGCTTTCTGACGCCTCTGCAGCAGACGGCTTTTTGAAAACATAGTTACAAAAGAAGAAATTGCTCAAAACGAGCAATTTCTCCTTTTGCAACAATGTTTTCCACTTTTAGTCATAGGTTATCCATTCAATAATAGAGATTTTCTATTTTTTGACAAAATATGTTCAAAGTCGTCTGCTGCAAAATTGTCATATGAGGGAAAGGATTAACATGTTTTCAGAATTTGTGCTCAAGTATCTGATTGGTAACAAGCAAATTCTTCTCCAAATTGTCCACTCAGAAGCCTTATTTGGAGCATGGAGCTCATATCTGAGCACTGAGAATGTTTTCAGAGTTTTATAGTTTCGAAACCTCGTCTTTGCCCAACAACGTAGGGTTTGAGGGTCATATAAGGATTTTGGGGATTTTGGGGATGTAAAATACTCTTCTTATCTAGAGCTTTGAGGTAGATCTCTATTGTTATAAATGAATGGTGATTTATGCCCCTTAAAATAGTTTTTTCATTTATTTCACTATGTTTTCTGGGTAAATCAACAGTGCTTCCAGTATTATTTAGCCTGGCACAAAAGCATCAGTCGTAATGCTATTCTTTTCGAGCAATTTATCTTTTCGTCAAAATGTTTACACAAGTAATCTACTACTGAGGCGTCAGAGAGGATCTGTTTGTGGGAAAAAGTAAAATCAAAAGAAACCATTGTGTTTAAAAAGTGTCATTATGAATTCTTTATATAAATGGTCTACCTATAGGAACTTCCAGTTTCACATCAGGTGTCTTGTCATAGCCCTGGGTTCTCATCTGATCCTCACCTAGCAAAGGTAACCATGAAGTTATATACATGTGTATACATTAACCCTTTCCCACATAAGAGAAATCTGCAGCAGACAACTTTGAAAACATCTAGGCAAAAATATGGATAATCACTATACATGAAAGTATACTTTCTGAAAAAGTTGAAAACATCGTGGCAAATGGAGAAAATGATCGTATTGAGCAATTTCTCCTTGTGTCAAAATGTTTTCAAAAGTCGTCTGTATCAGAGGCATCAGAAAGCGTCCATATGTGGGAAAGGGTTAAATTAACCCTTTCATTTTGAAGAATCAACAACAGATGTTTGAAAACATTCTAGATCTGGATTTTTACTCTTCACAAAAAGCCAACTTGTACCTTTTCTCATGCACTGGCTCATATGTAATGGTGTTTAACCAATCGACAAACCAACCAGGTGATGTAGTGAATTCAGTATACCCCGGACCGACTTTGTTTGTGGAGGAATAATAAGGGAAGAGTAAATATACATTTACCTATATAGGAGAGGCCAAGTTTGTCCAGTGTATATTCCAGTTTGAATTCATATTCATGTCCTATGGAGCTATGTTTGGTTAAGATTTATAAATAACAGAAACATTTGGCATATAATCACAGTCAGTAAGTGGGTTCTTTTACCCTTTCCCATATACAACATACAACAAATCTGCAGCTGACAACTTTCAAAACGTTTTGGCAAATATATAGAAAGTTTCCATGTAATAAAGCAGCAGTCCGTGATAATTAATTATGAGACAATTACGACCAGTGTAGATCCAGATCAGTCAGCTCATCTGCCTCATCTTATCTGACTCTGCACTGTTTGCCAATTAGTTGTAAAAGGTTTATTGAAACTTCTGTAAAGCAGTATCTTTTGTAAGCAGGTCTTTTTCCACACACATTACAATTTCTTTCATGTTGGTTTTCCCCCCCCCCCGAGTACAACTCAAGTATTGAATGTAGAGTTGAACAAATGGTGGTAAATGATATCTGATGTAGATTTGTTCAAATGAATCTGCATGTGGGAAAGAGTAATACAAACATATTAGTTTGAGTGTTTGTCAGACAGTTTATATAATGAAATAGGTTTGGCCGACCAACATGCTGGACAATCCAATTCTTGAGCTCCGTCTAGTTTGGGAACAGTTGAAAATAGGTCATAAATAATGTAAAGCATGGTCTAGACAAGTTCCACTGTTGACCTTGAGGTATGGCCTTAACCCTTTCCCTCATATATACGCTTTCTGATGCCTCTGCAGCAGACGACTTTTTGAAAACATAGTGACAAAAGAAGAAATTGCTCAAAACGAGCAATTTCTCCTTTTGCCACAATGTTTAACAATTTATGTCAAAGGTTATCCATTCAATTAAAGAGATTTTCTATTTTTCGACAAAATATGTTCAAAGTCGTCTGCTGCAGAATTGTTGTATGAGGGAAAGGGTTAACAATTGAGGGGTAGGACAGGTTCTTGCACACCAATCACCCTCATCAAAGTGAACAATTTTGCCAAGCTATATGAAAAATAATCAAGAACTAGAGAAATCATGGACTGGACATGAAACCACTATTAAACACAGTTATTATATGCATCCCAAAGCCAGCACTCTAATCAAATTCACTATAATATGTTTATGGTAATATTTTAATAAGCTTTAGAAAGGATACTGTTTAATTGTATCACACAATGGGCCATAATGATCATCACCAAGTATACACTGAAATATGAAAGTAAAAATATAATACATGAAAGCATAAAACACCTCATTTGCCTCTACTGATATTTTATCATTTTCCAGCGCTTAACCCTTTCCCTCATATAGAGGCTTTCTAACGCCTCTGCAGCAGACGGCTTTTTGAAAACATAGTGACAAAAGAAGCAATTGCACAAAACGTGCAATTTCTCCTTTTGCCACAATGTTTCCCACTCTTTGTCATAGGTTATCCATTCATTTATGGAGATTTTCTATTTTTTGACAAAATATGTTCAAAGTCGTCTGCTGCAGAATTGCCGTATGAGGGAAAGGGATAATTAGTGAATAGAGTTGAAAACAAAACATTGTGGCAAAAGGTAAAATTGCTCATCAGTGTTTTCAAATGTCATCTGCTGCAGAGGAGTCAGAAAGCATGTACATGTGGGAAAGGGTTAAACCGTAAATACATGAAAGTATAAAACACATCATTTGGCTCTACTGATATACTTTATAAATACTAGTTTACAGTGCAAAATCCTTTACCACAAACAACAAATGCAGCAGATGACTTTTAACCCTTTCCCTCATACGACAATTCTGCAGCAGACGATTTTGAACGTATTTTGTCAAAACGTAGAAAATCTCCATAATTGAATGGATAACCTATGACAAAAAGTGAAAAACATTGTGGCAAAAGGAGAAATTGCACGTTTTGTGCAATTTCTTCTTTTGTCACTATGTTTTTAAAAAGTCGTCTGCTGCAGAGGCGTCAGAAAGCGTCTATATGAGGGAAAGGGTTAAAAACAGTTTAATCATTGAAAACATTGTAACAAAAGCAGAAATTTCTTGGTATGAGAAATCTTTTTTTGTCACAATGTTTTCAAAAGTAGTCTGCTACAGATGTAGAAGAATGGTGTCTAGAAGCTTGAAAGGGTTATGAGGTTTTTAGAACGTCTGCATTGAAATTGGATGAATATCTGGAAAGATGTGTGTATATAGATAATTTGAAACATGACTTACAAAACATAGTGGGTAACGCTATATGCTGAAAATGTATCTAAGTGTCATCAATGTTTTGTTTGAGAGTTTTGTCAAAACAGACATTTGAAAGTCTCATGTCAAGTTAACCCTTTCCCTCATATAGACGCTTTCTGACGCCTCTGCAGTAGACGGATTTCTCCTTTTGCCACAATGTTTTCCACTTTTTGTCATAGGTTATCCATTCACTAAAGGAGATTTTCTATGTTTTGACAAAATACGTTCAAAGTCGTCTGCTGCAGAATTGTCGTATGAGGGAAAGGGTTAACCCTTACCTAAACACAACAAATTTCCAGCCAATCTAGAGTAGCCTGATAGTGGTAAACTCAAAGGACTCTAAATCCTGAGATCCTTGGTTCAAAACCCGGCCCTGATTCTGGAAGTTTCTGTGATGATTTTAAGTGTTTCCCACATAAAAAGTGATTAACCCTTTCCCTCATATAGACGCTTTTAGACGCCTCTGCAGCAGACAGCTTTTTGAAAACATAGTGACAAAAGAAGAAATTGCACAAAACGTGAAATTTCTCCTTTTGCCACAATGTTTTCCACTTTTTGTCATAGGTTATCCATTCAATTACAGAGATTTTCTATGTTTTGACAAAATATGTTCAAAGTCGTCTGCTGCAGAATTGTCGTATGAGGGAAAGGGTTAAAGTTATGGTCCTTTCCAGAAAATATGGCCTTATGAGTATTGGTGCTATACACTGAGCATATTAACCCTTTCCCACATATAGGCGCTTTCTGACGCCTCTGTAGCAGACACATTTTGAAAACAATGTGGCAATGTTTCAACTCTTTTCAAAATTTCTTGTATAGAGATTTTTCACATTTTTGCTAACATGTCTTCAAAGTCGTGCGCAGAGTCATTGTATGTGAGAAAGGGCTAAAACAAGAGCACCGCGTATGGCACAGACGCTCGACTGATAGGGAGAAAACAGAAACAAAAATGAGCTGAACAAAAAACCTTAACCGGACGACCACGCCGCCGTCGCCAACAAAAAACCTTAACCGGACGACCACGCCGATGCCGCCAACAAAAAACCTTAACCGGATGACCACGCCGACGACGACCACGCCAGGGTCATGACAATAGCTCTCGTTTTTTCAAAAGTCGAGCTAAAAACTAGAATATTACAATCGACTGCATTGAATCTAACTTGAAAATACCTGCGCCTGCCAGATGCTTGTACATGATACAGTATACACTATCAAATGGGTTTATAGAAGCAACAAAGCTTATGCTCAATCAGAGCAATTAGTCTCTACAACTAAATTATATTATATAACATTAGCATATGACTATGAAGATATGCGCTAAAATATGGAAATCTCTTAAATTTACAGTATAATTATTTTATAGAGTTGAAATCCTTTTGGCAATAGTGGAAACTGCTTCTCTTTCTATCACAATGTTTTCAAAAATCGTTTGCAGCAGATGCAACTGTATTTATCCCCATTCGCAGCGGTCATGGTGGAGTGCCCTTTGGTGTGTTTAGTGAAAAAGTGAACTGAAATAAGGTTGAAAACCACATTCCCCAATAAAACAAAGTAACTTAATGTGGGAAATGATTAAAACATACTTGTTGTATTTCTACAGCCAGTACTGGATCTTCTATCAATGAGGGCTCCTTCATGTATTGTGTGACTGTGGACTTTGGAGCTGTGGAAGATAGGGAATACGAAACATTTTAACCGAGGATGGCAATGAATTTTCAAATCCTATTTTGCAATTTCAAATATTTGTTTAAGAAGAATGCACTGCACAACATGAAACATCGAGGGCTTGGCGTAAAATGGTTGTAACTAAAAACCTATTTTGAAAACCCTTGTTTAGCGGCAATTTTGACCCCTTTGTAAAAAATGAAAATTTAGGTGCCATTGCTCAGAACGATTTCCATTGTTTACAAAGAAAAATGATTTAACGCTTATAAAGACTTTATGGCGAGGTGATTAACCTCGGTAAAAAAATACAAATTTTAGTTACAACCGTTTCACGCCAAGCCCTCGACATGCATTCTCATATAACAATTCATCAAATTAATTCAATTTCTGGGTTGAGTATACCCAATCTTGTAAAGGCTTTGATTATAACTTCTTTTTTTTGTTTGTTTATAAATTTTGAGATTTACTCCACTTTCAACAGTATTTCAGTCATGTCAAGGACTTTCAAGGGTAATTTACCTGTAGTGACCTGTACTGCTGGTAAGCTTATCCTGACACAAGTGCATAGGAAGAAAATCAACACTACCATTTTAAAAGTTTTTCGTCTGCCATGACCGAGGATCAAATCCCCGGTCTCCCGCTTTGGAGGCGTACGCTTTTACTGCTGCACCATCCAAGTGGTCAATTTCAAGCTTTATTGTGCCCTTTTAAGCCTTTCACTCATATAGACGCTTTCTGACGCCTCTGCAGCAGACGGCTTTTTGAAAACATAGTGACAAAAGAAGAAATTGCACAAAACGTGCAATTTCTCCTTTTGCCACAATATTTTTCACTTTTTGTCATAGGTTATCCATTCAATTATGGAGATTTTCTACATTTTGACAAAATACGTCCAAAGTTGTCTGCTCCAGAATTGTCGTATGAGGGAAAGGGTTAAGCCTTTCCCTGAGTGATACAAAGGAATTTTAACCCTTTTCTACAAAAGACAAATCTGCAGCAGACGACTTTGAAGAGATCTGAGCAAAGACATAGATAATCTCTATAAATGTAAATGTAAATATCAGAAAGCCTTAACCCTTTCCCTCATACGACAATTCTGCAGCAGACGACTTTGAACGTATTTTGTCAAAACATAGAAAATCTCCACAATTGAATGGATAACCTATGACAAAAAGTGGAAAACATTGTGGCAAAAGGAGAAATTTCACGTTCTGTGCAATTTCTTCTTTTGTCACTATGTTTTCAAAAAGCCGTCTGAAGCAGAGGTGTCAGAAAGCGTCTATATGATGGAAAGGGTTAAGGAAATATGAGAAAATGCTAAAGATAAACCATTTCTTCAATCGGCACAAAATTCTACCAAAATCAGTTTCAACATACATGTATAATGTTTGCCTCCAATATTTACAAAGAACACAAAAAATATTTCAAATTTGTAAATGTTTTACCCCCCCTTTCCCTCATACAGCAAATATGCTGCAGACGATTAAAATAAATCTTGACAAAAACGATGGAAAATCTCAAAAAAGTGAAAGTATACTGTTGAATCGAGTTAATTTGTCAAAAGAAGAAATTGCTCATTATGAGAATAAATATTTTGGCATTGTTATGAGGGAAGTAAGGTCGGTGGAATTGGATCCTGAAACCCTTTCCCTCATACGACAATTCTGCAGCAGACTACTTTGAACATATTTTGTCAAAACATAGAAAATCTCTATAATTGAATGGATAACCTATGACTAAAAGTGGAAAACATTGTGGCAAAAGGAGAAATTGCTTGTTTTGAGCAATTTCTTCTTTTGTCACTATGTTTTCAAAAAGCCGCCTGCTGCAGAGGCGTCAGAAAGCGTTGATATGAGGGAAAGGGTTAACAGAAATTGATCTACCTGATTCTCCGTTAAACCTCGTGAGCGACAGATGACGTTCCAATACAATTCTACTCAGTAGGGCAGGTGATAAATCAAGCTAAAATAGTAACAAACTATATACATTCAAACCTGTTTATAAAGACCACATATGGGAAGTCAACAATCTGGTCTTTAAGTACAGGGTCATTCATACAGAAAATGAGTATTTGGGTATTTGTGGTTGTTATAGACAGGGAATTGCTATTCCAAAGTGGTCTTCAGCACAGGTTTCACTGTACATGTAAGTCAAGCTTCCATTTTGACCAAATATCAATTTACATGTAATATTTCATTCCCAATTACATTAAATCTGCTGGATATGACTTTTAAAAACGATGTCGGAAAAGAAACTAGAATGGAGTGCTCCCCGGAGCCCGTGTGTCACCTGCCGGGGCCTTGTCAGAATTTTTTGATTTTTGACAGAAAAGGGGCAATAACTCTATAATAAAAAATATTTGGATTATCCCCCTTTTGTGAACCCATTACACACATTGATATAAACATTTGTCAGAAGTTTCAATGTAATCCTTTGAGTAGAAAAAAAAGTTATTTGAAAACGTGATGAAAAAGTGTGACGACAGACAGACGCCGGACAAAAAAAAAAGTAATCCCTAAGTGCCAACCATGCTACACAGGTGACACAAAACTGATCAAATTCCCTTTTTGTCACACTGTTTTCAACCTTATTCAATAACAATACTTTCTGTAAATAGAGATTTTTCATATTTACAACCTTTGCAAACACAACTTAATTATTATAAACTCAGATGACAAAACTTCTTGAATTTTTTCAGGGAACAATATAACCCTTTCCAACAACGAGACGCTTTCTGACGCCTCTGCAGCAGGCTTCTTTTGTAAACATTGTTGCAAAAGAAGAAATTGCTCATGATGAGCTATTTCTCCTTTTGCCACATTGTTGTCAACCCTTTTCAATAATTATTCTTTCATATACATGTATAGAGTTTTCCCATATTTTTGTCTAGATAAGTTCAAAGTTGTCTGCTGCAGATTTGTTGTATGTGGGAAAGGGTTACTGATTCTGCAGCAGATGACATTTGAAAACATTGCGGCAAAATGAGAAATTGCTTATAATATGCAATTTTTCTTTTTGCTACAAGGTTTTCAACTCTTTTCTCTTTCCTAAAACTACACATTTATTGTAAAAGATTTTCCATAATTTTCATTGACTGTGTAGTGTTCTTTACTGTTTTCAAAGTCGCTTGATGCAGATATGTTGATTGATTGATTGACTGGGGTTTAACGCCGTTTTTAACATTTTCTCAGTCATATCAAAGCATATCACCTACTCATGTGTTTCCTGGTTTTCTCACACCAGTACTCCACACAACAATCTTCTCAAGCAACTGGCTGCTTAGACTTAGCCCATTGGTGGAAGACGAATGACGCATGTCGCATTGACTTTTGTCAAATGTCGGAAAGAAAGTTGGCCGAGCCGGGATTCAAACTCACAACCCCTGGATTGACAGCCTGCGTCGCTACCGGCTGAGCTACCGGGGCTAGGCTCAGCAGATATGTTGTATGTGGGAAATGGTAAGTAGAAAATTTCTAATACTGAGAAGTTTCCCCACTGCCCACTGTTTTCTAATCTGGCTCAATTGTACAGATTTCGTTAGTTTGCTTCAGATGTTTTAAATTTTAACCAGTCTAAGGAAGGCCCATAAGAAAATTTGTTAACACTTCTATAGAGTTGAAAGTATTGTAATCTATCACAATCTAACAGGAACTTTCTTTTTCTAAAATCATTTAATTTTTCGACATAACTGTTGTATCAAAGGAAAATATATCCTATGTGCTTCAATACTCACTTCATCAGACATGTTGATCAAGATTTTCTTTTTGCCCTTCCTCAAGTCTTGGCAAAATCTGTAAATAAAACAGTGAATCAAACGATTTTAAGAACAACAAACGGACATCTAGCATGATTAATATAAGGCGAAAGCTTGTTTCGCAATCAATGAAAAATAAATAAGTTTAAAAACTTCTTTTAAAAGTAAAAATGGGGGAAAAAAATTGTTTACAATATTTTTATCACAAAAGATAGATTGATTATGCCTTCACTTGTCCATTCTTTGATTAAGCAAAAACAGAGGTTAAGTTCTTGAATATACACGACATATAAGTGAAACAAGACGACCATGATCGTCCTATATCGCTCAACTGACTTAATAGAACTTCAATAGTTTTCAAAGTTTTTACTCTTTACACATAAACAAAAAAAACAACAAGCCCAGCCCCATAGTTGCCATGTTCATCAACAGATCACAAAAACCCAGTAGAGGGTCACTTAACGAACATTTGTGCAAAATTGTTTCCAAATCAGGCTAGTACTTTTGATCAAGAAGATTAATAAAGTTTTCACTATTTATACATATGAGTAAAACAAGCCTCAGCACCTTGTGGCCACGTTTTTCAACGGATCTGAATAATTTGAACAATCTTGGTAGAGGGTCACCCTAGGAACATTTGTGCCAAATTATTTCAAAATCAACCACGGAATATTTGTTCAAAATAATTTTCAAAATCAGGCAAGCACTTTTGGATAAGAATATATTGAAAGTTTTGGCACTTTTCCTTCTTTCTGATGCCGCAGCAACGAAACCTCTCCATGAAAGCATCATGGCCACACTTTGTAAATCTCCATAAAAAAAATGTATACATGTAACAATTATCTAAATAGAGTTGAAAACATTGCCACATTAGTAATTTTCCCTGTTACCAAAATGTTTCTGAACTTATCTGCTGCAGAGGCGTCACAAAGCGTATGTGGTAAAGGGTTAACCGCTAGCCTACCAGGACAGGTATGGATGTGGGTAAGGGTTAATGTGTAGTCACCTGTCATAGTATTTTTGAACTGCTTCTGGACTGTAGTGTAGGTAATGGGTTTTCCTCATCTTCTTCTGATAGTCTTGTGAAAAAATACTGCCAAGGGCATTCATGCCAACTCTGTAAAATATTTTTGAAATTTAGAGAGAGAGGGCAAAAGAAAACCTCTTGTCTGTCACAGGGGGGAAAACCCAAAAACATTTCTAAAAATAGCACCATTTATATATATATAACAATACAATACAATATATTTGATTACATTAAACTACAAGTTTTATAGCAAGTTTTAACAAAAGCATGATAAATGTCAATGGATTTTACGAAGAGCCCAACATATAACCGCACATATTCAACACAAAATTGTTTCAATTTTATATCTATATAGATACACAAAGAAGACATATGAAATATGAAAATATAGCGGTGCTCCAATTAAAACCAACCTTCACATAATTATAATACTTGTAAATAAATATCTGCCAATGCATCCATGCTTTTGGATCCAAAATAGTAACTTCATAAATCCAGAATTTCTTGAAACCTTCTATGACTTATTGTTGAACAGTGCTGAGTCAGATTAGACAGCACAGATGTAAGGGCTGATCTCAATCTTCACTGGTTGGATTTTACAGAATACCACTCATATGAAGATCAACTGTACTATAGAAACAATTTATTTTTGCAACAGGTGCAGTTAACATCAAACAAGAGCGCTGTTTTTTCTAAGTAAAAAAAAGGGCATTGCTGAATAACTATTAAAGCCAGAGTTATGTGACTAAGTATAGACATGCATATTGTTCCTAGGAACCTGTACCATTTTCATTTAAAAATGTTGAACGGTTTATGAGTGATGAGGTAAGGTTAAAAGTTTTGTGACGCCGCAGACGCCGACGCCAATGGTATGTATCGCACTTCGAACAGTATTTCAGGCATACATTTTCTTACATGCAGTTTCATGGGTAATTTACCTGCAATTACCTGTTCTGCTGGTAAGCTTACCCCAAAGCCGATACATCAGTCAAACCTAAGGACTTAGAAAGGGAAGCCATAATAAATATATTGATATGAACCGACCAGGGATCGTACCCTAGTCTCCCTGTCTAGAGGCAGTCGCTCTAACCACTTAAACACTGAGGGCCCGTCCGAGGCAGGGATTAATCTAGGTTTTTGGGGAAAGTGCCCTTTCAGTAAAAAGGGGATTATTTTCCCTAATAGGGGAAAAATACATAAACGGGCTGTCTTGATGTTTGTTATATTATGTATATGTAATAGCTATTATTTCTTAGAATAAAAAGACATGTTGAAGATATTCTAAAGAGTTTTATTTTCACAACTTCATGAAAACTTCGAACAGTTTGTTCAGATCTGACAGTCTTGATATTCAGTCCCATGCCAATATAGACCAGGAAAAATGACATGGGTACACTATGAACTTGATGACATGGTGGATTTACAAGTCAATTCTCCTTGTCTTCATATTTATGAAGATGTCCACCATGATCACTCCACTCTTCTTTCCCTTCTCTACATATTCTCATACACTTGATATTAATAAGTTGAGTTTGCATTATAGTGCCATAGTGTTTACAGTTGTTATCTCTGAATAAAAAAATTGTATTTTAAAAAAAATAAAAAGATTCATTTTTTTTTAAGTTTAGGGGAAATAGGGGAATTTCGGTACCTTTTTCTCGAGGGGATCGTGCCGTTTAACGGCAGGTAAATAAAGCTAGATTTGTCCCTGCGAGGCTATCACTCTTACCATCTCACCACCGAGGCAGTCACTAAAACTACTTCACCACTGATGCAGTTGCATAATATATTATTGGTTTTTGGCTTTGACATGTTTATACATGTATAGCCAAGGGCTTATATCCCTTGTAATCTTGAGTGCATCATCTTGAGAAAATATCGAAAATTGCATGAATGATAGTTTGTTACTTTTACAATTGCCTCTTTATAATCCTGTATGTGATTCAGTGATCCAAGCCCCCATCCTGACATGTCAAATAATCAGGACAATAATTTATTAATAAGGAATTTAAACCAAACAGTTATAAATCTAGCTTTGTAAACACACACTTAACAGTTAAAACAAGGGCACCGCAAAGCGGATGCATCCCCTCGGTATTTAAAGTCCAATTTTGACCTTGACCTTAACTTATGACCTTGAAAATAAATAGGCTTCTAGACCTTGCCATATACTAACTGTATACTAAGTTTGGTTAAGATCGGTCGAAGGATGTTCAGTGGTCATAAGGTTGTTATGGACGGACGAACGAACAAACAGACAGTCCCGTTACTATATCCCCATCGCAAACTTCGTTAGCCGAGGGGATACTAAGCCATGGATATAATTAAATAAAAATTTTACCCAGGAAATCTTTCTAAAATCCGAGGCAGGGAATCCCTGGTCTTGTATGTATGCATTAGATGGATGATTTCATTGTACACTGATAGCTTCATAATCGCAATTCTTCTTTCAAACAAACTTTAGAGCGACTGGAAGGAAAACAAAAACATGGTCAGGTTATAACCTTTTCGCTCATATAGACGCTTTATGACGCCTCTGCAGCAGATAGCTTTTTGAAAACATAGTGACAAAAGAAGAAATTGCTCAAAACGAGTAATTTCTCCTTTTGCCACAATGTTTTCCACTTAGTGACCTAGTTTTTGACCCATATTCGAACTTGACCAAGATATTTTTAAGACAAACATTCTGACAAAATTTCAAACTGCTGAAGCAAAAATTACGGCCTCTGGAGTGTTAACAAGATTTTCCTTCAATTTGACCTATTGACCTACTTTTTGAGCCGACATGACCCATGTTCAAACTTGACCTAAATATGATCAAGACAAACATTCTGATAAAGTTTCAACATTCTCAAATTGAAAATGTGGCCTCCAGATTGTTAACAAGATGTGCCTTCAATTTGACCTAGTGACCTCATATGGCCCAGTTTCGAACTTGTCCAAGATTTGATGGAGATGAATGTTCTGATAAACTTTCATGAAGATTGGATGCAAAATGTATCCTGTATCTAGAGCTAAAAATGGAAAATCTCTAAATTTATTGAATGGATAACCAATGACTAAAAGTGGAAAACATTTAAGAGCAATTTCTTTTTTTGTCACTTTGTTTTCAAAAAGCCATCTGCTGCATAGGCGTCAGAATGTCTATGTGAGGAAAAGGGTTAAAGCTGACAACTTTTGAAAACATGGTGTGAACAGGTTAATAGATGTTTGCTTGTTCTTAGGAATATCTCATTTTAATAGTGTCAGATTTACACTAGAATTACACACTGTATAATAATTATCCTTTCATTTTTTTACCCCCTCTCAATTGATTGCATTTTGCCACATTTTTCCGCATCTGCTGCAGACGACTTTTGTCACAATCTGTTCAATTCTGCAAAAAAATTACATTCCATACTTTTGCCTAGTGAGGTTTTGAAATAAGTCTGCTGCAGAGTTGTGATATGAGGGGAAAGGTTAATATGTGATGCTTTTTTATACGGGTAAACAAATCGACGGCGAAGCCAGCGATGTTTCCCGTCAATAGGTAATGTGTATGAACTTTGCCCAACTTTGCTATACCGTCTTTCCAAAAATGGTGTCCAGAGTTGATTTTTCGATGCAGTTACGATTCTGCTACGTTTTGATTGGATGAAAAGAAAATATCGAAACAAAAAAAAATTCTAGAGGAAAAAATTAAATATGATAATACGTACTCGATAAAGGAACGAGCACAAGTAATTTTATGTGTGATAATTTCCGTTTAATAACACTCGTCGTCTATTTCTAAAACGAGTTCAAATAAAACTCATAAGGGTTTTTTGACCTTTGACATTCTGGAAGTTATAAATTCAAATTCCTGTAATATGACGTCATTCTATTAGTGGTGCAGAGGTAGAGCGTCGGCCTCTTGTATCAAAGGTCCCTGGTTCGAGTCCCGTGATGAGTGGGTCCTGACTTTGGGATTTTTTGTTTTTTTGTTTCACAATCAATGTAAAATAAATAAGTTTAAACTAAATAAACCAAAAGGAAAACGACAGAATTTATAGGAAACGTTAGTTTGGCTTGTCACAAATGTAGTTCTGCATGTGAATTATGGAATCGTTTTATTTGAAGTACTTTATGAAGGGCAAGTTGATTATTTGTTGTACCTGTCATCATGGATGTAAAATCTTGGCTATATTTTAAAGTCAAATATAAGCTTAACCTGATGATGATTTTTATTTTCTTTGCTTAGGTCGGTAGGACTCGTAATTGACGTAAATAACTGATCGTGCTGCAAGCAAGGGGCTAACTGCAGTTCGCTGGGAATTATTCACCGATCACCACATATAATAAATGTTTACCTGAAATAGATATCACCTATACTCATATTAATATAGTTTTAAAGCAGAGACAACCACCCTAATAAATCATATCAGATAATGTCAGTCTAATCCATAACTTTACCAAAATCCATTATAATACAGATACTCATAGTCCTTTGATTTTTAAATTTGGTGGGTAAATTGATTTGAAAGAAAAACAAAATGTCTCGAGATTCTTTTAAATAAAATCAATACAATACCTGACAGTGGGAAAAGATGTGTAACAGTTGCTATTAAATTTAATTTAAAATTAAAGAAATTTGATACTTTTTAAAAAATGAATAAAAGTACCACCGTGTTGACTAAGAGTGGTGTCCCTTGTTTAAACCGTGCGCAATGTTCAATTTACTAGTAATATTTCAAAACAATAACTACGTCTAGGGATGACTACAATTTTCGATAATTAATGACTTTATTGCTTTAATGACAGTTTGTTCTAACTGCTGTGTAAATGATTTATTGAAATATATTTTTTATTTTTTATTTGTTTTTTTGTTTACTTTTATTCGGAGTTGGACATTCGGGTAATACTCCGAGGGAAGTCTGGATTAGATTTTTTGTAAACATAGATATATATATACACGAAACACTTTAATATCAAACTATGAATGTTATGTATATTCTGAACTAAAAAATACTCTTGTGAAATGCCGTATGACCAACATGAAGACCAGGAGTAAGTTTGGAGAATCTTCCCCTGTGCTCAGACGAAAAACGTCAAATACAGTAAGCAAAGACTTGCAAGGCTGTGCATCTTCGGACGGTCAAAGTACCTCTGTTGGAGTCGATTTGAAAGGTAACTAAAGAATTTATACGTAAATTGGACCTCAAACATAATATAGAATGCAGTTGCATTTATTGAAAGTGAGAACTTATTAATACAAATAATTGAAATATTGTCATGGGATTTCGTGCATAGAAACAAATCGTATCAACACACCAGTGGGAATTACAGTCAAAATGTCGAATTGGCAATCATTCATACAATTTTCGCTATTAACTATATACATAACTTGATAAGGACTTACTTGCAGGTCTGTTTGTTGTGTAACTTTGAAGCATTATAGCTTGGGTTATTTAGGATTTAGTGAGTAACATATATGGCATACAATATTTATACCAACGCAAACAAAGTTTGTCAGGGAATACCTGAATATGAGGTTGGCTGGTATGTCAGTACTTATTAACTTTGTGGAGCAACTCTGCTTCCTGGAGACTTAGGCAGTACTCACACTGTTTTGTGTTGAGAAAACCACAAGGCAGAAGTCACTCATCACAGGATTTAATCCCAGGACCTTTGGTATGAGACACCGTTGCCTTACCACTGTCCAGATGTTTTAATTAAGCAATTGATAATCATGAATTGAAGATGTCAACAAAATAAATTTGGAACATATCTACACACGCAGTGCTCAAGGTGAGCTATTGCGATTACCACTCTATGTCAGTCTGTCATCAACAATTTGCTTATTGACACTTTTAAATACAGGCCACAGTTTTCATCCAGTCTTCATGGAGCCTTTGCAGTATGTTTGTTGTGACAAAATCTAGGCCATGTTCTCTAATATACAGGGTCGCAGTGTCGTTCGCCATTTCCGTGAAATGCGAAAATGTTCTCTGGTTTGTGAAAAGAAGTGGCGAAAGGGTTTTCTTATCTGGTTTAACTGATGGGGGAAATTGATTTGCGATATACAGTGACGGGTTCCGTTAATCTCAATATAAAATACTACCATTTGATACAATGACGGGACGGGAACCAGTGGCCACTTTACGACTTTTAAACGACACTTAATTGTTATTTTGACATTTTTGTATATCACACTTATTTTATTGCTGTTTATCGCTAGTCAAGCCATTTAATCCAACTGACCAACAGCTCTTGAGTGATATTGAGACATTAAAGGCCGTAATTATGTTAATTGTCAATTAAAGCTCCATTATATATATCGACACCAGGGCCTGCTCTGGGTTGAATTTTTCTTTCGCCACTACTTTCGCCACATTGAAATAAAGTTCGCCACTTTTAATTTTTAGGAGCCATTCATTTTCGCCAATCTCATCAATGGGTCCAATAATTGTTTGTACTCGCCCATAATTAAACAGATTTTTCCCAATCAAAAATGACAAACTTACATTGGCATTAAATCATGCAAGGCCTATGTTGATCGTCGAAACTTGCTTCAAAAAGCGTGTTGATATATTTAGTGCATCTATAATTGCCAATTATCATATGTACAGCCTTTAATGTATCAATATCGCTCAGAGTTGTTGGTCAGTCGGATTAAAAGGCTGAATTAACACTTCACAACAATAACACAAGTGTGAAATACACAAGCTGTCAAAATGATAAAAACGGGTGTCGTAAAAATGTCGTAAAGTGGTCACTGGTTCCCGACATTGAATCAAATGGCAGTGCATTATCTTAGATTAACGGAAACAGTCACTGTATGTCGTAAACTGATATCCAAAACAGGTAAATGTTGATGATAAAAACCTTTCGCCACTTACATTCGCCACTCATGAAATATCTTCGCCACTTTAAAATAAAGTGGCGAACGACAGCGCGGGCCCTGGACACACTTTTTGAAGTATGGTTCAGTGTTCAATATAGCCTTGTTATACAGGGGCCATTTGGGGCCAAAGACTTTGTAAGAGGGGGCCATTTAAAAAAAATAAGGTCCACAAGCTTAACATATGACAAAACCACCAAGTTGCTTTGTTTTTAATTTTTATCCGTCGAAAAATAAATGGAAATAAGTTTCATGATGACAGAAATCCGAAAATAACCTAAGCGAAAAACGGGTTACTTTTCTCGTTGTATATATATGTGCTATTCGATATTGTAAATTGATAGGGCAGCAGTCAGTGCGCCTTGTTTTTGCAAATTATTAACTGCGATAATTAAGCACACAATGCAGTCAGTGCAAGCGTCTATAGATTCTGGATTTTCCGTAATTTGCAAATGGCTACGATGGTAGACAAATCGTAAATTGATCTATAAATCTATGAAATCGGGTTTTTAATTATACATCACTTATGTTTTCAACTCGACGATCGACACAGGCCTTTTATGGTCGAATCGGAATGACAATAGTTTGATTTTAATTGTTTGTTTTTCTTTCTTCACCCCTGAATGTGAAGAAAAGTGGTGAAAAAATGGTTCTCTAAAAAGCCAAAAGAGGCGAAAATAAATGGCTCATAAAAACTAAAAAGATGCGAATATTTTTTCAATTTCAAAATCAACCCAAAGCAGGTCCTGAATATGGGTCATATGTTGTCAAAAACAAGGCCATAAGTCAGATAAAATTTAACCCTTTTCCATTGCACACATTCTGACACAATCATCTACAGAAGACAACTTTTGAAAACATTGTAACAAAAGGAGAAAATGCTCATACTAACTTTACCCAATAAGAATAAACTTTCTTTAAGTTTAATAGAGATATTTCTTATTTCTTCCAAGATGTCTTCAAAGAATTCTGCCGCAGATTGTTTGTATGCAGGAATGGGTAAGACTGTACAGCCCCTTTCCATCAAATTTTGTGAAGACTTCCAGCCTATTGATTTTGTGAAATTCAATGTGAAAAGTTGTAAAATTGTGAAAACAGTGACATGCAAAATCGCATATTAATTGTGAAGAAAAATTATATGTTATGTATAAATCATGAAGTTTCATGAAATCTTATGAACATGGTATATTCCAATTTATTTTGCTTTAAGACTTAATGCACTTCATTCGTTTGCTATGTGAATTTTGCCTTTCATTTGTGAATTTTTTCACATCATTGTGAAAAAAAATTACTTTTCCTAATTCAGTAATTGTGAAGTAGCCTTAATTCTGCCTCTATTATAGTAGGTGGAAAGGTGCTGAGACAAGTATTTTGGACACTCAGTCTCAGCAAGCCTCAGTTTTGACTTGAGCATGTTGAAATTTTATCAGATATTTTCTCAATGGTAATATCTTTTTACGGCTTGTTTTAAATATTGGTCATTAAAAATTAATAATATTATGGACACTTTGGCATTTTTGTGGCGATTGGTTGACAATCGCCACAGTGCTACCAAAACAACAACAACGAAAAAAAAATTATATAGTCGTATTTGAACAATCGGTTGGATATTTCTGCAAAGGCAATTTACTCACTTCCGTTAAACCGCCATATATATATATAGTTCCATCAGTGATGCAGGCACACGATTAATAATGATAATGTTAGTGCTACTTTGATACCGGATTGGTACTAATATTTGAGATTTATCGAGAAAATATCTAAATAGAGTTAAACTATTTACATATTATCTTTCTTCATGTTTGGGCAGATAATAAATATCATCGGGCGTCTTGGGTACGCTATGCCAGGGCTCGAATTTAAGCACTCGCCAATCGCAAAATGCGAGCTGTATTTTAAAAATGCGAGTTGATATTTCTTAAGCTGGCATTTTTTTGCGAGTGGATTTCAAGTTAAGTACATAACTGTTTATTTAATTTGATTGGATTAAAAGAATAAACACGTATGTTCAAGGTAAAACAAACTAGGTTTAACCTCTTTCTTTTTCTTCTCGCCATATTATCCCCGTAGCAACAGGTTGTCAACAGCATGTATACATGTTTACATAATGAGTAGACAGCGGCTAGTTTTTTTTCGATCGCGCACTCACTCTATGAACTGAAAAAAGTTCAAAACCTGCCAACAAAAAAAGTGAGTAGACTATGTCTCGTTTATCTATTGCGCTTTCTCTATAGTTTAATTAAAAGTTGGGAACCTGTCAAATTCGTTGTTTACATATTTTGTCGGCTGCTAAAATGGCTGGCAAAAAAATATCGTCTTTCTTTTTCAATTGAGCCGATGACGAATAAGAGACAAACATCACAGTTTTGAACCCTATTCAATGAATACAATTTCATTTAAAAATATTTTTTTATATTTATGATTTTGCTATGCTGTGTGTTTAAAGTTGTCTGCTGCCGATGTAGGGAAAGGTTAAAGCATGGAAAATAATGAGTCATATCGATGGTGAATGAAATTGCCTCGTAGTAGATTTCCAAATAAGGAAATGTTTACTACAGCTTCAAGAAAGAGCGGCAAATAAATATCACGTGGTATGTATGCCCGCGAAAATATCATGTGGCGTTATTTCGCATCCATTAGATGAATTCTCTTCTTTTAACTATCTCGCAAGATTACAAGTTAGGAAAATAATGTACATTGCAGCGCTCACGTGAATGGACGTATTGGGCGTTTTTACGCCCGAAAAGCGTTTCTGTACGCCCAAAATTGACAAGGGAGATGTCCAAGTACGTCCAGGAATTAAGGGTATACGCCGGCAATCAAAACACAGGGCGTGTACACACTTTCAGTTGAAATCGTGTAATTATTCTGCAATCATTGTGTATTGTGTTTGATTAAGTGTCAATGATGGACAATGGAAGTTATCAATTGGTAGATTTAAGCCAATCACTATCGAGAATCCGTACCCCACCCAACTCCAGATTTGACACTCGATAACGACTTCACACCAACCAATACTATTTTTCATTTCAAGCAGCGTAGGGGAGAACAATTTCAATAACCAATTTGATAACAAACCAGGATATGATTAAAGAATGTCCCTTTATTAATTTAACTGTTTAAAGATTATGTTTTTGTTTACACGAATCCATAGGATTTTTTTTTCAATTGCCGATTTTGTTTTTTTTTGGCCATAAAGATCAAAATTCAGAGCCATCTGTAAAAAAAGACTTGTCTATACACTTAAATAACATATCTGGCCATTTTAGTTAATTTCAATTTTAGAAAATAAGAAATATTGAAGACAAAAGGAGAAAATAAATATTGTAATGGGTTTTCGTGCATTTTTCTACTTTCTGAAAATCGGAAATGTCATTCAAGAAAGTATTACTTGTTCTTATTTGTTTTAAAATGTTATCATTGTAAGAGTTTAGTATACATGTGTTTCGTTAATACAACTCACTGCAGAATAGTTCATTTACTGGGGTTTAAAATGAAAGCACTGCAGACAGTCTCAATATCAGAAATCATTCCTTTTACCACAATGCATGTGGTTTGAGAACATGATTCATGATATATGTGAATCTTATGAATCATGGCAATTAAGCAAAACTTTTTGATAAATTTTATGCTAGATAGATCATGACATGTGACTAGAAGATAACATAATCAGTACTGAGCAAATGGCATTGAATAAAACACCTACTGGTTTAAAAGTGTAATGAAAGAAACTGAAACAATAACATTATTTACAAAGGAGCAATATTAGCTTTTTGTAACAATTTGCTTCTTTTCTAATAATGTTTTTAAAAAATAAAACAAAGGGAAACAAGTGCAAGATGTTGAAAAGCCAACGCAGCACCTGGGACTTCCAAGATTATGACCAGGACTTCCAAAATTCAGACCCAGGAAGTCAGGACTTCCAGTTTCAGAAAGTTAGGGCAAGCACTGACACTGATCACGTGGTCAACATACATGTACTAGCTATATAGTATTTGAGTGAGTTATTAATAGAAAGGTACCAGGTTTATCTTCATTCTTTCTCACCGTAGACTATAGATCGATGCATTAAATTGTTATGATTGTTAGACTTACAACAAGCATTTCATTCTTTATAATATGAATTGCAAAAGGCAAGTGATTTTCTGTGCGTGACAGGCACGTACGCTCTTGGATTGATTAAAAAATGCTTACGTGACTTTTGAAATATTTGCGTAAAAAACGACTATAAAATTCGGCGAAAATTGTTTTGGCTAGTTGGTTTCACATTTGGCCAGTTAAAATTTTAGGCACTGGCCAAATTCGCAAGTGCACAAAAAAGTTAATTTCTAGCCCTGTATGCAGAGTATCATGATACTCCTGTGCCTCGTTTTATTTTTACTGTAGTCAACCGTAACCTTTTGACCTTTAACCTGATTCGGCAGGAGTTGGTTGTACTCTGATTATCTTCGTCATGATTTGGCAGATAATAAATATCATTGCGCGTTCTGCCTTGCAAATAACGACAACTCTGGTGATACTCAAATCTGGAAATTCCAAAAGGTTCTATAAATAGCTCGCGAGACCAAAAACCAGAAAAGCTTGTAAATCTCAATATTATAAACGCTTTATTTTGTACTTGTTTAAATATATGAAAGCGTCTAGATAATAAGACTGGTTTACAAAGGTTTAAAGGACACACGATGGCAGTGTGTACACACGTTATGTATACACGTCTGCACGTTCTAGAGTCAATTAGCAATCAATGCTGACAGTGTAGCCTAATTGAGTTTGAAGATCTAGCATTATAATATATGCCTATATTTTCATAAATTAAACAGTTTGGCAAATAGTGAAATTGTGCTTTTGGAGCATGTTTTGTGTTTGTTTTTGCACTCACATTATTCGAAGCAGTTTAACAACCTCAGAGACATATAAATACACTGTGACCACCCTCAATCATGCAATGTGAAGGGACTAAATTGAACAGACCTGTTTAATATCGGACATAATTGAAACAAACGCCAAACTAATGGATACTGTTTTCTCTCCTTTCTTTAGTCATTTCTAAAGTGTAAAATATATTTTATCTTAATATGGCCTAACGACCTGGTGATAAACATGTGATTACCCAAACAATTTAGATTACAAATAGTCATTCTAATGAGCTAAAACGGTAGTCTATCGAATACCAACTAGATTTTTCATAACTTTGGAATGGCCTAATTTTGAACACATCATGACCAATTTCAGAACGTAACTAAATAATCACCAAGACAACATTCTGGCAAACTAACATTATTCTACTGTCAAAAGATGCAGGGTTGATACATTCTCAAATATACCCGCACCAGAGTCATCGCAAGCCCTACACCGATATACTGCTTGTTACTTTGCAGGATTTTCCATACGATCGCCACTACAGTGCCATTGGCGCTTTGATTTATTCAAGCATACATTTTGAGGTTTTGTCAGAATGTTGGTTTTCACAAAATTTTGGCAAAATTTGAGTATGGGTAAAATGGGAACACAAGTTCAAATTTAAGACAAACCTTGGGGACACTGTACTTGTTTGCAAAACCTTTTATCAGATATTTTTCTCAAGGATATGGTTGAAGGTCTATGTATCATGTCAGGTAAAAACTTGAGTCACTTGGCTAAATTAAAAAAAATATTTTTTGACAAATTTTTACTTGAGCATTTAAAAAACTTTGTCAATGTTTTCTTTGATAATTTCATGGCTAAGTTAAATATTTAGACATGTCCAGTAAAAACTAGGTCATAAGGCCAATTTCTTTAAAAAATCTTGTTATTACTCAAGAGGCCACATTTTTTACTTGAGCTTGTTGAAACTTTGGTAGAATGTTTGTTTTGATGATATCTAGGCTAAAGTAATGGTAATGGTGGGTCAAAATCTAGGTCATTAAGCACAATTTCGAAAAAAATTCTTGTTGGCTCTCTACAAAGCCACATTTCGGGCTCCAAACTATGTCAGAATGTTTGTCTTGGTGATATTATCTACGATAAGTTCAAATGTGAATCATGGCCAGTAAAAAACTAGATCACAAGGGAAAACTTAAGGAAAATCTTGTGGACACTTTAGAGGCTGCATTCTTTACTTGTTTAAGTGTTATTTATGAACATGTTATGATACAGAGTCATGGTGGTATTCAGGAGAGCATTGCAGGATAATCATGGCCCTCCAGTTTTAATATGACTGCCTTAGGTGCGGGCAGTCGCAGGTTTGATCCCCAGCCGGGTCATACTAAAGACTTTAACCCTTTCCCTCATATAGACGCTTTCTGACGCAGACGGATTTTTGAAAACATAGCGACAAAAGAAGAAATTGCACAAAACGTGCAATTTCTCCTTTTGCCACAATGTTTTACACTTTTTGTCATCTAGGTTATCCATTCAATTATGGAGATTTTCTATGTTTTGTCAAAATACGTTCAAAGTCGTCTGCTGCAGAATTGTTGTATGAGGGAAAGGGTTAAAAATGGTAGTAATGGCTGCCTTTCTTGGCGCCCAGGGTTGCGGGGTAAGCATTACAACCGACTGGCTCTAGTCAGGATAAATGGACCAGTAAGTACTGGAAACTTGCCCAGGAAACATGTGATATAACTGAGATATTGTTGAAAACGGCATAAAACACCAAACAATCAATCAATCAGTTGTAATACTATCAGAGAACTTTAGGGGCCTTGAGTCACCGTTGATGAAAATTCATATTTATAATTGTCAGTATTAAACTATTACATTGTCAATTATATTGAATATTTATGTTTTATAGGATCGGAGGTGAGAAACAGGACACCTAAATTTAGTCGAAGGAGAGAGATCATCAAAGCACCGACACCTGGAGGAGACGATATCCTGTGTTCACAGCATTTTGACTCGCAAACAGTTGTAGGATGGGATTGTAACTCCCCGGCATCTATCAGGAATCTTGCAGAGAGAAAACATGGTATAATCCTATCTACGCTTGTATTTAATCCTTTCCCTCATACGACAATTCTGCAGCAGACGACTTTGAACGTATTTTGTCAAAACATCTCCATAATTGAATGGATAACCTATGACAAAAAGTGGTAAACATTGTGGCAAAAGGAGAAATTGCACGTTTTGTGCAATTTCTTCTTTTGTCACTATGTTTTCAAAAAGCCATCTGCTGCAGAGGTGTCAGAAAGCGTCTATCTGAGTGAAAGGGTTAAAATCCTCTCCCACAGACAGACACTTTCTGATAGCTCTGCATCAAAGCACTTTTGAAAACATCATGTTAAAAGAAGAAATTGCTCATGATTAGCAATATCTCCTTTTGCCATAATTTTCATATATTCAATAATTATACTTTCACTTTTCTTGCTTTTAATAGTTGTCTGATTCAGATTTGTTGTATGTGGGAAAGGGTAAATTAGATTATTTTTTTAACAATATTTGTTAAATACTGTTTCATTTTAATGCAGTTATTAAAGCATCCATGTTGTTTATTTATTGAATTTTGAACTCGTTATGGGTACAAGCTTACATGAATAATTCAAAGTATAATAACTTAAACTTCTTTCCATGTTTGGATATTTTAGTCATGAATACTTGAATCTTTTCCCGCTTTTTGATTCAATTCCCATTCAATGTTTTTACTTTTGGGGGGGTGGGGGGGATATTTTCCCGATTTTTGTCCAGATTTACTCAATGCCGTTTGTTGCAGATACGTTGTATCTAACTACATGTTTCTATTTCCGTTTAAACCAAGATGCAGACACATTTTGCCACATACAGCTATTGACAATAATGTGATTTAATACTTTCCCACATACAACAAATGTGCAGCAATTTTGAAAAAATCGGACGATTCTTTTGAGTACTCACAACATAGAGTTTGAATGTCAAATAAGAGGTTTAGAACATGAAAAATGCCCTTTATTTAGAGCTATGAAGAAGTTTACAAAATTGCCTGCTACAGTACAGATTTTTTGTATGTTGAAACAGGTTAAGTTAATGCACATGTATATATATAATATTTTTTGTATTCGTATTTTTTCAGGTGAAGTAAGGGAAGATGTTGAGGATCTAGTGTTGAGACTGATTGGTGAAGAGGTAATTTTAACCTGGATAGAAATCTAAATGATCAGTGAAAACCAATTTGAAAACTGTCAGATCAGTCTGAACACCAATGCAATCTAATACACTTGTCATAAAAAGCAATTTTACCTTTTGCCAAAATGATTTCACAATTAAAAGATGATAGATTTGCTATTCAAAGTTGTCAGCTGCAGGGGTCATATTTGTAATTTTGTATGCATGTGATAAAGGGATAATCTTCCTAAACAAAATGCACGTGATCCTCACCCTATATAAGTGGTAGAGTGTCCGCCTCGGGTGAGGGAGGTCGCATGTTTGATCCCCAGCCGGGTCATACAAAAGTATTTAAAAATGGTAGTAATGGCTGCCCTCTTTGGCAATCAGGGTTGCGGGGTCAGCATTACGACTGACTGGCTGGTGTCAGGATAAATGAACCAGTAGTACTGGTAACTTACCCAGGAAACGTCAGAAATGAATTAATCATTATATGTGAAAAAAGGAGAATCGCTCATAACAAGCAATTTCTCCTTTTGCCACAACGATTTCAACTCTATTAAAAAATCATTAATTCATTTTATAAATAGAAATTTTCTTTATGTTGGAAAGAGTTTTTCCATAGTGATGCTTTGTTGTATTCAAAGTCGTCTGCTGCAGATTTGTTGAATCATGATGTGATTAACCATTTCCCTCATATAGACGCTTTCTGACGCCTCTGCAGCAGACGGATTTTTGAAAACATAGTAACAAAAGAAGAAATTGCACAAAACGTGCAATTTCTCCTTTTGTCACAATGTTTTCCACTTTTAGTCATAGGTTATCCATTCAATTATAGAGATTTTCCATTATTTGACAAAATATGTTCAAAGTCGTCTGCTGCAGAATTGTCTTATTAGGGAAAGGGTTAAGGTTTTGATTAAAGGAGATACTTCAAGATATGGACTACTTTGCCCCTCTATAGGTTTCTGGAAATAGCAGTCCCATCAAATTCTTAACCATTGAATGTATAGATCGATCTCACTCTCTACTTTTGAACAGTGTTAGTCTGATATTGATCGCGTCTGTCGATCAGGAACTCTAAAAGACTGTTTGGAGTGTTTATTGTTTAACCCTTTCCCTCATTCGACAATTATGCAGCAGACGAACTTTGAACATATTTTGTCAAAAAAATAGAAAATCTCTTTAATTGAAAGGATAATCTATGATTTAAAGTGGAAAACATTGTGGCAAAAGGAGAAATTGCTTGTTTTGAGCAATTTCTTCTTTTGTCACTATGTTTTCAAAAAGCCGTCTGCTGCAGAGGCGTCAGAAAGCGTCTATATGAGGGAAAGGGTTAAAATAGAACTTTGGAAAACATCATTGGGTGACAAGTTATGAATTAACCCCTTCCCACATACGACAAATCAGCAGCAGACATTTTTGAAAACATCTTAGAGAAAAATATGAAAGATCTCCCCTAAGGAAATCTTGCTTGGGTTTGCTTAACCCTTTCCCAGTTATAACATATATACAGCAGACAACTTTAAATGCATTTGATATAAAACATGTAAAATCTCTAACGTGTATGAAAGTATTCTTACTTAAAAAATAGGTAATAACAATTGGTCAACATTTTTGTCTGTCACAATGTTTCTAAAGTGGTCAAAATGCTGTGGAAAAGGGTTAAATATAAACACAAGTTTTTAGCTCGCCATTACGAAGTACAGGAGAGCTTATGTGTTACCCCCGGCGTCGGCACCGTCGGCGGCGTCGGCGGTGGCGTAGACACCTAGGTTTAAGGTTTGTGTTTAAGGTTTTCATTTGGGTTTTAAGGGTTTATACCTTTAGCAACCATTTGTCATCCATCTACGCACACCAACTACACCCGTCCTGACCCTGGGTCAAGGTCAAGGTCATTTCTACTTGGTTCAGTTACAAGGTTTAAGGTTTGCATTTAACGTTTAACATATCACTCTGCATTCACTATTATGACATTGATTGCTTTCATATTTAGTTTATACGTTTAGGAACTATTGCTCATCCATCTACGCACACCACTACACCCGTTCTGACCCTGGGTCAAGGTCAAGGTCATTTCTACTTGGTTCAGTTACAAGGTTTAAGGTTTGCGTTTAACGTTTAACATATCACTCTGCAGTCACTATTATGACATTGATTGGTTTCATATTTAGTTTATACATTTAGGAACTATTGGTCATCCATCTGCGCACACCACTACACCCGTCCTGCACCTGGGTCAAGGTCAAGGTCATTTCTACTTGGTTCAGTTACAAGGTTTAAGGTTTGCGTTTAACGTTTAACATATCACTCTGCATTCACTATTATGACATTGATTGCTTTCATATTTAGTTTATACATTTAGGAACTATTGGTCCATCTACGCACCCCACTACACCCGTCCTGACCCTGGGTCAAGGTCAAGGTCATTTCTACTTGGTTCTGTTATATGGTTTAAGGTTTCTGTTTAACATATCACTCTGCATGCATTATTATGACATTGATTGCTTTCATATTTAATTTATACGTTTTTTGAACTATTGGTAATCAATCTACGCACACCACTACACACTTCCTGACCCTGTGTCAAGGTTAAGGTCATTTCTACTTGGTTCTGTTACAAGGTTTAAGGTTTGCGTTTAACGTTTAACATATCACTCTGCATTCACTATTATGACATTGATTGCTTTCATATTCAGTTTATACATTTAGGAACTATTGGTCATCCATCTAAGCATACCACTACACCCGTCCTGACCCTGGGTCAAGGTCAAGGTCATTTCTACTTGGTTCAGTTACAAGGTTTAAGGTTTGCGTTTAACATGTCACTCTGCAGTCACTATGATGACATTGATTGGTTTCATATTTAGTTTATACATTTACGAACTATTTGTCATCCATCTACGCACACCACTACACCTGTCCTGACCCTGGGTCAAGGTCAAGGTCATTTCTACTTGGTTCAGTTACAAGGTTTAAGGTTTTTTATGGAGAACAAATCTAAATACCACTTTATAAACAGCACCCCTAGGCGAGCTCCATTGTCATCTGACAATTCTTGTTATACTTTAACTGTTTCTTAAACTTTAGCCCCAAGAGGATGTACTGTCTAGTAGGAGCACACCTCCGCTGCTGGGTCTTTGGCGTGACAAGCCCAAAAATCACCTTGCGGTTCCTTCCGGAGTGCCATATAGGTATGTTTTTAAGAACTCTTTTTCGTATTCTTTAACACAGGTTATTCTCCCAGACCCTACAAGATGTGTTTGATTGGGATTTGTTTTCAACATTATTTCAGTTATATCATGGGAATAGTTCACTTATTCATGATCCCTAGGTTAACAACCTAGTACTAGGCAAGGAAATTTGTATTGCCTTAGTGCACTTTACCATGATGGCCGTGACTGTGTATCATCCTGTGACGTCCGGTTTTAAATCCGAAACTTTAACCACTCTGCCTTTGCAGATTTCCCAACCAAACCAAAAGGAAGTACTTTATAGCTTTATGCTGTTTATGTGAATGTGATTGTTTTATTTCATAATTATTCAGTTATTATATCAAGCTTTTGTGATATATAGGAGAAAAAACTGAATTGTTTTATGAGAGTTGAATGATTTTTCAGGCTAAGAAAGCGTCATGCAAGAACAAAGAAAAAAAATACTGTATCCAATGTATCTCATGAGCTTCTGGAAAAGCTTCAAGTGGCTCTAAACAACTGTTCTGGTTTGTACATTTTGTTTACTTCATACCTCCATCAATTTAATTGTTTTCATATTTTTGCAAGATCTTTTTTTTCTTCGAAAGTCGTCAACTGCAGATTTTTTTGTATGTGGGAAACGGTACATTGCTCTCATATTGGAAATGTACCCATTGAGCCGTCCCGCGAGAAAACAAACATTGTGGACTCTGCATAAAGTATCTACCCGGATCAGCCTAAGCATGCTGCGCAGGCTTACCCGGATAGACACTTTTCACCTTGAGTGGATTTTTTGTTTCAGGAATCGTTACTCTATACCTCCATCCACCTGAGTTGGAATGTGTTGGCCTGGATTAGTCTATGCGGACTATGCAGGCTTATCCAGGGGTTGTGAGTTTGAATCCCAGGTTGGCCAACATTCTTTCCGACGTTTGACAAAAGTCACCGTGACATGCATCATTTGTCTTTCACCAATGGGCTAACAGTCTTTGTGGAAAAGCAGCCAGTTGCTTGGAAAGCATGTTGTGTGGAGTACTGGTGTGAACAAGCCAGTAAATGCATGAGTAGGTGAACTGACTGCTGTGATATGTCCGAAAAATAGTTAAAACAGCGTTAAACCCTAATCAATCAATCAACAGTATTTTAATTTAACTTATTTTGACTGGTGTCATTCGTCTTCGGACAATGTACAGCTTTGTGCTTAATAGTCCATGTGGAAAAATAGCCAGTTGTCTGGAAGAAAGTTCTGCGGACTCTGGTTTTTAATCCAGGGAACACATGTTAGGGTGTATCTGTCACTGTATTATAACTGAAATTCCATTGAAAACGGCATTTAAGTCCAATTAATATATTCAATAATAATGCTTTCATTTATAGTTTTCAATATTTTTGCCAATTCTTTTTTCCCGAAGTTATCTGTTTTGTAACTTTTGTTACTTGTTGAAAAAGGTTAAATACAGAATACACACCTTTGTGGTGTAGTGGTAGAGTGTCCATCTTGTGGAAAGCGGCGTAAAACACCCAACTAATCAATCAAATCTGTTTTGTATGTTCAGATGTTGATAAAGAAACTGGTGGTAGAAATGCTGAAGGAGAGCTGTACCTACCTGATATAACTGAGTTAGATGAATTACATCGACCAAAAGATGTAACCCATCAACATGATGTTTCCAATGACTTATTCGATACAAGTTGTTTCAAAGAAGAGCATGTCGTTGCTTCTACTGCCAAAATATCTTCAAGACAGACGGACAAACTACGTTCACCTTATACTAACAGGATATTAGGGGGAAGAAAGTGTATTGAGTTGTCTGACGATAAAGGGGACACAAGTTGGAGTGATGATGAACTGTTCGATAATGATTCATTCATTGTTAATGCGACACAAATGCCTGTGCCAAAAACACGAAAATACAGTTCACCTGTCATTGGTAAAAAACGAAAATCTAACGAAAAAGAGCTTCCGAGCAGTAAATGTACAAGATACTCCCTATCTGTCGGGAATAGTACCGATGGAAACAAATCAGCATTCAATGAACCGAATTCTGCAAAATACACAGGTTTAGTACCCAAACAAAGTAGTGATAATTGTTACAAATCTAAAGGAGACGCCAATCCACAATGTTCTAGTATTACTTCAAAACTTCATGTAGGAAAAACCAGTATTGTAACTGGAACATCAAGTATTGTGTCTAGATCTAAAAAATCCACAGAATATAATAAAAATGTGATATCAACTTCATCTAACTTGTCTCTTGTAAGAACAAACGTTAGTAATACTATTGCTCCGAAAAGTGCACAGACTTCAAAAAGTAGCACATCTAGTTGCGCCTCTAGTCAGTACAGTTATCCAAATAATGGAAATCTAAGTCGATCAGGATCTTTCAAGAAGCACAATAGTTTTTCCGGAAATCACATATCAGATAATCCGCCAACATTAAATCGACAAAGATCGCTTTCTGGTACCAACCATCAGTACACCATTCCAAATACAGTTCAATCTAATCAGAATACTGCAGGTATAAATACAGATAAGAAGCAACAGACATACTGTAACACTGAAAAAGGACAAGCAAATTTTAATTCACTAACATTCCAGAACAATTCATTAAAAAGTATATCTGACAGGACTCAGAAATATGCTGATTTGAACATAAACAACAGGACTGAGAGAAACGTCCATAATGTAAGTGGAGCAGTGCCAAATAACTTAAAAAGTAACTTTGTGCCAAAGAACACGATTAAAAATGTTTCAACTTCCGCTTATAGTAATAATTCCTCTACTGGTAAATTATCTGTAATTTCAAAAGGAGTTACGAACGTGTCAAATTCACCTGTATTAAATAAAGGATCAGTGACAGAGGTATTCGACACTAGTCTGAGTGATGATTTGTTGTGTCAACTTGCTGAGCCGGATGAGGTGCTAGAAAGTCAACTTGACACAAATGTTGACTCTAAACATGTGTCGAATGTTAGATCTAGGTTTGGTGTTTCCAGTGGAGCCGCAGGAACGATAAAATATGATCCATGTGCTAGTAAACAAGAAAATGGAAAGAAAAAATTTACTTTCAAACCAAGTCAAAAGCCTGGCATTCAGAAGAGTGTTACAACTTGTCAGTTTAAGCCGGTCGGTAAGACTTTGTTTGAAAGAAAGGAGCAGGTTCAATCTGGTAGACATTTGATTAAAGAGGATACAAAAGGGCGAGAGTCGGTGACTAAACAAGATAAAGGCTCCTTGGTGGTCAGTGGAAGAGATGTCGGTCATCTTGGTAATGAGTCGGCTTCTAACAGCTGTAAAGGTAGGTTTGGTTAAAGTTAGGGATGTCAACGGTTAACCGGAAGTTATTCGATTAATTGGTTAGTAATTCACGTAACCGGGTACTTCGGAAGAATAGATAAAATATAAACACAGTTGTGTTTTACCTTTTGATCTTTTGTCACACTTGACTGACCAGAGATTGATTATTCACACCTCGATCGGTAACCGTTGTCTTGCCTAAATTCCTGCAGCAGATTATCATCATACTATTCTATGATTGTTAACAGGTTCTTGTATCTTTTATTGATTACATTTTGCTTATAAAGTTAAAAGTCATAAATAATGAACATTTAGATCAATATCAGATTGGATGAATGTGCAGGCTGATCGTGTTCTACACTGATTTCAAATGCTGCATAAAGCCCTACATAGCAGGATGCATTTTCAAATCTATTTACTAAATCTAGCTGACTGTGTGTAGTGACTGATGTTATGTGTGCCTTCCAACATCTATACATTTTGCTCCTCCTGCAAGAAAATACAAGTGTCAAGCTGGAAGGATGGAAAAAAAAAGTATTTTTTTTAACAGAATAAAGTTGTGAGACATGACCCAGGCCATGACAATACCAATAATATAATATTGTTCATACAATGAGAACTTTGATCAGACTATACATTGGCACTCTGTTTAACCCTTTCCCTTTCTGCTGCAGAAGACTTTGAACATATTTTGTCAAAAAATAGAAAATCTCCATAATTGAATGGATAACCTATGACAAAAAGTGGAAAACATTTTGGCAAAAGGAGAAATTGCTCGTTTTGGGCAATTTTTTCTTTTGTGACTGTTTTCAAAAAGCCATCTGCTACAGAGGCGTCAGAAAGCATCTATATGAGGGAAAGGGTTAGTGTCAACATTGTTAATGTAACTTTAATATTCTTTGAATCCCTAACAACCAGTATTGTACTTGAATGTCCTTTGATACAACTGATTTGAGTTTCGACTAAGTGCACATACAGCATTGTAAAGCCTCAAAAGTGATATACGATTATCATTTCCCTGACAAAAGACGACATTTTTGAATATGTGGAACTAAAAACGAGTTATGATTTTCTCTATAATGATCAATTTACTGTGCAAACAGTTGAGCCTTTTCCACATGCAGACACAACTTTTATGCTTTTGCAGAAAACATTGTGGAAAAAGGAAAATTTGTTCATAATGAGCAATTTTTCATGTCGCCCACAATGTTTTCTACTCAGATGTATAATACTATCCTTTGATTTAAAGATTTCCCATATTTTTCCCCAGATACATTCAAAATCCTCTGCTGCAGATTTTATTTAATATGTATGTGGGAAAGAGTTAACCCTTTACAACATACAGATGTCTGCAGTAAATGATATTTTTAAACATCATGAGCAATTTGTCACATTATTTAAAAAATCATCCATTCATTTGTAGAGAATAGTTAAAATTTTGTCTAGATTTTTTTCAAAGTCATCTGCTGCAGATTTATTCAGTTGTATGTGGGAAAAGGTTTAACATGACATTGTTTTCTCCAGACTTCGGATACAGTGAAGATCTATTCAGCGATGATGATGACTTATTGGCAGACAATGATGGATTAAATGAGGCCGAGATATTTGCCATGTTAGATGAAGCAGAATGTAAGCTATGCTCTGTGATATTTGTAATAAAAAAAAAATTGGGCTATTGTGATACCCTTGGCCACAGGCAGCGTCGTCACAAAACTTTTTACCTTACCTCTTAACTAAAAAAGTGTACATTATTATCAAATGAAACTCGGTAGACCTGTTACTAGGGACAAAACGCATGTCTATACCATGTCACCTAACTCTGGCCTTTATAATTATTCAATAATGCCCCTTTTTTGACGAGCTTTGGCGGTCTCTCCATGGCGCTCTTGTTGTAATATATTTTCAAGAGAAATGATAGGTTTCTCTAAAAAGAATAACTTTTGTTAGAACTGTGATTAGTACTTTAATCCCCTCTACTATGGTAAATGAATTTGAATTAAGGGAAATCTGTCATATTAAGAATAAACATGTAGATAAATACATGTACATGTATTTAAATGAAGTGAAAACAGTCCAGATAAGAAATTCTAATATCTGACTTATTAACATCGGTGGTACATGTATATTGCTTTGCCGATGTCAAAAGACAATGTTTGTTTCTGATTGATGAGTAAAGCGTGAAATGAGCCCTTACATAAAGGTAAAAGTTGACATTTCTCTTACTCTTAGTGTAGGTTCAGATAAGTATGTCCATCAGCTTTTACTTATCAGAATTTACACAAGATGACAGAATGTTCCAACTTGCTAGTTTAAGTAATATGTGAACAAATATGGACAGCTTACTCTGCTAAGTCTTCATTAGAGATGATTTTTGGTAAGATTACTAAATGGGTCACAATATGTTATACGACAACCAACCTTTAGAGCCTAGGTTTTGAAACAAATAGAAATTGGGATCAAGGTACAAACTACCTTGTAGTTGCTTTTTTTTTACCAAAAACTTTCTCTAGAGACCTAGGGAGGCTTGTACATACAACTTGATAGAGAAGATCTTGATCAGACTGACCTGAAACACATCCTGATCGAGATCTTTGCTCGTTGCAAATGTGGAAGGCGTGTTTTTGACAATATGACTCATTATTTATAATAAACGGTAGAACCTGTGTATAAAGACCACCCATGGGAAGAGAATAATCTGGTCTATGTTCACAGGCGGTCTTTAATTGCAGGGCCATTTATGCAGGAAATGAGTAATTGGGAATTTTAAAGTGTGGTTGTGATAGACAGAATTGTTAAACAAGGGTGGTCTTAAGCATATGTTTGACTACTATATTCAGAGCTCTAGATAAGGTGCATTTTGCATGCTCTAAAATCCTAATTCGACCCTTTAACCCTATGTTGTGGGTACTCAAAAGATTCGTCTCAGTGAGACGATTCCTTTGAGTACCCACAACATAGAGTTTGCTTTAATAATAAGAGAGAAATTATGGAGAAAAGAACTGAATACCCCTCCTTATCTTGACCTCTGCTATTTTATTTTTTTCAGTCATGGCAACACAGAAATCAACTGGGGCAAGACAGTCTCTGAATCAATTAGAAGGGAAACAGTCACATGAAGCAGATGTCATTCAAAACAGAGCCAATAGTCAAGGGCGTGAAAAACCTGAGAAGAAGCAAGGGATTGTAAACAGAAAAGATCAACATGAAAAAAGTTTGACAGACAATGTATCTGTGTTTCAAAAACCGGATGTTAAAAGATGTTCAGATAAGGAACAAGACAATCTTAGTGGAAGTCCAGATCTGCCCTTCAGTCAAGGTCAGCCTTCTAGTCAAGGTCAAATGAGTAGCAGCCAAATAGCCAAGTATACTGCTGCCGAAATTGAGAGGAAGAAACAAATGGCTTTAGAAAGAAGGCAAAAAAGACTACGAGAATCTCAAATATAATGTGTTGCATGGCAATATATTATGAAAAGGTCCAGAGCTCTAGATAAGGGGCGATTTGCATGTTCTAAAATCCTTATTTTACCCTATTACCCTATGCTGTGGGTACTCAAAAGAATCGTCTCAGTAAGACGATTCTTTTGAGTACCCACAACATAGGATTTGCTTTAATAATAAGTGAGAAATTGTGGAAAAAAGAGCTGAATACCCCTCCTTATCTGGACCTCTGAATTGATTCATATAGCTTCGCTTATTCCCAACAGTGAAGAGTAAGATCGGCAAGCATCTCAGCAAAGTCTGATCAGTATCTTCACTGTTTGTCGTTTGGTCATTACAGCTCTCTGGAAGCAACTGGGGAATGATTTTGACAATACATATATTCAACTTGATCAATTTGTTCTTTAACTTCAAAACATCCTGAGGTTGGTGTTTGTGTGATGTGGTTTATTTATACACGGATCTACATCTGACATATACTTCTGTGGAAAGAAAAGCAATCTTGATTATCAGAATGAATAGAAAATTCATGTCTTGACATGCAACTGTTTTCAAAAGTAACTGTTGTCTATTGAGGAGGCATCACAAGTCCACAGTATTTGGTAAAGGTAAAGATTAATAAGTCTGCTGTTCTAAGACTAGCTTGAAAAATATTAACAATGAGATTAAACTTTTCACACATACAAAAAATATGCATCAGACGACTGAAAACATCTGGGCAAAAATTGGTAGAATCTCTGTTTATGAAATAATTAATGAGAAAAGTCGAAAACGTTCATGAGCCAATTTCTCCATTTGCCATAATGTTTTCAAAGGTCGTCCCCTGCAGATGTGGCTGCAAGTGTCAAAGGGTTAATTACTGAGAAAAAGAGTGAGCTTATCATATAAAGCAATTTCTTCTTTTCTCACAATCTTTTAAAAAGTTGGCTGATGCGGGGTTTTCATAGGTCATCTGTAGCAGGGAAAGAATTAACACTTTCCCACATACGACATATCTGCAGCAAGACGACTTTGAAAACATCAAGAATTCTTTTGGAAAATCTCTGAAAGTGAAGTATTAATTACTGAAAAGAGTTGAAAACGTTGTGGTAATAGGAGAAATTGATCGTTTTGAGCAATTTCTCCTTTTGCCACAATGTTTTCAAAAGTAGTCTGCTGCAGATGCGTTAACATGTGTCTAAAGGTGAGAAAGAATTAAGATGCAGCATTATGCACTTAACCCTTTCCCTCATATAGACGCTTTCTGACACCTCTGCAGCAGACAGCTTTTTGAAAACATAGTGACAAAAGAAGAAATTGCTCAAAACGAGCAATTTCTCCTTTTGCCACAATGTTTTCCTCTTTTAGTCATAGGTTATCCTTTCAATTATAGAGATTTTCTATTTTTTGACACAATATGTTCAAAGTCGTCTGCTGCTGAATTGTCATACGAGGGAAAGGGTTAATGCTATAGATTAGCTATGCATCTGTGAATAGCCTATAACGATAACAAAAATCTTTGTTAGATTAACATGATATTGGTTTAAAAACGAGATATAACAATTACAGTAATTGTCATTGTCCTGTCAAAGTTCAATTGCCTTTGTTTTTTGCTGATAAAGGATAAACTTTTCTGAAGCAGTGTTTTGTAGGGGCAATTTAAACGATGTTACAAAAAGCACATGAAAAAAAAAAAACAGTCAAATACCTAAATGAAACCCTATTTTGAAATTACAGTGTCTTATGCATTCATTGTGTACATATAAACTAAGAAATGTTAACCCTTTCCCACATACAACAAATCTGCAGCAGACAACTTTGAAAACATTTTCACAAAAATGCTGAAAATCTTGTGTAATGAACGGATAACATTGTTGGCAACATTGTGGCTCATCATGAGCAATTTCTCCTTTGCCACAATGTTTTCAAAAGCTGTCTGCTGCAGATGCTTTAAATGTTAATTACAAGTGGGAAAGGATTAAAAATTAAATATCGTTATGCTGGTCGAATGTACCATAGTTTCAAACATTTGATCATTTGTATCTTAATTGTTCTGGTAGCTCAGTTGGTAGCAATGTGGGCTGTCAATCCAGGAGTTGAGAACTCTTACTAAGCTTGTCCAAGATTCATGCTGACATTTGACAAAAGTCAATGTGAGAAGCGTAACTTGTTTTTCATCAAAGAGCAATCAGTTTATGTGGAAAAGAAACCAGTTGCTTAGAAATACTGTTGAATGGTGTTCTGGTGTGAGAAAGCCAAGAAACGCAAATACAGGTGAACAGGCCGCCATAATACAACTGAAAAATTGTTATAGACGGCATAAACCCTTTCCCACATACAATAAATCTGCAGCAAACAAGTTTGCAATCATTTGGAGGAAAAATATGGAAAATCTCTATATATAAAAATTAAATTTCAAAACATTGTGGCAAAAAGAGAAATTACTCATGATTAGCAATTTCTCCTTTTGTCACAAAATTTCCAAAAATGGTCTGCCTGCTGCAGACGCATCAGAAAGTGCCTGCATGTGGGAAAGAAGTTTACAAGAATTTGATACCATAGTGTTCAACATGTTAAGTTATTAAACATGTAGTTATTGTTGTTTTTGTCATGACAATGTCATAATCTTTTATGATGTACAAAATACTGTCATTACCCTGGAGGTTGTGAATAAATGTTGATAAACAATGGATCTTTTCTGTCTTTGAATCCTTTTCATCATAGAACTATTGATGTTTTTTGGTATAATATCGATCGATTGATTTGGGTTTAACGCCATTTTCAACAATTGTTCAGTCATATCACAGCAGCCAGTTCACCGTCTCATGTGTTTCCTGGCTTCCCCTCACAACAGACTTTCCAAGCAACTGGCTGCTTTTCCACATAAAACTGTTAACCCATCGGTTGAAGAGGTAGAGAGCTTTGGCGTCATGAAAATAACAAGCAATATTTCCACGCTAGAAATTATGAGACACCGGAATAATTTTACTCGAGCACTGCATTTGAAAATTGGTGCTTGACCCTTCCCCCACATACCACAAATCTACATCCATTATATGACTGAATGAAAACATCTTGGCAAATTATTGAAAACCTCTATAAATGAAGGTATACTATTTGAAAAGATTTAAAAACCACTTGCTATGAGCAATTTCTTCTTTAGTACTGATGTTTCAAAAGTTGTCTGCTGCTGATTTTTCATACAACATAAATATATCTTTCACTTGTTGAATTATGTATTACGCCACTTTCAACAATTTTTAGCTCCACTGGCTGAAAGCCAGTCGAGCTTATGTCATGGCGAATTGTCCGTCGTGCGTTAACTTTTTTCCTTTAAACGACTTCTTCTCACTAACCACTTGGCCAATTCGGTTGAAACTTCATAGGAAGCATCCTCTCAATGTCCTATCTTAAATTCCTTCAATTTTGTTTGATCCAACTTGATCCATTCATAATTCTGGTTTCTATGGCAACCAAAAGAAACAAGAGGGCCAAGATGGCCCTAAATCGATCACCTGAATGATACGAAATTAGAAGCAAATATTTAACTGCAAATATCTGTGAAAATTTAATCAGGAGTTCAAATAAAACTGCAAGGAGTGGACACTCCGTAAAAGAAATAGTTTATCAGTAAAAGCCATTTGTATCTTGAAATCTAACAAGAACTTTAATAAGAATGGAATTATAAAGTTTTGTCATTTTGCACCTTTCCTGATGCGGCTTTGCTGCCCTGTTTGTCAACGAAATCAATATGGCTTGAACAGTTTTTGTAGAGTCACTCAAAGAACATTTCTGCCAAATTATCTTGGAATCTGACAAATGGATTATGGAGATGGAGGTTTTTAAAGTTTGGGTATTTTTTTCTCAATTTCTGATGCCGCAGCAACAAAAGTTCTACATAGAATGTAAGTCTTTGAACAATTTTGAAAGAGGACCATCAAAGGAACATTCCTGTGAAGTAACGTTGAAATTGGTCGAGTGGAATGGTAGGTGTTTTCATTTGTAGCTAAAAGTTCAATTTACCCCTTTTGTGATGACACGAGGTTGCTATGAGTTTGTAATCAATCAATACGGCTTGTAAAAATCAAGTAGAGGATCACTGAAGTAAGATTCCTATTAAATTTTCTTAATATAAGACAAGGACTTAAAAAAAAATGGAATTTCCAAATTTTTTCATTTTGCCCCTTTTCGGATGCCTCCTGACTGCCATGTTTTCAACCAAACAGTATGCCTTGAACAATCTTTGTAGAGGGTCACCCAAGAAACATTTCTACTAAACTATATTGGAATCTGACATGCAGATTCAGAGGAGAAGATTTTTAAAGTTTGGACATTTTGCCCCCTTTCTGATGCCGCAGCAACCAAAGTTTTGAATGGAATTTAAATCTTAGAACAATTTTGAAAGAGGGCCACCAAAGGAACATTCCTGTGAAGTTTGGATGAAATTGGTCCTGTGGTTTAGGAGGAGATGATGTTTAAAGCTAAAAGTTAACGACGACGGACAAAAAGTGATCAGAATAGCTCACCTCGAGCCTTTGGCTCTAGGTGATCTAGAAAATAGTGAAAACTTAAAAAATCTTCTTCTCTGAAAGTGTCAGGCTGATTTTCAAACAATTTTGTAGAAATGTTCCTTGGGTGAACCTTTATTAGATTCCTTCAAGAAATGATGATTGGTGGAAAAAACATGGCCACCAGGGGTGGGGCTATTTTGCCTTATATAGCTATAGTGTAAACTTAAAAAATCTTCATCTCCGAAAGTGTTCAGCTGATTTTCAAATAATTTTGTAGAAATGTTCATTGGGTTCTATCAGATTCCTTCAAGCCATGTTGATTGGTCGAAAAATATGGCCGTCAGAGGGCGGTTCTATTTTGCCTTATATGACCATAGTGGAAACTTAAAATATCCTCTCCTTCGAAAGTGTCAGGCCGATTTTCAAATAATTTTGCAGAAACATTCCTACAAGATTCCTTTAAGCCATGGTGGTTGGTAAAAAACATGGCCACTAGGGGGCATCGCTGTTCGGAGATTTGATTTTTGCCTTAAGGCCGTGGAGCGATACTGGTCCTCTTGTTCAGTTTTATCACAGTAAGTTGCAAGTACTTCTGGTTCATTTAACCCGACACTGGCCAGTCAGTTGTAATGCTAACCCCGCAAACCAGAGCGCAGCAACCACTTCCATTTTTAAAGACCTTTGTATGACCCCTCCAGGGAGCGAACCCGAGGCGGTCTCTTTCACTTGTGCAGCTGTATGCAGGGTGAGCAATTTCTCCCTTTGCCATAATGTTTTCGAAAGTCGTCTGCAACAGAGGATTCTGAAGGCATTTATATGTAGGAAAGGGTTAAAATTGGACAATTTCATTTTAGGGTAGTTACTGGTCCTAGAAGTTGGTGTTGCTGAATTGGCTGAGTAAAATTGTTTCTGACATTCTGATTTATTTTACCCAACATACCTTTTTTTCACATTTGAGGCAAAAGGAGAAATTAATCATAATGAGAAATTTCTCCTTTTGCCACAATGTTTTCAGCTAGTCAATAATTTCTTTCATTTTATAAAGATTTTACAAATTTTTGCCCAGATGTTTATAAAGTCATCTGCTGCAGATTAATTGTAAGTTGGAAAGTGTTAATATATGTACATTAACCCTTTCCCTCATACGACAATTCTGCAGCAGACGACTTTGAACATATTTTGTCAAATAATGGAAAATCTCTATAATTGAATGGATAACCTATGACTAAAAGTGGAAAACATTGTGACAAAAGGAGAAATTGCACGTTTTGTGCAGTTTCTTCTTTTGTTACTATGTTTTCAAAAAGCCGTCTGCTGCAGAGGCGTCAGAAAGCGTCTATATGAGGGAAAGGGTTAATCAGAAGTGCATGTGGCTATTAGTTTGGATTACAGATCATACAAAACGAAATTTAATTTGCAACATTATTTATTTGATACATTAAATATGAAACATTCTGGTATACAAGACATTTAACATGGATTTAGCAGCATCCACGTCATGCAAAAACTGACCTTCCAGACTTTACAATTTGTGAAGATCAAAATCAGCCAAGTTGGCTCTTGATCTTCCTACTTCACCTACATTTATGTCCAAGAATAGACTACATGTATTCAAGAATACAATTTGGTTAAAATTACCATAAATTATATCAAACCTTGGAAGGTTAGTTTTTGTGTGACAAGGCTAAAAATAAACTATTGACGAGAGATGTCATAAAGTTGATTTTCCTGGAACATGACTGGTATGATGATATAAGTCTAATTATGATTGCACATTATCATGGACAAATATAAATGAGCCGTGTTTTGCAATTTGGGATCTTATTGCATCTGCATACAGTGGAGACTTGGGTGAGCCAGTCAATAGACAAGTCTCATCAGTTCATCGTCCGCCTACATAATGTACAGATCTAAATGCATTTTCTGACAAAAACAACAACAAAGCGTGTAGCCCCAATAGGTTTGTACCTATGTTTCTTTTAACCTCCCCTTTCCCAACTGCAGACGCATTTTGACGCAATAGCAGCCGACGACTTTTGAAAACATTGTGGCCAAAGGTGAAATTGCTCATGATGAGCAATTTCTCATTTCGCCACAATGTTTTCAACTTTATTTAACAATTAAGCTATGTTTTATTGAGAATTTTCAGGTTTTGTTAACATGTTTTTAAAGTCGTCTGCTGCAGATTTGCTGTATGTGGGAAAGGGTTAAATGATGTCGAATTAGAAAGTCATTATGACCCCAAATTGCAAGACATGGCTAAAATATGTTGCCATGCCTTTCTCATATAAATAGACAAAATATACACAAAAACACTTTATATTAGTTTAAACTACCACAGTTTTGAGATCAAGAAAAGGGTATGGTAGATTCTCTTTAATTTCTGTATAACATAAAGTGACCATTATAAATATATATCTAACAACGACTACACATTGTTTGGTATATTGTGCTCTCTAAATAACACAGGGATTATAATATTTCTTGTCCGATTTCAAGCAAAGTAAAAAATTCATAATCCGGACCTGTTACATAATAACCGAAAATTGGAAACGTTTTCCTGATGTGACATTGCGAGGGTCTTCTGCATTGAAAACACAAAACGGAATGAAAAACTAAACGTATGATTTTGATTCAGAGCTGAAAACATCGTGGGAAAAGGAGGAACTGCTCATTACATGTATGAGTAATTTCTTATTTTACCACAATGTATTCAAATGTCGTCTGCTTCCAACAACATGGCTAAACTAGCAAAGAACTTTCCATTTAAATTGACGATTAAATTCAAGTTGGGCACATATTTCTGTTCCCGAGGACGTCATCCTATGATAACAACTTTTTGAATAAGTTTGTATTTGTTAGAAAATGAAGGTATTAAAGGAAATCTGAATACAAAACAGGAAAATAATAAAAAGGGGAAACTCACATGTACAACAAAATTCTTATTATGCATTTGAATATTTGGACTAGTGGAAAAGGAAATTCAACGGCAAATACAATCTTAACCCTTTCCCCCATACGACAATTCTGCAGCAGACGACTTTGAACATGTTTTGTCAAAAAGTAGAAAATCTCTATAATTGAATGGATAACCTATGACTAAAAGTGGAAAACATTGTGGCAAAAGGAGAAATTGCACGTTTTGTGCAATTTCTTCTTTTGTCACTATGTTTTCAAAAAGCCGTCTGCTGCAGAGGCGTCAGAAAGCGTCTATATGAGGGAAAGGGTTAAGTAACCCCCCCACACACTTGTTTTGTGTCACAAATGAAATATACAAATACAACAGGAATCAGAAACACTAAATGATGACTCTTTCTTAAATGACTGGACATGATTACTTTAATTCTTTTCAACATGTAGACCCATTTTGGACACAACGACTCAAAATTAAAAAAAATCTACTTTTTGTCACAATGTTATCAATTTGATTCAATAATTTGACTTTCATTTTTTTTAAATATTCGATATTTTGCCTAGTTGGTTTTAAAGTCATTAGCTGCAGATTTAATTTAAGCTTGAAAGGTTTAACACTTACCCTGATATACCATTTAGCTGTATTCATTGTCAACTGCTTTGATTGCATTTGAGGAAAATAATGTAAATCTTGAAAAAGAAATTTTTTAGGAGAAATTGCATGTTTTGAACAACTTTTCGCAGAATGTTTTCATCAATTGTCGGCTGAAGAGGCATCAGAAAATGTCTTTATCAGGTAAAAGGTTTAGAAATTCTGAGGCAAGAAATGTAATATTAGACAAACTGGAAGAATTATTTTGACATTAGAGTTGAAAATATTGTGGGAAAAGGAGAAATTGCTCATGTTAAGCAATTTCTCCTTGACCAACAATGTTTGCTAAAGTTTGTTTGTTTGTTAAAGTTGGAATCTCTATCAATCTTGGTATAATGAGAATGAAGAACACATGATTTAAAGGGAACTCAATGCGAGAATATTATCAAACATAAAGAAACTGTACAATGCGAAAATCTATTTACCACTTGCTTCCATTAGGTACGGTAACTATTAGTTACCGTAGTAACTATACTTATACATTAATATCCAAATCTTGAATAGTGACAAAGATCAAAATCATTTCTGTCTGTATTAACTTTATATATAATGACATGCCCAACCGTTTCCCACATATGAAAAATCTGCATCAGACGTCTTTGAAATCAGCAAGGCAAAAACATAGAAAATCTCTATCAATTGAACTTCTATTATATAAATCAAGTTCAATGAGCAATTTCCCCTTTTGCTTTAATGTTTAATCAAGTCGTCTGCTGTAGATACGTCTGCATGAAAGGGTTAATAAGCAGTCACATTAATGCCTTGGAATCCCGAATTGTTTGACAATCATATAATTTTAATGTCAATATCTGTACAACAAGAGGGCCATGATCGTCCTGGATCGCTCACCCAGATATCATTAATTCAACTTCCTTAAAGAAAGGTCCCCAATCCAACAGCAATTAGAATTCGGCATGCATCAATTAGGCCTTAGAAACAGACATTAAGGGAATGCTTGCTATAAGAAGTTTCTGATGAGATGCTTAAAACTTTCCAACAGCGGACAAAATGAGAAATTGCTCATAATGAGTATTTTCTTGTTTTATCACAATATGTTTTCATTTCCATTCAATTAATATACTTTAATTTATGAAGATTTTCCATATGTTTGTCTAGCCATTTCCAAAGTCGTCTGGTGCAGATTTGCTGTAAGTGGGAAAGGGTTTAAGTAAATGTTAACAGATGAATTACTGACGATACACTACAGAGGGCGATGACCACTGCTCACCTCGAAAGCTTTGCACTCAGGTGAGCTAAAAACTGTACAAACACAATATCTATTACTCATTAACAACAGTCTAGAGATCTAAAGCAACATGGATGGGCTTATATGACTGTATGTTTGACTTGATCCCTTCTTCACTTTATAGCTACTCTAAACCTTTTTCTTCATCCAGCCACCTTCAGCCAGCAATGTGTGACAAGTGAACACATTGGGAGTGAATAATCAGCAGTTTCTCTTTTTAACCCTTTCCTGCAAACCGACACATTTTTACACTTCTGCAGCAGACAACTTTTGAAAAATTGTAACAGAGTTAAAGAGTTTTGTCTAGCTTTCAAAGCTGTCTGCTGCAGATTTGTTGTATTTGGGAACGGGTTAAAACAACCCTTTCTGATAAATATAATTCACATATTAAGACATTTATTTCCTGGAAACAGAAGATGTTTTTTGATGAAAACGTGTTGGAAAAGGAGAAATTATTCAAAACAAGTTTATCCTTTTCCAATAGTGTCTTTAACTCTTTATCAAAACTGTTATTCTAGTTTACCCGATGTTTCATTGTGTCTTTCAAACATTCTTAACCCTTTGCAACTTGCAGATGCATTTTGACAACTTTCGAAAACATTGTGTCAAAAAGAGAAATTGCCCATAATGAGCAACTTCACTTTTTGCCAAAATGTTTCCAACTCTATTCAATAATTATACTTTCATTTATAGATATCAACCATTTGTTGACAGAGACGTTTTTTAAATTCATCTGCTGTAGATTTGTTGTAAGTGGGAATGGGTTAAAGCACACAACTTCAAAAATATCACATCAGGTAATCAGTTAACCAGTCTTTAACCACTTCAACAACAACGTTTCTATAAAAACAACCAGACAACTCTGTGGATAGGGGTCAAACCTATAATCTATACATTTAAATATATTTATATACACACAGAGGTCCAGATAAGGAGGAGTATTCATCTCTTTTTCCCACAATTTTTTCTCTTATTATTAAAGCAAACTCTATGTTGTGGGTACTCAAAAGAATCGTCTCACAGAGACGATTCTTTTGAGTACCCACAACATAGGGTTAGAAGGTCAAATAAGAATTTTAGAACATGCAAAACACTCCTTATCTAGAATTCTGTATAATACATATAAAATGGATTTTCATTACTACATCTCCGTGTAAGCATTGCCAACACAGATCACAGGCTCACAAAAACAAACAACAATTCTAATATTCAATGATTTTGTACTGAAATGTATGAATTCAATACTGTCCTTTTAACCCATTACTTTAAGTCTTTGTAGATGTAAGTTGTAGTTCAAGAAAATTCAATAGTTCAGCTGTATTCAGCTTACACAATATAAACCTCAACCCTCTCAACCCAGAAATGCAAGTCTTAGGATTTTACTTTCAGTATAAATCAAGATCAGTCCACACATTTCTACAGTATGAGTAGTGCTCCGACTCCAATCCAGAAGATTGTGGACAGTACAGATCCTTATCAGACTGCATATGCACAGACTGTTCTGGATCTACCCTAGCATGATGCCACAAGGCGTTATGTACTGCATTGAGGCTTGTATAGTAAAAATTTAAATTACCAATAACAGAAGTCGTAAATCAGACTTCCCCCCAAAAAAAAATTCAATATAACTTTCAAAGCGATGTTGTTGAATTGGTCGATTGGGGTTTTAGGCTGCTTTCAACATTTCTTCAGTTATATAACAGTGTTTCCTGGGTATGTTACCAGTACTACTGGTCTATTTATTCTAAACACCAGCCAGTCAGTCGTAATGCTAGCCCCACAACCCTGAGCGCCAAGGAGGGCAGCCATTACTACCATTTTTAAAGTCTTTGGTATGACCCGGTGTTGTTGGAAGAACCATTTCATCAAATGTGATAAGTCCAGAAATAAGAAAAATAGTGATACCTTAATTACACCCGATATTACTTTATATATTTTGATAAACATTTTTTATGGACTTTATGAGCAGCTTCAACAAACCTTTTTGTAAGAAAGGTTTGAGGAAAGGAAAAACAATTCCACCGAAAAAGCAGGTTTTTCCCCACCAAATTCTGTGGTGTTTTCATCAGACATATAATGCAGAATGTCTGAAACGGTGATAACTACTTAAAACCAATATAAAGCCAATTTGATCTATAATATTTGTTCCTAATCATTCTTTTTCTCATCTATAGGTTTGGGGTCAGGTAACTCCCCTTCTATTTCTTTTCCTTCATTATCTCCCTTTTCATTAGGCGTAGCCTCCTTATCTTGAATGGCATTCCCAGTTTCCTCCAACATTTCTTGACTGACACCAAACTCATTTACTCTAGATGGATCTACCTTGTATATATATTTCTGATACACATATATGAAGAATATCACATCTGGAAAGAGAAAAGAAAAAATACTTAATCCAGATTGTTTATTTATTTATTTATTGGGGTTTTACGCCGCTTTCAACATTATTTCAGTTATATCACGGCAACAGTTCACTTATTCATGATCCCTGGGTAAACAAACCAGTACTAGGCTAGAAAATGTGCCTTGCCCATGACGTAGTGCCGCGACTGGGGATCGACGCTAACCACTCGACCACAGCGGATTCCCTAATCCAGATTGTAAGTATCATGTTAAGCTGTCAACTAATATATCGAGGGCTTGGCGTGAAACGCTCGTAACTAAAAGCCTATTTTGAAAACCCTGGTTTAGGGACAATTTTAACCCCTTTGTAAACAATGGAAATTTAGGTGCCATTGCTCGTTCATTACATTGCTCAGAACGAGCAATTGCACCTAAATTTCAATTGTTTACCAAGAAAAATGATTTAACGCTTATAAAGACTTTATGACTAGGTGATTAACCTTGGTAAAAATATACCAATTTTGATTACAGCTGTTTCTTGCCAAGCCCTCGATTTCAACATTTTGTTGGCAATAAGATTAACCTAAAGCTATGAAACTGATCAGTGAAAGTAAACTTGTCTTATTAATTATAAACTTCATGTGGTCTCAAATGAGTTTCTTTATAATTATGTTAAATATAATTTAACCTTTTCCTTTTTCTGCAGCAGATACATTTTGTAAACAATGAGAGAAAAACATTTCCTTAAAAAAAAAAAAGCAATCTCTGTTACGTTACCAGATAAGACTGTATTATAATTAAGGGTTTACATTGTTTGAAACAAATCAGAAAAGAAGAAGCTTTTCAACGCGTTCCCACATGCCAACTCATTTTGATTCACTTGCAGCAGACAGTGTTTTCTAAAGCTGTCTGCTGCAAATAACTCAAAATGCATGTGGGAAAAGGCTCAAGAACTTTTCATGACATTAAGCCTTTCCCTCATATAGACACTTTCTGATGCCTCTGCAGCAGACGGCTTTTTGTAAACATAGTGACAAAAGAAGAAATTGCTCAAAATGAGCAATTTCTCCTTTTGCCACAATGTTTTACACTTTTAGTCATAGGTTATCCATTCAATTATGGAGATTTTCTATTTTTTGACAAAATATGTTCAAAGTCGTCTGCTGCAGAATTGTTGTATGAGGGAAAGGGTTAAGCTGTGTGTTTGAACTGATAAAATTTTGAGTACATACCATCTCTTAAACAGCCTATTCTATATAGAGTTGGCATCTTTATGACAAATGCAAATATATCATCTATAAATGTGTTTAGTGCTTTGTATGTCAACATTCTCCATGGAAGATGAGCAACTGACTTCAGTTTGTAGTTGATAAAAAGCTGTGGCGTCATCATGATGAAACCTGTAAAATACATATGTAAAACTAAAAATGAGCGCCGCAGAAGGAATTCCAACCATAGATCATTTGTGACAAGACCAATCTCTGTGAAGTTTGCCAACTGGTTAAAGATGGTTTCAAGGAGCTTCCAACAAACAGTGTTTGTTTGGATCAGGAAGAATGTATACACAGGCAGATCTTTTTATTCTTATCCCAAATACATTAAGGTTTGTTGCCCTATAAAATAACTCAAATAATAATGAATATTGTGTAACTAGAAATTTAAAACAATATACATTTTGTATACAAAACTCATGAGATAACTAGGCTAAGATTATTTTTTCTATCTGCTCAAATCAATACTTCCAACTGGTCAATTTTCTTCATAAATTTGCTTCTTGGCAATATTTATACACAGAGATCTAGCTCTTTTCCCCACAATATCTTTCTTATAATCCAACCAAAAACCTATGATGGGACCATTATTTTGAGTATCCACAACAAAGGGGTTAGAGGGTTAAATATAAGTATTTTAGAACATGCAAAATGACCCTTATCTAGATCTCTATATATAATCAATAATGAAGCCAAATCAAAGACAATAAGTTGAAAAGTTCTTGTTCAGAATTGCATTATGTGGGTGGATTGATTTTATATAGACTCTTAACTCAGGTACCGCATCTAATACTCCCACTCCCTCATACACTTATTTCAGCCATGTGACACAAATATAAACCTTCAGAACTTGACCACCAGTGAAGAACCCAATCAGCCTGCTGGTCCTCTGCCCAACCTGATTGCAATCTTCCCTATTTGCCATCTAGACATACAAACATTCTGGTGAAAAGTTATGACCAAAAACTGCCAACAGAAGTATGTGATATCAGTTTAAGATTAGTTATGACCAAAAACTGCAAACCAAAGCATGTGATTTTAGATTAAATTGTGAAGGTGTTTAACTTTAAAACCCCAAATGGACTCTTTTCATTCAACATTGCTTATTTAGTAGCTACATTTTTGTCATATTGGATCATATTCTTTTCTAGATACCTACCCTGTTAATGAAGTAAGGAAAATGAAGGCTATGTTTTTTCTATGTCTCTACTGAATGTAGCTCAAAGAGAGCAATTTTGCATTTGTTTTCCACCTCTTGTATCTCATTGATACTTGCAGTTTTCCTGACTTGTCTTCACCCTTTTCCACATATATGACAAATCTGCAGCAGATGACTTTGAAAACATTACGCCAAGAATATGTAAAATCTCTATTAATGAAAGTACAATTATTAAAGGGAGTTGAAAACATTACGGCAAAAGAAGAAATTGCTCATGATAGGCAATTTCTTTTTTTTGTCACATCGATTTCAAAAGTCGTCTGCCGCACATGAATTTAAAAGTTGGTAAAAGAGTGTTAAACGCAGACGTTTCTACTAATATCATACAAGATAAACTGTCAAGTATGACAGTCATAGTAGCTAATAAACAGACATGATTATACATACCAAATGTTAGGAGAAAGCCATACAAACAGCTGAGCACCCATGAATACCAGCCTCTTTGTTCTACATACACTACGGAATAGATGGCATACCCTACCATCAAAGGATATAGTAACCAGCCTAGATATTTGAAGGCCATCTGAAAAGAAGCATATATCCTATATCAAGAGCAGGTTATTAACACTTTCCCTCATACGACAATTCTGCAGCAGACAACTTTGAACATATTTTGTCAAACAAGAAACCGCTGAATACGGTAAGGCCGGATTGTCGGCAATTTGACCTTGAAAATCGACAAACCAAGGTCAAGGTCAAAGTAACCATAGAAATCAATAGAACTTGTTACTGGTTACCTTCAGGCAAATATTCAAGTGTGTAACCCTTTCCAGTGCTGAGATTTTGCCTCAACCTGAAACTTTAACCAAAATGTCGACGGACAGACGGACATCGCCTATCTATAGACCGGAATTCGGCCAAAAATAGAAAATCTCTATAATTGTATGGAAAACCTATGACTAAAAGTGGAAAACATTGTCACAAAAGGAGAAATTTAGAGCAATTTCTTCTTTTGTCACTGTTTTCAAAAAGCTGTCTGCTGCAGAGGCGTCAGAAAGCATCTATATGAGGGAAAGGCTTTAACCCTTTCCCTCATACAGACTCTTTGTGAGTGTCTGCAGCAGACGTCTTTTGAAAACATTGTGACATACATAAGGATAAATTTCTCGAAAGGAGCAATTTCTCCTTTTGTCACAATGTTTTCAACTCTATTCAATTCAGACACTTTCATTTACAGAGTTTTTTTTATGTTTTTGCCAAGAGGTTATTAAACTAAAGTTGTCCGCTGCACATTTGTTATGTGGTAAAGGATTACACTTTTACATATATATATAATGAGAACAATTGAGCTGCGTCTCTCACTTTTAAGTTTTATTGCACAGAGGACAAGATAAGAGGAGTGAACAGGCCTTTTCCCAACAATATTTCTCTTTTTTACTCAACCAAATTCTAGTTTGATCAATCTTCACTTTCAAGCTTTGTTAGAAAGACCTACATGCATCTCTTGACAAACACTGGAGGAGTAACTATATTATATTTATTGTACGCCAATGCAGCTTTAAATGATCACAAAACAGGAGAATCATTCTGACCCCCAAATCACAAGACGCAACTCAATCGTATTTCCAAAAAACAACTACCATCTCTTATTGGAAGATTACTGTTGCCTTGATGAAAGTAATAAACATTGTCGCCACTTATGATGCAATACATATTAGCAACCCAAAAAGCATCGCATTCATAGCTACTTTTATTAAACTTTACGCCAATTACAATAATTGATTGATTGGGGTTTAACGCCGTTTTTTAACAATTTCTGAGTTATATCACGGCGGCCAGTTCACCTACTCATGCATTTCCTGGTTTTCTCACACCAGTACTTCACACAACAATCTTCCCAAGCAACTGGCTGCATTTCCACATAGACTTAGCCCATTGGTGGAAGATGAATGACGCATGTCGCATTGACTTTTGTCAATCGTCGGAAAGAAAGTTGGCAGAGCCGGGATTCGAACTCGCAACCCCTGGATTGTCAATCAGCCTGCGTTGCTACCGGGGATCGGCCCAATTACAAGAAATGACATCAATGTTCTGACACACTTGTTTGCTATACACATGAAACTACCAATCTAGATAGAATTCCTGTATCATTGGTAAATAAATTCGACATCTCTGGGCAGAGGACTAGATAAGAGGGAGTGAACAGATCTTTTCCCCACAATATTTCTCTTATAACTCAACAAAATCTTATGTTGTAGTAACTCAAAATTCTTTTGAGTACCCACAACAAAGGGTCTGAATGTCAAATAAGGATTTTAGAACATGAAAAATGCCCCTTTTATAGAGCTCTGTTTGGGTGTATGTTAATCTTCAGTAGAATATTTTCAGTGATTCTTATGCGTAGTATCACCTCATATTAAACATCTAGCTCAATAAATTAATAAAAAGCGTCGCTACCTTGTCAAATTTCTTGGTCTGAGATTCGGTATACGAAGACTTATCTTCAATTCTGATCCTCGGTAGTATGCCAAACAATAGATTTTCTCTGTCAATCTGGAACAAGAATACATGGGTTATATTATAGTTAACCCTTTCCCTCATATAGACGCTTTCTGACGCCTCTGCAGCAGACGGCTTTTTGAAAACATAGTGACAAAAGAAGAAATTGTTCAAAACGAGCAATTTCTCCTTTTGCCACAATATTTTCCACTTTTAGTCATAGGTTATCCAAAATTTAATTACAGAGATTTTCTATATTTTGACAAAATATGTTCAAAGTCGCTGCTGCAGAATTGTTGTATGTGGGAAAGGGTTAAAGCTGTATTCCATTCGTTTAATTAAATACCAGTAAAAAAGAGAAGAAAATACTCATAAAAAAGATTTTTAAAAAAAGAATAGTTTCCGTAATTAATTCTTGTATTGTCCATTTAAACTGAACAATCATTATGCTGAAAGCATATAAAGGTTATTTTATACAGAAATATATGACCATATTTTGCGTTAATCCAGAAACAATTTAATTTACTTGTACAATGTTTTTTCCTTCTGGAAAAAAAGTTAAGTAACAGCATGAACTTATCAGTGATAATTGTTTGAATGATATACAATCATTATTGTGTAAGTTGAAGTAAAAACTAAAGTTCAAAAAATTATAAAAATATTTCCAAACGAGGGATAACCGATTAAAAGATGCAACAAGAATACATCTGACCTGCGAATCAATAACAATAAACAACTAGAATTGTTTTTGCAAAAAACAGATGTCTCCCCTCAAATATCTGTCAAAATCTCTCAAAACATTCCAACCTATAAATTTGGGACAGACAGACAGACAGTCGAGACATGGGTTCTGCACATTGCCTTGATGAGGTGAACATTTGACCCAAGTTTCATGAAAATCCTTCAGGCCGTCTTGGAGATATGGAGCGGACACGATTTGGGACGGACAGACGGACGGACAGACAGACAGACAGTCGAGACATGGGTTCTACACATCGCCTTGATGAGGTGAACATGTGACCCAAGTTTCATGAAAATCTTTCAAGCCGTCTTGGAGATATGGAGCGGACACGAAATAAAGCCTCAAACCTTTGACCTTCAAGCGTGACCTTGACCTTGACCCTATAGTGTCGAGACACGGGTTCTGCACGTCGCCTTGATGAGGTGAACATGTGACCAAAGTTTCATTAAAATCCTTCAAGCCGTCTGGAAGATATGGAGCGGACACAAAATAAAGCCTCAAACCTTTGACCTTCAAGCGTGACCTTGACATTGACCCTATATTGTCGAGACGCAAGTTCTGCACGTCACCTTGATGAGGTGAACATGTGACCCAAGTTTCATGAAAATCCTTCAAGCCGTCTGGGAGATATGGAGCGGACACGAAATAAAGCCTGAAACCTTTGACCTTCAAGCGTGACCTTGACATTGACCCTATATTGTCGAGACGCGGGTTCTGCACGTCGCCTTGATGAGGTAAACATGTGACCCAAGTTTCATGAAAATCCTTCAAGCCGTCTGGGAGATATGGAGCGGACACGAAATAAAGCCTCAAACCTTTGACATTCAAGCGTGACCTTGACCTTGACCCTATATTGTCGAGACGCAGGTTCTGCACGTCGCCTTGATGAGGTGAACATGTGACCCAAGTTTCATGAAAATCCTTCAAGCCGTCTCGGAGATATGGAGCGGACACGAAATAAAGCCTCAAACCTTTGACCTTCAAGCGTGACCTTGACCCTATATTGTCGAGACGCGGGATCTGCACGTCGCCTTGATGAGGTGAACATGTGACCCAAGTTTCATGAAAATCCTTCAAGCCGTCTGGGAGATATGGAGCGGACACGAAATAAAGCCTCAAACCTTTGACCTTCAAGCGTGACCTTGACCTTGACCCTATATTGTCGAGACGCGGGTTCTGCACGTCGCCTTGATGAGGTGAACATGTGAGCCAAGTTTCATGAAAATCCTTCAAGCCGTCTTGGAGATATGGAGCGGACACGATTTCGGACAGACGGACAGACAGACAGACGCCCAGGACAAAAACAATATATCTCCCCTGTATACAGGGGGAGACATAATTAATAAACAAGTTAATGAATCAATAACAATAAACAATTAAACAAGTTATTGGAGTTTTGCAAGCAATACAAAAGTCCCCTACCGATCACAAATTTATAAGTTCATTTTTAGAGTTATGACCCTTGACATACATGGTATTCTAATGGTGTGCAGTTCTAAGGTTGTAGACATAAAATTGCGGGACAAAGTCTTCAAGTCAGACGTTGACCTTGGCAGTAAGTGGCTGATTATTGTGCTAACACATGATCTTGCTATGAGAATAATTGTGTGAAGATGTAACAAAATCCATTCAAGCATGTGTAAGACACAGCCCTGACACGTCAGATAAGCTAAATAATGTTTGAGCCCATATTGTGACCTTGACCTTACAAGTACGTGGCTGGGTGATGTGCATGACACATCATCTTGCTATAGCGAATAATTGTGTGAAATAATATCAAAATCCATGCAAGCATGTAGAAGATACAGCCCTGACAAGAAATTTTGGATGGAGAAACAGAACGACAAACTGTGACCTTGACCTTGGGAGAAGGTGGCTGGCTGATGTGCATGACACATCATCTTGTTATGGAGAACAACTGTGTGAAGTGATATCAAAATCCATTTAAGCATGTGGTAGCTACAGCCCGGACGGACTGACTGACGGACACAAGCAAACATTTAGTCCCCAAACTGTCACCGTCAAGTAGGTACTAGGTACTAATAAAAGTGTGATGACAGTGGGAAGGACAAACAACAAAGTGAGCCCTAGCCATCAACGCAAGGCAGGAAACAAACACATGTAGATAAATCAATGAAACAAAGAGAAAGCATTATAGGAAAAGATGAAATTGCAACATATCAGGATTTTTCATAAAGCCTTTGTGAGAGGGAGAGAAATATATACAAATAACTTACCTTAAAATTAACAACTTTGTTTATTTTCCAGATTTCAATTAGCAGTCCAATGAATACACTAATTTTGACCACAGTGTTGGTTTCATTGTCAAGGACATAGAGTACAACAATCAGAGACTGGAACACATTGAAGAACACCGATCTCACAGATAACCCCTCTAATGATTTACGACTTTTCCAAAACTGGATGTCTGAAATAAAAATGTCGGATAAACCAATGATGACAAGAACATTATAAGAAAAGCTAGCAAAGCATTAATAAACAGAGGTCCAAATAAGGAGGGGTTTACAGCTCTTTTCCCAATATTATCTCTCTTATTATCCAACGAAACCCTATGTTGTGGGTACTCAAAATAATCGTCTCATTAAGACGATTCTATTTAATACCAACAACATAGGTTAAGTGGATAAAATAAGGATTTTAGAATAAGCATAATCCTTATCTCTTTTTGCAACAACGTTTTCAGAGCTCTAGATAAGGGGCATTTTTTCATGTTTGACATTCAAACCCTATGTTATGGGTACTCAAAAGAATCGTCAACATAGGATTTGGTTGAGTAATAAGAGAAATATTGTGGGGAAAAGACCTGTTCATTCCCTCTTATCTAGTCCTCTGATGTTTTCCAAAGTTGCAGTGGACAACTTTGGAAAATATCAGAGGACTAGATAAGATGGAGTGAAAAAATGCCCCTTATCTAGAGCTCTGAAAACATTGTTGCAAAAAGAGAACTTGCTCATGATGAGCAGTTCCTTCATTTGATAGCACTATATTCAATAATTAGATGTCTTCATGCAAAGCGATTGTGACTAGTATTTGCATGATATCCTCAAAATTGAATGTTTATGCCGAGATTTTCTATTTTCTTATTGCCCGGATGGTTTCAAATTTGTCTGTTGCTGATTTGCAGTCGGTGGGAAAGAGTTAAATCAAATGTTGCAAGTATTAGGTCCTTCTACATCATCAGAGAAATAAACTTCAAATGTCCCCATTCTGCCTGGTCAAAAAAACTTACCATTCTTAAAAGCCAGGAATTCAAAAATACTATGCACAATTGAAACAACTATCGTCATTCCAAGCAGGTATGGGTTGGTCTCAAGGAATGCAGTCTGAAATATAAAAGATCAAAAATATTATGCATGATTGTGTTATCTTAAAACTTAATAAAATCGACCCTGTTGGTTCAACACATAAATATAGGAACTTTTTTTAATTTTGCCATCAACATGGAAATTCAAATGTAGAATCTCTGAAATAGGACATGTTATGTAGTTTATGTAATTAAAGACAATTTCTAGTTTTGCCTCAATATTTCAAGTCATCTTCTGCAGATATTCTAAATTGGGTCTGCATGTGGGAGAAGGTTTAACCTTTTCCACATATATATAGAAGCAACTGCAGCTTAGACGGCTTATAAGAAACATTGTGTTACAATGAGAAATTGCTCATGATGAGCAAATTCCCACTTTACTTTCAGCCAGTTTCAATAATTCTACTTTGATTTATACTGGATATCATTGGAAGACAGTGGTAGAATGTCAGCCTTTCTTATATAACATCCTGGGTTTGAATCCCATTCAGTCAGCAGTAGTTATTAAACATTATAAATTTAAGCAGAAAACAATTCACAATTGATGTTAAGAGCTTACACCAGTCAGTCATAAAAAACTTAAAATCATGAATGTACCGCTTCAAACAATAGCAAAGAGATTTTGCAGTCCTTTTCTACTTCAAAATGTAGTTTAAACCTATCTCACATACAACATTGTTTGATTGATGCTTAATTCAGTTTTCAACAATTGTTCAGTCATTTCACTACAGCCAGTCCATCTATCCATGTGTTTCCTAGTTTTCTCATACCAGTACTCCACCCATTACTTCACATGACTTTTCAAAGGTAGTCTGCTTTAGAATTATCAGACAAACAATTTCAAATATCTAGAAAACTGAAAGATTATATTGATAAAGAGTTGAAAATATTGCAATAAAATGTGAAATTACTTGTTTTAAGCAATTTCACCTTTTACTGCAATGTTTTCAAAAGTCCTGTATGATGGCAGGTGTCAAATGTCATCTGTGTGAAGTAATGGGTTAAATGAGTCTGCATGTGAAAAAGGGATAAAATATAAAACCAGACATCAGTCATCTGATCTTCACCTTGAGAGTGTCCTGATCAGTGTCTTCATCCCCCATCTCAGTCCCCAGCATTGTGCTCCATTTGTTCCTCATGTTTTGTGCAGCATACATCTGCCAGCGGAACAGTGAAATAGGACTGTAGACCAGCGTGAAATTTAGGACCCTGTTAAACAAATCTGACATTAGTACTTTACTACATCCAATAAATTTGCAGCTGACAACTTCAAAAATGTCTAGGAAACAAAAATGAAAATTGGTCTTAATGGCTTTAAAGTCACTTATCAATATGTGTCTGCATTTTGGAAAGGATTACTTCTTTTGCTGGTATGGAAAATCATTTACAGATTTTACTAACATAATGTTTTTCTGTTGTTGTTTTTTAAACTCTTTGCTAATACAACAAATCTGAAGCAGACAATTTTAAAACATCAAGACATAAACGTTAGTATAATTTTTTGAAAAGATTTGAAGACTTCAACTCAAAAGGAGGAATTTTTTCATTAGCTACATTTTTTTTAAGAATTGTCTGCACCAAGATGCTCTGCCAGTGGAAATGGGTTCAATGCTTTCCATGTGTATCTTATAAGGATTTAACAAGTCTAGTATTTTTTGGGGTTTTAGGCATCTTTGTCAAGTCTTGGTGAATAAGGATTGACATAGAGATACCAGTATTAGTATAACTGGAGATGATTTTTATAAACATTGTGGAAGGAGAAATAGTTTGTAATGAGCTTCTTCCTACAATGTCTCCAAGTCAGTATATTGAAAAAAATCCACTTTTCAAGATATAACACCCATATTCTTATTAAAGATGTTTAAACAATACAGTATTACAGATGGTGGTTGAAATAATTAATAATGTATACAGATAATATACAGACATTAAAATGCATAAACTTTACACAAATGATCCAATATATTCTTTATGAACATGCTCTTACATGCCTGCATATTTTGGCTATCTGTATGCACATATATTAAAAAAAACATTGCCTTATGTAAGAACAGATAATTATATTCAGGTGGCTCTTTCTTATTTCCAAGCTCTAGAAAGGGGTCGTTTTCCATTTTCTAAAATCCTTATTCGACTCTCTACCCCTATATTGCGGGTACTCAAAAGAATCATCTCGATGAGACGTTCCTTTTGAGTACCCACAACATAGGGTTTGGTTGAGTAATAAAGAGAGATATTTGTGGGAAAAGGCCCGTTCACTCATCTCTATCTAGCTTTGTGTAACTACTTACTTTGTTGTGTCATTTAGAGGCTGATATTCTGAGTTCAGATTCCAGTAGTTGTTAAAGTACAGAACTGGATAATATTTGTTCATTCCTGGGACAAACTCAATGACTGAAAGATACATTAGAAAGAACATTGAAAAAATGCTATAATCTCAATCCTCAACATCCATTTATAAGCTTTATGTTTTCTGTTCAAGTACTTCCAATTCAGAAAGGATCCACACAGCCTATCAAATAACATATACCTTCTGAACAACTGCCAATTGTGCAATCTTTAACAATATAAATATTGTATATTATTATAAACAGTTTCTTCATAATTTGTTCTTCTAATGAAAGTTTTATCAAGATTTGTTATTTATTTTAATGAAAAGGCAGAGTTAAAACAACAAATAGTCTGTATAAAAGTAAACAATAGCCCGACTTTTCCATTTACATGTACAAAAATATGAGCTGTGCTAGTGATTCTAGGTCTTTATTCGAGTACAGTGAAGACTCAGATGGGTCTTTTCATACCAATAGTCTCACCAGATCCTTTACTGTCAATCTACATGTAATCTAAACTAGAACTGCAACCCTACTTATTTTATGCCAATTTAGCTACACATGATCCTGTTCATTTAGTTTTAACTTATTTATTTAAGATTGATTGACGCTCGATGTCTGCTTCCTGGAAAACTTAACCAGTACTTGTGCTGATTGTGTGTTAAAATCCCAAAAGCAGACCATGTTCATCAGGTTTCGAACCCTGGACCTTCGGTACTAGAGGCTTATGCTCTACCACAGCACAACGGTCTCCCATATGATCCTGTTACTGAGAGTCAATTAGACGCGACTCTTGATGTAAATCAAATTTGGTTTCACATCAACTTGTTAACTTACAATCATCGAGAGGTGCTGGAATATGGCCTTTGACCCATGATGTATGATCGTCCATGAAATTGATGGTGAGATTGGAATGCCAGTGAGACAGTATCTCATAATCTGATGAGTTCTCTTTCTTCTGGAAAAAAGAAAAGAAAATCACAAATTATTAATAGTTGCAAGAATGATGCATAATATTTTTTAATTTCTAAATTTTCCGAGAAATATGTGAGATTTTAAGTTAACCCATTACTTCGAACAGACGACATTTGACACCTGCCATTGAACATGACTTTTGAAAACATTGCAATAAAAGGTTAAATTGCTCAAAACGAGCAATTTCACCTTTTATTACAATATGTTCTACTCTATACACTGGAGCGCCGATATATCGCGATATTCGGGGTCCAAGGCCTAGCATCGCGTTGGAATCCGATCGCGATTTACCATGAGAATTTATAGCAATCAAAAGTAATACATGTATGCTGTAACATTCCAAAACCTGTACTCGTCAGTACTGCATCTAATGACAATGAAAACAGGTCTCAAAAACTAATTTATTTTAGCAGGCTAGAATATGGTGTCTATATATGTGTATATTCTTTTGATGTAATACGAAATTAATCCTCACTTTCAAAAGTACGTATTTGTATACAGACAGCGTTGGAAAATTGTGAGAAAAAGAGAAACTGCTTGTTATCAGCGTAAAGAGTGATGTCCTTTCTTTTCCTTTCCTTATTTTTTTTTTAGTTTCAAAGTTCTAAAACAAAGTAAAAATAACTTTCATACCCTTTAAATTCCTTTTAATAGTTTATTTATCCCATTTCAAACACAATAATTTCTCCTTTTATCACAAAGCTATCAAAAGAAACCTGCGGCAGGTGTCTCAAAATGGGAAGGATGAAATTTATATGGGTGATTTTCATTTGTCGCGGCAGCTCAATCCAGGGAAGAATATGACGTAATGTGTTTACCCAATCTCACGCTCCCGATATTGGACACCTATGCAATATTTTCACCAAAAGTAACATGGATTTTCCCGATGCTTTTATATTGGGATAGTCTAAGCCTTAAATGGGCGGCTTTATTTCCAAATGACCATAACAGCCGTGTAACTTGTAACCTCTGTGCAATTTACACACACGTTAAATATACTTTGTCAATTAAATGACTTTTGACGCAAATAGACTTTGTAAATTAATTGACTTTTGACGCAAGTAGACTTGGTTAATTAAATGACTTTTGACGCAGTTGCAGCAGAAAGCTTTTGAAATCATTATTCATACATAATATACCTTCATGAGTTTGACGCAACGCAAACACTTCTTTAAAAAAGAAACATTGTGGGAAATTTATTCAGGATTTATTTTAAAGAATCCGCAATTTAATTAGCAGTCATTAATTCTACTATGAAACAAGCTGCATGTTTGATGTGTCACATCTATATTGAAAAGGGTGTGTGTGTTGGGGGGGGGGGGGGGGGGGTTATGTTTAAGATTTTGCACATAATGTGTAACCCTTTCCAACATACAATGTACACATATAATTTTACATGGGGAAAAAATAAAATGCGCATTATGAGTAATACTCTCCTCTTCTTACATTGTGAGAAAAGGAGAAGTACGCAATATCCGCTTTAAATGCGTCTGCAAAAGGATAAATTATCAAGTGTAAAATCGGACAAGTGTGACTTAAGGGTTGATTGCATGGTTCTTACAGGTGGTCAGCCTAAATATACACGTCGTCATCGACAAAACCCTTTGTTCAATTCTTATAGGATAAGTAAAAGGCACCGTAAGAAATAGATTTAGGAGCAATTATATTTCTTTGAATTTGGATTACGTGAGTTTTTTTTCTCTTGGATTTATAAAATCAGGTTTGTGCATTATTTATTTAAATGTATTATGTTCAAGTTTTGAAACTAGTACCATGTTTTACCGAATTATTTGTCGTATTTTTTTGGATTTTTTTTTTTTGGAAGTTGTAAATTTTTGGGTTCAATTTCAAATAAAAAAAGGAAAATAGGCTCTTTTTTCAAGATTGCAACGGGAGCCAAGCCGCCATCGCGTTCTACTGGATATCGCGTTTTATCCAACCGCGAATTATCGGCGCTCCAGTGTATCAATATAAATCTTACAGTTTTCTAGATTGTTGAAATGTTTCGTCTGATGATTATTAAGCAGACGACTGTTGAAAAGTCATGTGAAGTAATGGGTTAACATATACTTTGACCATTTGTAGTACTTATTATATACCTTAGTACCTTCTTTGAATTTAGCCCACAACGCATAATATTTCTGATGAATAATGTAGTTATCTTAAACTTGATGTAACAACTATGTTTTAAATGTAGAAGACTATAAGAAAATTTGAACCATAAGTACTGAAGAAACACATTCAAACTAAAAAAAAGTTATCAAATGTTTATAAATAAAACAGAACATTTAATTGCCACATGCAAAAACAGTAATAGTTTACAAAATAATTATAATATAGTAATTGGATGCATTTCGTCCTTTTTAAAATTGTTTCGGAAATTGAACCTTACTAACAACAGATGCCAGATAGAATTCAACCCCGAGACATAATCTTGAAATTTTGTGACATTGACTTATATCAACAAGAGCGCCACAAGTGAACGCCAACGCCCATCTGTTTTTGTCTAAGTCGGCTAAAGGGGCATTTCTGAATAGTTATAAAACCCAGAGTTATGTGGCTTGGTGTAGATATGCATTCCTGCGAACATTTGTACTAAGTTTGTTTTGAAAATGTTGAATGTTATTTTAGTTATGAGGTAAGTTTTAAAGTTTTATGAAGACGCAGACAATTTTATGCCAAAAACAGACGAGCTAAAAATTACTTCTTGTGTATAATAATTATGTGCAGATGCAAGGTGTTAATCAGTGTTTAAATTAAAACCCAGTATCATGCTTTCGAAATAAGACCGTAAGTTTGTTTTTGTAAACTAGAAGGAGACTGAAACCATCACCCTTATAAGACAGTGAGCAGTGTCCCACTGTTCCAAGGACATCTAAGTTTACAAAGTGTTTGGCCAGGATACTGACTTTTTTCTGCATAATTAATTCACTTAAATGGGAGGGAAACCTCATGTGTCAAGTAAAGACACTTGATACCAGGAACTGAAAGCCCTGTAAAATGATTTTTCAATAAATACATGTACATACCTTTATTAAGTCAGGATGTACATCTGTTTCTCCAGTCCAGAGGTTTACTGTTTTACTAAAGTGTCTCTTCTTATATTTATTCAATCCTGAAATCAAATTTGACATTTTTAGAGCATAAGAAAATCAACATGTAAGACCAGTGACTAGTCCTGTTTTGGCATTACAATTGCAACATATCTGTTTCTTGGTTTTTGTTTCAAGCCATTGCATAGAAGTAAATCTTATTTCTGCAAAAATCATCCTGTTCTCAAAATTCTAGAATTTTCTTTAACAAAAACGGTACATAGAAAGACATTTTCTTCTTCTATATGGCTACATTTCCCTTTGTGCGAGTTGTGAACATTTAACCCTTTCCCTCATATAGACGCTGTCTGACATCTCTGCAACAGACGCTTTTTTGAAAACATAGTGACAAAAAGAGCTCAAAATGAGCAATTTCTCCTTTTGCCACAATGTTTTCCACTTTAAGTCATAGGGTTATCCATTCAATTATAGAGATCTTCTATTTTTTGATAAAATATGTTCAAAGTGGTCTGCTGAAGAATTTTGAGGGAAAGAGTTAAGTGTGGATCATGATCAACATGTGAAGTCTGATCTGATTCTGCACAGCTCACTTTCAAGTAAAAGAAGTATCAAAAAAGTCTCTGACATACAGTATATATTTTAGTACAACAGTAGTACGGATGTGAAAACTTATCATTTTCTACACTTGTGCTGAAAAACAAATAGAAGGCATGTTTTTGTACGGAAAAGCTGCTCCCATTGTTTCTAGACAATATTAAAATGTGACAGTGGGAGGCAGTGGCTATGATGGAAAGTGCCAGCCCATTGAATGCTTCCATTCCACACCCATGGCGTCAGTATTGGTTGAACATCCATGAAGCAGTTTTTTTTCAAACCCCATTTTCAACAGTATTTCGGTCATACAACGATGACAGAACACCGATTCATAATCCCTGTCTGAAAAACCAGGACTAGGCAAAGGTAATGTGCCACATCAAAGGGCACTCCAACATGACTGCTGTGAGCTAGGACACACCAGGGACAACCGGTCTCCAATCCTCAATGCTTACTACTATACCGCTAAGGAGGATTCCACCATTGTAGCAGATATAGAGAATGATTTGAAGGGACTGAATCCCATATGAGAAATAAGCGAAAAAAAAAGAAAATTGTTAAAAATTGCTATTACCTTGATGTTTTTGCATGTAAGGCATTGCGATTTGCTGACTGATGTACTACAATATATGCACATTATTAATATTGTGGAGATTTTTCGTTATTTTGCATTGTAAAAGCTACTGGGTTAGTAACCCAGTAAATTTAAATATATCGCTGTATATTTATCACGTAATCACTACAACCGAATTGACTATCTCCTTCGCAGAGTTGTCGTTCCTTACACTCACACATACATGAATGTAATGTGTCGATAGTGTTAGAGAATGCCGAATTGAATCCATAAATTCAAATGAGCAAGAGGAAATTCCACGGTATTTTTAAACGGGAAATACCGGACGTTTTTTTAACTGCTTATTTCCTATGAAATAATGAAAAACAAGACTTGTACGACCTTCTACAACATTCCGTTACATATATATCGACGTATTTTGGATTAATTAGAATAAGTATAAAATATGACGATTTTGGACCATTATGGTGTTCAGTCCCTTTAATTAGTATAAGTTAATAAGAGTTTGCTTCACAATCGATGTCAAAAATTAAATTTAAATCATCAAGTAGTTTAAATATAAGAAACTTACTCATGGATTTATATATTGTTGTTCTTTTACTGTATTTCCCTTTCTCACTTGGGTCAGGGGAGTTTCCCTCTTTTACTATATAAACATGAAGATATATGGACCCATTGTTCATCAGATTCTGAAAGGAAAAATTTATATTCAATAAAGACTATCAAGCACTGAATCTATGTATCTAATAACAGAACAAGAAACTGGTCCTTTCCCCACAATATCTCTTTTTTCCACAGCGAATTTCTTATGCTGTAGTACTCAAAAGTATCATCCCAGTAAGACAATTATTTTGAGTACCCACAACATAGGGTTTAAGGTTCAGATAAGGACTTTAGAACATGATATATATACTACAGGGCTACTGTACAAATCCCATAGCCCGACGCCCGGGACAAGTCATAAATCGCAATATAATTGCAACATCTCAGTCCCGGACAAGTGGCATTTTCCAAAAATCCACGTCCCATTATATCAACCCATTTACGTAACAGTGAATGCAAATTACTGTGTCTGGTAGCCCGGCTTAATTACTAACACACATGTCTGTCGTGTGTAAATTTGACTGTATGTTACATGCGAAAAACCACTCGCGCGTGACCATAACAAATCAATAACAGTAGGCGGAGTTACCCACCTGTCAGATCAAAAGTTTCAGCCAACCGAATCGCGTCAGTAATAGTCGATTAACGTGATATATATGTATCCAATAAGGCTGACCAATCATAAGTGACAATTGTTCTTTGTGGCTGATAGTCGATTAACGTGATATATATGTATCCAATAAGGCTGACCAATCATAAGTGACAATTGTTCTTTGTGGCTGTGTTATTTCATGAAAGCTAGGGAATTACCTATGGATCGGTCTCATTAAAATATTCCCTTAAATGTATTTTGATCCATTTTTCTACTTTCGGTAAGCGATGCAAACTGGTGCAAACCGGTTCAGAAAGACTTGTAAGAAATTTTCGCCATGCAGAAGTTAATAAAACTAGAACTATCACTGAATGTGATTAATACCCCCCGAACGCCACCCTGATAGGAAAGGTTGTGAACTATTTAGAAACCCCACCTTAAAAGGACAATGTTATGGATCGGGTTATTCTTGTTTTGTTCATTTTTGGATAACAAAGGGCAACAACTCTGTAATTATGTAAATTAGAGTTATGGTTCTTGTACACTGCACTTCCTCTGATTATGCTCTACCGTTGTATGTAGTTTTATTAGATTCCATCTGTTAGTTATTAAATAATTCTCCGGGCAAGAAAAAGTAACAAAGGGCAATAACTATGTAATTATGTAAATAAGAGTTATGGTTCTTGTACACTGCACTTCCTCTCATTATGCTACCATTGTATGCAGTTTTATTAGATTCCACCGGTTAGTTATTAAGTAATTCTCCGGACAAGAAAAAGTAACAAAGGTCAATAACTCTGTATATAGGTAAAATAGAGTTATGGTTCCTGTACACCGCACTTTCTCTTAATGTGTTGTATCATCCTATGAAGTTTTAATAAATTTCAAGAATTAGTTTTAAAGTTATGCTCCGGACAAGACTCTACAAACAAGAAAAAGTAACAAAGGGCAATAACTCTGTAATTATGTAAAGTAGAGTTATGGTTTTTGTACACTGCACTTCCTCTGATTATGCTCTAACATTGTATGTAGTTTTATTAGATTCCATCTGTTAGTTATTAAGTAATTCTCCGGACAAGAAAAAGTAACAAAGGGCAATAACTCTGTATTTAGGTAAAATAGAGTTATGGTTCCTGTACACCGCACTTTCTCTCAATGTGTTGTATCATCCTAAGATGTTTTATTAAATTCCAACAATTAGTTTTAAAGTTATGCTCCGGACAAGACTCTACAAACAAGAAAAAGTAACAAAGGGCAATAACTCTGTAATTATGTAAATTATAGTTATGGTTCTTGTACACTGCACTTCCTCTGATTATGCTCTACCATTGTATGTAGTTTTATTAGATTCCATCTGTTAGTTATTAAGTAATTCTCCAGACAAGAAAAAGTAACAAAGGGCAATAACTCTGTATTTAGATAAAATAGAGTTATGGAGTTTTATTAAATTCCAACAATTAGTTTTAAAGTTATGCTCCGGACAAGACTCTACGAACAATAAAAAGTAACAAAGGGCAATAACTCTGTAATTATGTAAAGTAGAGTTATGGTTCTTGTACACTGCACTTCCTCTGATTATGCTCTACCATTGTATGTAGTTTTATTAGATTCCATCTGTTAGTTATTAAGTAATTTTCCGGACAAGAAAAAGTAACAATGGGCAATAACTCTGTATTTAGGTAAAATAGAGTTATGGTTCTTGTACACCGCACTTCCTCTCAATGTGTTGTATCATCCTAAGATGTTTTATTAAATTCCAACAATAAGTTTTAAAGTTATGCTCCGGACAAGACTCTACGAACAAGAAAAAGAAACAAAGGGCAATAACTCTGTAATTATGTAAATTAGAGGTATGGTTCTTGTACACTGCACTTCCTCTGATTATGCTCTACCATTGTATGTAGTTTTATTAGATTTCATCTGTTAGTTATTAAGTAATTCTCTGGACAAGAAAAAGTAACAAAGGGCAATAACTCTGTATTTAGATAAAATAGAGTTATGGTTCCTGTACACCGCACTTCCTCTCAATGTGTTTTATCATCCTATGAAGTTTTATTAAATTCCAACAATTAGTTTTAAAGTTATGCTCCGGACAAGGAAAATCGCAACGGACCAACCGACCGACCGACCGACCAACCACAGGGTGACTCCAATATACCCCCTCTAAACTTCGTTTATCGGGGGTATAATAAATTCGATCCAAATTAAAGACAATACGACGACTGCTAACAATTATCTTGCCGTTTATCAATTTGAAATACCTTCAAGATCGACATAATATTCGTAATATCAGGGACACAAAGAAAATTGTTTGGAATGAAATATATAAATGATTCCCCCGAGTATGATAATTGCCCAATCACGGCTTTGTTTACCAAAATTAATTAGCATAAATGGCGGGAAAAAAATGACTTAATAGTTGCGATTTCATTGGATGAAATGAGAAATTGGGTGAATGACATTCGCGACCTGACGACCCCGATGTTTACATTCAACGCTGTTTACCGATTTCTAATTCTCAAAGTAGGGAACCATGATTAACATTGCGCAATCATCAAAATGGCGGCTATGCTGCGAATAATACCGCAACACCAATCTGACTAAAGTACACGATCTGACTAAATGTAAATGCGTAGCGTTAATAGGAGATGATTTTAAGGAATTTTAATGAGATTGACCGCAACACATGAAACAAATTTCACGTTTTGTTGTCTTTCATTTTGTTTTAATAGATTTTTTGATTTAATAACTACATTGAACCAGATAAATTTGATTTTTGGTTAATAAAATTTTATTTATCAATGTCTTTCTTTGTAAAACTGACCCTGGTATCGAACACTGCCCTGTTTCGGTGAGGGACCTAAATCGGTGACCTTATTATTTTGTTATCTTCTATTTGAAAAGTGCTATTGCATCATTTGACTATGTTGTCTCAAGCTTAACATTTCTGTCAATAGCTTTTGAATCTTTTGTAAATATGGATAAAATACATACATTTTATGCAGAATATTTCAAATAACCTAGTGAAAAATAATCTCTTTTCCATTTTTTTTTTTTTTAACTGAATGCTGCACTACAGGTCTTTTGCAATAATGTTATTTGAATTGGTCACTACCCTTAAATCATGTACAGTGTGTGCTCTTAATGTTATCTTTATACTGATCCAAACTAGAAAATAACCCACTAAAAAACAAATAAAACACTCAAGAAACCGCGATGTTAAACTTGGTCTGCAGAAAAGTGGGACAAGTGAGAATCTTAGCAGGACAAGTGGCATTCTGAAAGTCACTTGTCCTGGACAAGTGGCTGAATTATTTTTTTGTACAGCCCTGTACTAGATATCTAAAGCTCTGCAATAAATTGATGAGCAGGTTCTGCTTTTGGGATGTTTCCACACAATCGGCGTGAGTACTGGTTAAGTCTCCAGGAAGCAGACATCGAAAGTGATTTATATAAGCTAAAAGCTTTGTTTCCCAATCTATGTAAAATAAATATGTTTAAACTAAACATAAACTTAGCACAAATTGCAAGCCAAGATTAGACGTTGTTATACCGTTCCCCGTACATACACTTTCTGACGCCTCTGGAAAACATTGTAGCAAAAGGAGAAATTGCTAATTTTGAGCAAGTTCTCCTTTTGCTAAAACGTTTTTACAACTTATACTTTCATTTATAGAGATTTTCCATATTTTTGTCCAGACATTCTGATGTATGTGGTAAAGGGCTAACTCTTGCAATAGTCTAGATGACTAGTTGCATGAACTGTATATATATATTCACCTAAAGTTCTTTAGTTCTGTTTTTATTTTACATTTTATTTTTAATATTATATTATACTTTTGAATCCTGCATCTTTTTGTATTCGTACTCAACAATATCATTGCCATTTTTGGATCTATCAGAATATTGCTGAAACCAAGTACTTACCTCAGATGCTGGAAAACTGGATGATTGTGTGTAAGAACCATCTCCATTTGGTCCCGACTCCCAGTCACCATACATTAAACCTTTCTTGGTCCAAAATAATGATTCATCTTCAAATGAGTTAGAAAATTCATCTTCGGATAGATACGCATACATATCCTGTAAAAAAACATGTAACTTTTAATTCTTAACCCTTTCCCTCATACGACAATTCTGCAGCAGACGACTTTGAACATATCGAGGGCTTGGCGTGAAACGGTTGTAACTAAAATTGATATTTTTTTTACCAAGGTTAATCACCTCGCCATAAAGTCTTTATAAGCGTTAACTCATTTTTCTTGGTAAACAATGGAAATTTTAGGTGCAATTGCTCGTTCTGAGCAATGGCACCTAAATTTGCATTGTTTACAAAAGGGTCAAAATTGCCCCTAAACCAAAGTTTTCAAAAAAGGTTTTTAGTTACAACCGTTTCATGCCAAGCCCTCGATATTTTGTCAAAAAATAGAAAATCTCTTTAATTGAATAGATAACCTATGACTAAAAGTGGAAAACATTGTGGCAAAAGGAGAAATTTCTCCTTTTGCCACAATGTTTTCGAAAGTATTTTGCTGCAGAGGAATCAGAAAGCGTCTGTATGTGGGAAAGGGGACAAATCAGTTATAATTTAAGATTATCAAGTCCAAAATATGAAAGGATTATTGTGGAGACAGTAAAAAGTGTTGATGGGAAACAGGAAAATTTGTTTATAATGAGCAATATTTAATTATTCCTTCAATAATAAGTCAATTTTCAAGTAATTGTGTCTAAAAAGGCACAGAAAGTCATGATCATTACCCCATTCCTAACACATAATAAATTTGCAGGTGGTGACTTTAAAGGCGTATGCTAGTTTTTTCGCCAACAAAATCCCAATCATAGAATTTCTTTATTCTTTGTATTTTGATAGAACATAGTTACAATAACAAACAAAAAAAAGTCATCCATCTAAAAAAAAAATATTGGCCTGTTAATGACAAGACCAATTTCATCAAAGGTACAACATTAATACAGGCATTTTGGCCGAAAACCTAAATATCTTATTTCAACAAGTTATTGTATGTTCTAACAAAATACAAAGAATAAAGAAGTTCTATGATTGGGATTTTTTTTGATAAATAACTGCAGCATACGCCTTTAAATAAAAATACGGAAAAATATAGAAAGTCTCAGCAAAATGAACAAATTACTCTATTTTTTTTTAAAAATCTTGCCCTCTTCAAATGTGTCTGCATGTGGGAAAAGGTTATCAGAGACAGAGTGAGAGAAGATAGAATACCATGTAAGTTCCTTTTTCATATAAGTTTGTTGTTTGTGCATATCCGCTGGCATCTGTAGCTGGTCCATCTGCCGGCGCAGGCGCAGGAGTATTGCCTTTTCTTGAAAAGAAGCTGCTTATGGCATAAATAATCAACATTCGTATCACGAGTCCTTTTGCGACGGAAAAAAATCCTTGCCTCGGCGCTGGGGGTGCAGCCTTTAAAATAAAGACATTATTTCATTTAACCATGATTGCCACTTCAAAATATATATTCTGTAGGCTCATAGCATTACTAACTACCAAAAGTCGCCAGCCTTATCATTTAATAACCTTGTTCTGAGAATGATGACATTTGTTTTAACCCTTTCCCTCATAAGACAATTCTGCAGCAGACGACTTTAAACGTTTTTTGTCAAAACATAGAAAATCTCCATAATTGAATGGATAACCTATGACAACAAGTGGAAAACATTGTGGCAAAAGGAGAAATTGCTCATTTTGAGCAATTTCTACTTTTGTCACTATGTTTTTAAAAAGCTGTCTGCTGCAGAGGCGTCAGAATGCGTCTATATGAGGGAAAGGGTTAACTAATCAATTTTCTTTTGACCGGTTCTTATCATATTTCATAGAAAGGTGACTTAGATAAATGTAAATGTTATCAAAGATAACAATCAATCTGAACCTTTTAAAACATAACTTCTTAGCAGCTTGACTAAGCAGGGACGGAGATAAGAGGGATAAGCAGCTCACCTGTACACCTGTTATCTGGTTAAAATATCACATGGAGAAATAAAATAGTCCAAATTTTCACATTTTGTAAAAACTTTGAAGTCAAATTTGGCACATAAACAAAACATACATATTCTGAAAGATTAAAATTTCAACTAAAGTTAGAGATACAATGAACAATTGGAATTTCTTTGTATTTTGAATAATGACTGGTTTAAAAGACACAGATATTGTGATTTCTGAATTATATTAATTTTGTTCCAAAAATTAATAGACTGACATTATTCATAAGGATAAAATATTATCAAAACGTGAAGTATATTAAAATATTTTTATCTACTGCAATAGAAGAATGTTTAAACTTCCAGAAAATATCTAATCTTTGTTATTTTCATATTTTCAATAGTTTTTGAGTTTTACTTGCTACAAATGTTGGGACGGGTCATATTTTTTAGTATGCAACTTGGTTAAATGTATCCCTCTTATCTACGTCCCTGGCCTAAGTCATTAACCCTTTCCCTCATATAGACGCTTTCTGACGCCTCTGCAGCAAACGGCTATTTGAAAACATAGTGACAAAAGAAGAAATTGCACAGAACGTGCAATTTCTCCTTTTGCCACAATGTTTTCCACTTTTAGTCATAGGTTATCCATTCAATTATGGAGATTTTCTATTTTTTGACAAAATATGTTCAAAGTCGTCTGCTGCAGAATTGTCGTATGAGGGAAAGGGTTAAAAGCTAAAAAATACTGGTCATACTCTGCAAAAAAGTATCTAAATATATATATATATATATATATCAACAGATGCATCATTGATTCACATTGGTCAATGTAATACCTGTACTGTCATAATGAATTATCTCAACCCTTTCCCGCATATAGACGCATTTTGACAGGTCTCCAGCAGACTACATTTGAGCAATTCCTCCTTTTGTCACACTGTTTTCAACTCTTACTTTCAATTTAACTTTTATTTGTAGAGATTTTCCATGTTTTTGTTCAGGTGTTTTCAAAGTCATCTGCTGCTATTTTGATATAAATATATATATGTTGGAAAGGGTTAACAAAATGTGATGCAGATCAAAACACCTGTTTATAAAATATCCTAGGATATTCTCAACTTCAATTTTCATTGCAGTGAGCTAAAAAATAAACAAGAGGGCCATGATGACTGTATATCGCTCACCTGATTTAATACAGCTTCAATAGTTGTCAAAGTTTTTACTAACTGTATTATTACTATAAGTATAAGGAAAACAAGCAACCCCCCCCTGGTGGCCATGTTTTTCAACGGATAAGAATAAATTAAGCATTTTTAGCAACATTGGCAGAGGGTCACAAGGGGAACACTTGTGCCAAATTATTTTCAAACCAGGCCAGTGATTTAGTACAAGAAGATTTTTTTCAGTTTTCACTATATAACATAAAAGGAAAACAAGCCCGACCCACTGGGCCGTGGCGGCCATCTTTTTTATCAGATCAGAATAATTTCAACAATCTTGGTAGAGGGTCACCCAAGGAGCATTTGTGCAAAATAATCTTTAAATCTGGCCAGTACTTTTGGACAAGAAGATTTTTAAAGTTTTAACAATGCGCATATATATAATATATAAGAAAAACAAGTTCTGGTGGCCAAGTTTTTTCAACGGATCGGAAATATTTGAACAATCTTGGTTGAGGATGCCCCAAGGAACATTTCTTCAAAATAATTTTCAAATCAGGCCAGTACTTTTGGACAAGATTTTTTTTTAAACTTTGGCAATTTTCCCCTTTTATGATGCTGCAGCAACCAAAGTTCTTCATGGAATTAAATTCTTTGAACAACTTTAAAAGAGGACCACATAAGGAATATTCCTGTGAAGTTATTTTAAAATCAGTCCACTGTTATAGTAGGAGAAGTCATTTGTAGGAAATTGTTAACAGACGTATGTACAGATGACGCCGGATGATCACAAAAGCTCACCTGGCACTTTGTGCTTAGGTGAGCTAAAAAGAGGCCATTAGGCCCTGGATCGCTCACCAGTGAATGTTCTCTGAAGACAAGCTCAATATTGACAGAACACCAATTGACTAAATTATTCGGATTAAAGCACTTAACACTCTCCCATTTAAGGTAAATATGCATCGACTTAAATTGTGTCCTTAAATTGCTGTATTTTATTAGTCAATTTAGTGCCATATGATATATCCAAAACTAGATTACCAATTTGGCGACCAAATTTGCTGCATACATGCATATATTGGGATGATGTATTGTGTACCTAAATCAGTTCACCATGACGTTGATCCCAACTGGAATAATTAGGGAGCTTTATAGCTGTCTGGGCTATAAAACTTTCACCAGAACCTATAAATTATATTCCAGACAACTTTTGAAAACATTGTGACAAACATAAAAAATTGCTTATACTAGAAATTTCTCTGTTTGCCATGTTTTCAATTGTAAATATACCATTTATTGTTCAATTTCAAGGAATTAAAAACATATTCGACATTTTCAAAGTGTTATAAGCAATTTGTTATAAGAGACATGCTGGCCTTATGGGAAAAGGGCTAAAGGTTATAAATGTAGAGTTAACTGCTATTAATGTGTTAACTGTTATAATAATGAAAATATTGATGAATAATTGTCATATATGGGCATTGGCATTTCATCACACTGGCAATCTAGAACAAACGATCATCTTAAAATGATAGCAAATAGTTATAAGGGCAAAAGGGTCTAGAGCCTAGAGGTCAATTTCTGACCCCGACATGTCAAAGGTCAGATTTCGTTCTTGAGCTGAACGTTTTTATCTAAATTTGACATGCGAGAAAATATATATATATGATTTTATTTATATCATTTATTTTTCATAATTTGTGCTATCATCTTAAAATGTACAAGTCCCACACAATGAGAATGAACTCTAGCTAGGACTTATAAGCATTTTTTATTTATATTTTACTGAACCGTAATCATTATTTTTCAGATCAGTTGATGCTCTAGGCTTTTACATAGAAAGATAACTGTTATCCTGATTTGTAATAACAGGAATTTCTAATGATGACTAAAGTCTAAGAGTGTGACTCAATTTTGAATATGACGTTTGGTACAGATAATCAGATAGCTCATTATTGCTCAGGCACTCACCACGATTTTCGGATCACATGTGAATTTACATTTTGATACATTTTCTCAATCCGGATATATACGGTTTTTATGGAGTTCAAAATGGATTAGGGTTTTAGAGGAATACGTATTGAAGTTGATTTTATACCTGTGGGTCTTGATTCCCATCGGCTGTAGCGGGGGAAGCATTATCTTCTGTCGGTTGAACTGCGATCTCTCCGTTCTCCGCCATTGCTAATTTAATCTTTAAAATAAAGGATGATAATTTAAATAATTCAAACCATTCAAAATTGTAATATGATAATAATATAGATATCATTAATAGATTCCATATGATTTTTCATATTAAATTATGGTTCTTACTTTTAATTTCTAAATGGAAGTATAAGTTACTTTGGGTTAGAGACTACATGCAAATTAACCGAATTCATTCAAGATGGCGGGATTTGAGTGCGAAAAACAACATTTTCCACTGCAAAGAACTCAAGATGTTGTTGATTTATTCAGAGAGCAGCTGGAAAAAACTGGAAACGCTAACTTGAGCCTACTTTCAATTATCCTTGGGACTATAGAAAATGCGCTGACAGTCAACCGATCGCATAATACAGGCCGAGACGCGGACCAAGCATTGCAACCGATTTTTCCTATCGTGGAATGGGAAACTGTTAGCGATTTGTACACAAAGTTTGAGACGATCGTGAAGTCATCGGTAGATTTATCCAAATACCCGGATAAGTTCGCTACAAGAGAACTAGTCAAGAGAGTATCAGACGTCATCTGGGGTGGACTGGCACGGGCTTTTTACAAGGATAAAGCTCACCTGCAGTCCCTGTACAGTTTTTTGACAGGTAAACAATGAGTCACACAGTTTCCAGTGGTCAGTGCGGTCAGCGGGTAGAAGTCATGACACTATTAAAAAATTATGAGATAACCATGTGTTTTGTATTTTAAATGTTAATATATCAGTTTGGGCTTACACAGGTACAAATTGCTTTCATTTTTAGTTGCATATTATATAACTTTTAATGTTTGCATCTGTTACAATGCATTATGTAATAGCAAAATATTGAGAACAATGCCAATTTATGATACTGGAAATTAGCGCACTTAAATAAAAACAAATACTGTCAACACCCTTGTTGTGGGTACCTTCAAAACTCGAGTCGCAACGCCTCCACTGAAAAACAAATATATTGTAGAATGTTTTCGCCTTCTCCGAATTTTTCGCCAACTGTCATAATGTCATGATTCCTTTCCTTTTTTTTATACACACAAAGAAGTCTATTTGACTGTGATACATGTTTGTGACTCTAAATTGATTTGTTAACTTGTGCTAAATCAATTACAGCACTTGTGAATCTTGAACAAACCTTTTATTCTTGAAAGAAAAAGATGGACATTTCTAAATAAATAAAAAAATATTTTTAGGAAATTCTGAAACAGCATTCCTTTTCAAAATTCAAGTTTGCTTTAGCTTACACTTCCATGCATAGTTGGCGACATTTTCTTTCTATATATTATAATCAAGTCTCCTTTTCAAATTGGCTTGCTTATAAATATATACAAATGCCAATTAAAAATGTCATCCTGCAATTTCTGCAGAATTATTGACAGGAGTACTCTTAAGATTGATGCACAGTGGCTTCGAAAGAATGTTGTGCAAGTACTGGTGTGGGAAAGCCAGGAAAATATGGGTAGGTGCACTGACCGCCGTGATATGACCAAAGCTGTTGAAAGCGGCGTTAAACTCCAAACAAACAAAGATTGATGCAAATTTACTTTTAAAAGTTAATACCTTATGGTGATACCTTTTAGATAGCAAGTTCATTTAGACTTTGATCAAATGTAAGGGTTCATGGTAGAGGTGACTATTGAAACCAAAAATCATTATTGCGATGGTATTGATATTCCATAAAGTACTATTGCAGTAGTTTTACTATATTGCACAACTAATGTTGCGATTCATTGCAATACTATTGCTTTTATTGTACTGTTCAAATATGTATACTTAAGTCTAATTACAAGGAAATAAAAGCATCAAAAAGAGTACTGTATTTTTTTTTATATTTCAAAACTTAAAAAGAGCTACCTGGCTCTAAAAAACAACTTAATTATCCAACTAAAACTCATATACAAACAAAATAGCTAGATAAATCAACTATGGGGAAAAGATCTAACTAGAACAATGATTAACTCTTTCTGTTTAAACAACTAAAACATGAAAAAACATTTCACTTTTCAGACAACAAAACTTGTTCACAGCAGACAAATAACATAGTCTATACTCTTAGAAATATAAGCATATCTGCATATATTTAGATTTCAGTGCAGACCTTTGTGCATGTACATGAACTGTAGATAGTTCAAAACACTATTGATGATATTCAGTTTTACAATTGATGCAGTACTATCGTCCTCGTCACTATTGCATTCTATCGATAATTCGATCTATCGTTACAGCCCTAGTTCACGGGTAGTACAATGATTCAGATTGGCATCGGCCATATGCAAATAAACATTATAAATGGAACTGAAATATAACTCGCTTGTAAAAAGAAAATCAAGAATTTCGTCGAAATGACCAATTAAATTTACCAGAAATAGGACAGCTAATCTGTCAATGTTGAAATAGGGATTACTTTTGTTTTCATCCCATGAAAAAGCAACGCTCATTAACAAACAATAACTATGGCGCTTGGTAAGCATGTGATTCCTATTTTCTTTCTGAAAATCATCTTCATGATGCAATAGTAAAATGGTTTCTAAAATCCCAACATAGGACGCCGGTCAGCAGACACTTTCTGTTTGAGTGTCTGGACAAGTCAAGAAGATGACAGCCACTGAAAAAGGTTATACAATAGAAAAAAAATCAGATGTCCGCTGATTTCAATGCAAATTAATGGCTTTATCAATAAGACGTCAACACCGACATGATAACCTTTGAGTTATGAATTTCAGTTTTAGATGTGAATGTATTCACAGAAGGATGTCAGAATTAAAAAAAAAAAATTATTAACTGATCATGTATCAAACCTGAAACTCTCTGCCCTTGCAGACTTAACAAATTTAAAAACCACACAAGAAAATCAAAGGTCTGGAAAGGAGAGGGTTGCATCCAAATATCTTTTTGCATGTGGGAAGCTAGTTTAAACAGAAAAAAGTTTTGCAATAAGTGAGTTTCAGATTCATGATTAATTTGTTTTGTCCTTTTTTAATCCTTGCCCACCTGTAGACGCACTTTGACAAATCTGCAGCAGACAACTTTTGAAAACATTGTGACAAAAGAAGAAATTGCCAATAATGAGCTATTTCTACTTTTGCCACAATGTTTTCAACTCTATTCAATGAAAACTTTTCTTGAGATATGTTTTGATTTGTTCTATGTGGGAAAGTATTACAGAATACATAACTGGCCATTTTTCACAGGTCAGATTTTAGAAGTAATAAAATAATGTAAAATTTGTGTTCCTAACTTAAAGTCTCAGTTTTTCTGCTATATGGGCAAGAATTCACTATTGGAATTTTTGGTGTCAACACTCTATTCTGTATGTAGTTTCAATTAAGTACAGATTTAGAAAAAAAATTAAGACATTTATTTACACATTTATACCTTACACATCCTTTTGTAAAAAAAGAATGAACTTAAAAAGTATTGGTTGCGAGAAATAAAGCCTTAAAACATCATATTTAAGGTTTTAGAATGACAAAAAGTGTGACATTTTGTACATGCACTTTAATGTGTGTGTATAACTGCTTTATTTTGCCTCATTTTAGTGTGTAGTTGATTCAAAACTTATATCTAATAATCAAATTTTCCTAAAAAATCAATCCAGTGTATTTGTCTGCAACAATTGTTTTACAAAAAAAGAATGAAAATTGACATGTGCATGTAACATTTGGTGTCAAACATTGTTACATGCATACATTTATCAAACAAACATAAATTGCAGCACCAAAGGACTTAAATTATTGCCTTATATTATGCTTTCCTTATCCAATTGATGAATAAAAACACATTTTCTTCAAATCTTTGAGTGACTTATGATAGGAAGGCCCAGCATAATGTCTTAAATTTTGGTGTCAAATAAATCTTACACATTTTGATCAAATACTTCAATAATGGAATGCTTTCAGTTGTTTTAATTTAATAAAATTTACAAATTATTGGATGATTTAAAAATCTGTAATAATATGAATTCATAATATAATGTATGACAAAAAATAAACTGACATCAAAATGTGCATGTAACCTTGACAAGATGTTACCTACACCATACTTTTTTAAAACTTCAATTATTTGCTTCTCTTTAGACAAGTATCTCCAATCACTGGCTATGCTTTTTGGTAGAACATTTATAAATAAAAAATTTTTTTTTTGTTTTCTCTTAATCAGAAACAACAACCTTTGATATGTGTGTGTAACTGTTTAATTTGACACAAACGTGTCCATGTTACATGCATCCAGCATAGCCATATCTTCTATACAGCAGCTGACAGGCTAAACTATTTAATTTAGAAAAATTCCACTCCTGACAATTAATCTCCAAACCACAAAACAACATATTAAATTTCAAATCTAACTAAATAAAATTGATTTTCAAATTTGTATGTAACATTGACAACAATTCTGTCAATGTTACATGCAACAATACATATAACAGTATAATATTAATAAGTACATAATTTAGAGATGTTTGAAGTTATTTGATATATTGCATCACATGCTTTTGCTACAAGTAAAAAAAATAACAAATAATATTGTATATAGCAGAAATAAATGAGATTTCTAAATGTATGTAACTATTTCAGTTGACACGAAAGTGTCAATGTTACATACTTCAAATATCTGGCAATCAAACATACACAGTAGTAAATACAACCTGAATCAGAAGACCTGGTCCCAACTTCTAACATATAATCCACAAACTAAAGAAGATTTTATATGTTTAATGGATATAAATGACATTTTAATCTATGGCTATCAACGTGTCAATGTTACATGCATCAAATGGAGCTTTATTTTTATTTTTTAGGATGTTTACTTATGAAATTCATTCACAAAAAACACACTGACCCCAACAGCCATGAAATAGGCTAGGACAGAAGCAAGATATATTAATTGAAACATACATAAGTCTGCACAAACTTTACAAGTGTAACATTGACACCAACCATATCTTTTTGCTATTTTTTCCTGTTAAACGACAAGACAGTATTTCTCATTCAAAGGGTAAATGTTGGAACAAACTCCAACATCATTTCACACCATAGCAGAAATTAGAGCCTCTTTCAATTATATGAGATATGAACAATTGAAATAATCTTGGTGTCAATGTTACATACTCCATATTTCAATAACTATGACATTTAAAGAAGACAAGAAGACATATTTTAAAAAAAGTCTCTTGGTTTTAGATGTCTTACTAGAAGAACTTAGTAGTAAGGCATTTTATAAAATGAATAAAGGTGATCTATTTTTTTGTTTCAATGTCACACTTTGTGTTGCATTAGTGAATTCTTGCCCATATATCTGTGTCACAAGATCAAAATCAATCAAATGTACTCATAATTGGTAAGAAAACATAGTCACCAGCTGGCATAAAAAAAAATGGAAGGAGGACTTAAGGTTTGTGCAGCATCTTTACTTTGTCCTTACACCTAAACTTGTCTGTTTATACAATCACTGTGACCTTGGCCTCTCGCCCTTTTTTAAGAAAAAAATTGTCCTGACCATATCTCCTAAGTTATCACACCTTTAATTATAGAGATTACCTCAAATCGGTATTGTCTGATCAATAACTTTTGAAGCCTTTATCAAATCACCAAATTTAGTCAGAATGTGTATGGGCATAATGTCTCGGACAAGTTCTATAACCAGCCATGTTGCTCGAGTCACTCTATAGAGTTATCGCCCTTTAATGACAAAAATTACCTAAAATCGGCCTTGTCCGCTCAATAACTTTAGAAGCCTTTGTCCAATCCCCACCGAATTTTGTCAGAATGTGTATTGGCCTAATATCTTGGATAAGTTTGATAACCAGCCATATCGCTTCAGTAACATGAGAATTATTGCCCTTTAACTATAGAAATTACCTCAAATCAGTCTTATCCGATCAATAACTTTTGAAGACTTTATCCAATCATCACTACATTTAGTCAGAATGTGTATGGGCATAATATATTGGACAAGTGCTATAATCAGCCATATCGATCGAGTCATTTTATTTGATCATAACCAAGTTTAGACAAAATGTTGATGGGCAGAATATCTTGGTCAGGTTCGATAACTAACCACGTTATCTTAGTCACTCCACATTTATGTCCCTCGAAATGGCCAAAACTGTATTAACAGTGTCCGCTTTCTAAATTTGCCTGACTTACAACCAATTATCACTATACTTGGTCTGAAAAAAATGGGAAGGGAGTATTTTGTGACAGTTGGCGCTTTTGTTTTACTTGGAAATTCTGGATAAAGTTTTGCGAGCAAATACATTAAGAGCCCATATCTCAGTAACTACTTGAGGCATTGCATTGAAACATTATACATGTACAACCATTTCCAACTATCTAACCTATGTTAATAATCAAGTTAGATAACTCTATTCCATATTTAATGCAAGTTATGGCTCTTTTTCAATTAGAAATTCTGGTTAAAGTTTTGCGTGCAACTACATGAAGAGTCAATATTTCAGTAACTACTTGAAGCATTGCATTGAAACTTTCTATTATGCTATCACACCTGCGTACACAATCAAGAACGATAACTATATATATCCTGCAGCTAATGCAATTTGTGGCGCTTTTTTTAATTAGAAATTCCAAATAACGTTTTGCGTGCAATTACATTAAGAGTCCATATATCTTAGTAACAATGTTATAAATCTATCCTGCATATAATGCAAATTATCACCCTTTAAGAAATTCTGGTTAATATTTTGCAAGCAATTACATTAGAGTCAATATCTCAGTAACTAATAAGTGGTGGAATAGTCGAGCGCACTGTCTTATGGACAGCTCTTGTTATTTTGGTGGGGATTTCAATTCAACAAACTAACTTGTTAATCTTGAATTAATTGCGAAATAGCTTTCAGTATATATTTGTCACATTTGATGTTTTCTTCCTGGAGATCTAACTAGAACTCACACCAGTTCTGTGGAATAACCACAAATGCAGAACTAGTTTCCCTCATACGACAATTCTGCAGCAGACGACTTTGAACATATTATGTCAAAAAATAGAAAATCTCTATAATTGAATGGATAACCTATGACTAAAAGAGGAAAACATTGTGGCAAAAGGAGAAATTGCTCGTTTTGAGCAATTTCTTCTTTTGTCACTATGTTTTCAAAAAGCCGTCTGCTGCAGAGGCGTCAGAAAGCGTCTATATGAGGGAAAGGGTTTAACACAGTATGTCAGGTTTCGAACCCTAGACCCAGGGTATGAGAAGCTGACACTGCACCAATGTCATCCAAGTTTCCGGATGTTTTACTTTCATCTTCAGACAAGTTTTTAATGCAGACAAATTTATACAATAAGTCTGATTCTAAGTCATAACCCCTTAGATAGGTATTTAGACAATTTTGCTGCAATTAGTGTCGAGCCTATTCTTGCATATTAGTTTGAAATTTAACCCTTTCCCTTATATAGACGCTTTCAATTATAGAGATTTTTTATTTTGTGACAAAATATGTTTGAAGTCGTCTGCTGTAGAATTGGCGTATGAGGGAAAGGGCTAACCCTAAAACTAAAATAATAATAGAACTACAGTCCTTTTGAAGTTATCATTATAGTTATTATTTAGAAAACCATGTATTTTGTTTTTAAATCTCTTACATTACCTGTTGGACAATAAGGAAATTTTGTGATCATACAAGTGAAACGACTTTTGAAAAACATTGCTATAATAGGAAAAATTGCTCATGATGAGTAAATACACCTTTTAACCCTTTCCCTCATATAGACGCTTTCTGACGCCTCTGCAGCAGACAGCTTTTTAAAAACATAGTGACAAAAGAAGAAATTGCACGTTCAGAACGAGCAATTTCTCCTTTTGCCACACTGTTTTCCACTTTTAGTCATAGGCTATCTATTCAATTATGGAGATTTTCTATTTTTTGACAAAATACGTTCAAAGTCGTCTGCTGCAGAATTGTCGTATGAGGGAAAGGATTAATCTTTGACCATAATGCTTTCAACTCTATTCAAGTATGGAGATTTACCATAGTTTTGCCTAGATGTTTATGTTCCAGGCCCTTTTCTAGGCATCCTATTTGTCAGATATATTCTGACCTATTCCCAATGGCAAAAGTCTTTAAAATCATGCAGAATTCCCAATTTTGTCATGTTAACCCTGTTTTTTAGCTCTGCTGGCCAAAGGCCAGAAGAGCTTATGCCGTGGTGTGGTGTCCGTCGTCCGAGCGTCCGTCCATAAACAATTGCTTGTGCACGCGATACAGTCTTCAGTTTTGATTGTTTCTCAATCAAACTTATACAGTAGTTAGATATCTATGAGAGCTTGGTTCCTTTCGCAAACCAGCCAGATCCACCCATGGAAGACTGGATTATAAATGGCCCTTGGAATTGTCAAAATTGCTATAATAGAGCTTGTGAACACGATAGAGGCTCCATTTACTATCTGATCTTCACCAAACTTACACAGTAGTTAGGTATCCATGAGAGCTTGGTTCCTTTTGCTAACCAGCCAGATCCGGCCATTCAAGACTGGATTATGGCCCTTGAAATTGTCAAAATTGCTATAATAGAGCTTGTGAACGCGATAAAGTCTTCAGTTTTGATTGTATCTCAATCAAACTTATACAGTAGTTAGATATCCATGAGAGCTCGGTTCCTTTCGCAACCAGCCAGATCCGCCCATGCAAGACTGGATTATGGCCCTTGAAATTGTCAAAATTGCTATAATTGAGCTTGTGACAATAGAGGCTCCATTTACCAACTTATCTTCACCAAACTCAGACAGTAGTTAAATATTGATGAGAGCTTGGTTCCTTTCGAAAACCAGCCAGATGTGCCCTTGCATGACTGGATTATGGCCCTTGAAATTGACAAAATTGCTATAATACAGCTTGTGAACACAATAAAGCCTCGATTTACTATCCGATCTTCATCAAACTTAGATGGTAGTTAAATATTGATGAAAGTTTAGTTCCTTTCGCAAACCAGCCAGATCCGCCAATGCAAGACTGGATTATGGCCCTTGAAATTGTCAAAATTGCTATAATACAGCTTGTGAACACAAAAGAGCCTCCATTTACTATCCGATCTTAACCATACATACATGCTCTGGATTGAAAATGACCAAAGAACCATACCAGTAGAGCATAGGCCCTCATGGGCCTCTTGTTTTATTTCCTAATATAAATAATAGCGATTTATTTTCCCAAATAAAGGGCCAACTGCTCGTTTCCAAAATGCCTAGGAAAAGGTCTGTGCTCTGCAGATTTGTTGTATGTGGGACTGCGTTTGTAAGGCATTTCTAGAAATTGTACACATACATTGATGTAGTTCTTCTGACAGAGCCCGGCCGGGTAGCTCAATTGGTAGCGTATCTGACTCGTGATCTGGAGGTCACGGGTTCGATACCCGGTTGCGGCGCGTTCTTTCGGGCGATGTTTTCCATTGCCTCTCACCTCTGATCTATGTGAGAAAGTAGTCAGTGGCTTCGAAAGAATGTTGTGTAAGTACTGGTGTGGGAAAGCCAGGAAAACATGGGTAGGTGCACTGACCGCCGTGATATGACCAAAGCTGTTGAAAGCGGCGTTAAACTCCAAACAAACAAACAAATCTTCTGACAGACTTTTGTTTCAGTTTAATATCTTAATCCACCTTTAACTGATTTCAACCAAATTGCTAAGATTTATAGGTGAAAATGAAAGCTTGCTTCGGATTGATATAGAGTCTGTGAGGTCAAAACACTCTTTCTAAAAAGAGACTTTATTTATAAACCTGAATAACAGTAAAGCCACATTGAAAACCTGTTTTTGTGACATTGCCTGGTCTTTTGTTGATCAAATTATGGTAAAGTTGTTTAATGTTCAGCAGATGGAAGATTGATTTAAAAGTTTGTTTACATTTGTTTGCCTTGTTTTGTTTGATTAGTGAGATGACATGCACATTCAGCACATATTGTTTATTGATTATTTTCATGTTCAGTATAAGATTTAGAATAGATCTGATCAATAGAAAATATAATTGTAGGATTCATCATCATTCATTATCCCTTCCCCACATAAGACAATTCTGCAGCAGAAGACTTTGAACATATTTTGTCAAAAAATGGAAAATCTCTATAATTGAATGGATGACCTATGACTAAAAGTGGAAAACATTGTGTCAAAAGGAGAAATTGCTCGTTTTGAGCAATTTCTTCTTTTGTCACTATGTTTTCAGAAAGCTGTTTGCTGCAGAGGCATCAGAAAGCGTCTATATGAGGGAAAGGGTTATGAAGTAGCTCTTTGGAAAATATGTTCTCTATTTGAGTCCATCTTTGTTGTCCAATTCAGATATTCAAAAGTTCCATATTTTGAATTGGGCTTTGCACTTACCTTCTCCCACTTTCGGAGGCTATTTGACTCTTTTGCAGCAGACAACTTTTATAAACATTGTGGCAGGCAAAATGATAAATTGCTTATAATAATGAATAATTTCCTCTTTTACCACAATGTTCTCAACTTGCTTTAATAATTAAAACTCATTTGTTGCCAGTTGTCACATTTTTACCAACATGTTTACAAAATCGTCTATTATCTGAATGAATGAATGAATGAAAGTCTTTATTTTAAGAGGGTGACCCAATTAACATTAGCTAATCTTCCTTGGGGCCCTCTGGATAAAACACATATTTATACATACACACAAACACATTAACAATATAATCAGTGATTTAACAAAATAATATCATATAATAATAGAAATCAAAATATATCAGTTCAATGATGGTAAAAGTTAAAGCATTTTCCCTGTAATTAAGATATAAAATAGCAATACATGACACATTCAAATATAGAACATTTAGCATTAGAGATCAAATAGAGGCAGTGGTTTTGAAATTATTTAAACACCAATTTTTTCATTTTTTTATAGTTAAAATGATTAATCTTTTAAACCTTATTTAAAATTAGAAGTACGAGTATGAAAATTATCCCGACTTTATCCACTTGATAAAATTAGAAGTAAAACTGTTTATTGTAGGACAGAGTCTAATATAATCTAGGATACTATTCCATACTTTAGCCCCAGAGTAAGACATGCTTCCTTTAAATAATTCTTTATTTATTTATCTGGCTTTGAATAAGTTGGGCTTTACTGTCAGTTTGTTTGGCTAGAATTTGTAGTCTGTCCAGTTTTCATGTCCACGCTATTTCTCTGCAACTTCTGGCTGGAAATCAACGAAACTTCATGAAACTTGAGTACTAAGATGCGGTGCGCATAATATAAGCTTGTTCAGATTTGATATAATTGTTTGGCGGAGTTGAATCATTTTGATAATTTATATTTGTTTTCATGTACATCCTATTTCTCGGCAATTGTTGACTTGAATTCAGTGGAATTGAATGAAACTTTATATTAAGTTAAACCCTTCCCCTCATATAAACGCTTTCTGACGCCGCTGCAGCAGACGACTTTTTGTCATAGGTTATCCATTCAATTATGGAGATTTTCTATATTTTGACAAAATATGTTCAAAGTCATCTGCTGCAGAATTGTTGAATGAGGGAAAGGGTTAAAGTACAAGATGAGATCAGCAAATAATCATCTTTATAGATTCAGTATTGTTTTTGCAGAGTTATGGCCCTTTCACAGCCAAGCCATTAAATGTTATTGAATTTCCTTGTCTTATAATATGAAATGTAAAAATGATCGAAGAAATAAAATTCGCCATTGAGTGTAACATTTTCTGTGAACATGTATATTATTTTCAGACCCGGCCGGGTAGCTCAATTGGTAGCGTATCTGACTCGTGATCTGGAGGTCACGGGTTCGATACCCGGTTGCGGCGACATTCTTTCGGGCGATGTTTTCCATTGCCTCTCACCTCTGATCTATGTGAGAAAGTAGACAGTGGCTTCGAAAGAATGTTGTGTAAGTACTGGTGTGGGAAAGCCAGGAAAACATGGGTAGATGCACTGACCGCCGTGATATGACCAAAGCTGTTGAAAGCAGCGTTAAACTCCAAACACACAAACAAATATTATTTTCATTCAGGAAACAAATTAGACTGCTTTGGTGTAGCGTCTGCCGTGGTGGCAGCCTTTCAAGTCCTCGGGTATGAAGATGTACATCTTGCCCTGTCGGAGGATCATGCTTGGGTCATTTTTGGAGAAGACCAAAAGCTGTCGGCAGAGGTCACATGGCATGGTGAGTTAATACACCCTTAACCCTTTCCAACATAATATTATAGACTTTTGAAAGCATTATGGCAATAGTAGAAATTGCTCAAAATGATCAATTTCTCCCTTTGCCACAATGTTTTCAACTCTTTACAGTAATTATACGTATATTTATAGAGCTTTTCCGTGTGTTTGCCTAGATACTTTCAAGATCGTCTCCTGCAGATTTGGTGTAGGTGGGAAAGGGTTAAATCCATAGATAATATTACTATTACATTGGAGCAGGGTCTATCGATTTGTAGTCTTAATTGCATCTGCCTACAGTGAAGACTCGTGTAAGACTTTGCATCCGCACAGTATCATCAGTGTTCATTTCCACCATATTTTAAATTAACCTGAATGCATCTTCTGACCAAAGAACATCTGTGAAGCCCCACTAGCTCTATGTCCCTATCACATTAACCCTTTCCTGCTTTCTGCTGCCTCTGCAGCAGACGACTTTTGAAAACATTATGGTAAAAGGAGAAATTTCTCCTTTTGCCACAATGTTTTAACTTTTCCTTAACTGCCCTGTGATTTATAAAGAGTTTCATTGTTTTTGAATAAACAATTTTAAAGTCGTCTGCTGCAGATTTGTTGTATGTGGAAAAAGGAAGTTTGTTCACTCTGCACACTTAGAAAGGGGTAGCTGCAATTTCCGATTGCAGACACTTTTTATTAAAATGTCTGCAGCAGACAACCTTTTGCCACGATGTTCACAACTCTGCTTCATTCTATGAGGATTTGCGTTTGAATTAAATTGAAAAAGGTTAACCCTTTCTCTCATGTAGACGCTTTATGACGCATCTGCAGCAGACGGCTTTTTGAAAACAAAGTGACAAAAGAAGAAATTGCTCAAAACGAGCAATTTCTCCTTTTGCCACAACGTTTTCCACTTTTAGTTATAAATAGGTAATCCATTCAATTATAGAGATTTTCCATTTTTTGACAAAATATGTTCAAAGTCGACTGCTGCAGAATTGGCGTATGAAGAAAAAGGTTAAACCGGTAGATAGTGTTAATCATCAAATTGATTTTTAATATGGTATTGGTTTATTCATAAACTAGGTCAATCTGAAAACTGGTATTTATTTTTGAATATAATGATTAATGACAAACAGTTAAACTGCAATGATTTGAAATGTCACACAGGGAAATATTTTTAATTGTCATCACAAAGCAAAATCTTGGTTTGGCAGATGACTATATTTCCTGGTTATATTTATAGCAGAAGGAGTTGTTGAGGAAACAAAAATAACTTTATTTTTAATTTTTTTAGAATTATGGAATTCAAAATAGTGTGGAAAAAGGAGAAAATGCTCTTAACCCTTTCCCTTATAGACGCTCTTTGACGCCTCTGCAGCAGACAGCTTTTTTGAAAACATAGTGCTTTTGCCACAATGTTTTCCACTTTTAGTCATAGGTTATAGAGATTAACATTTTTTGACAAAATATGTTTAAAGTGGTCTGCTGCAGAATTGCCGTATGAGGGAAAGGGGGAAATTTTCTCTTTATAATTTATGCCTTAATGTTTTCAATAACTGTCATCATGGGAGAAAGTATTTAATTAAATATGTTGTAGTCTCACAGATGGTATTGCAACACAGCTTATCCCTTTCCAACATGTAGATGAAATTTGAAGCATCTGTAGCATGCAGCTTTTAAAAGCATTGTGTCAAAAAGAGAAATTGCTCATAATGAGCAGCAATTTCTCCTGTTGCCACAATGTTTTCAACTCAATTAAATATTTTAGCTCTCATTTATGCAGATATTTCACATTTTGACTGGATGTTTTCAAAGGTGTTTGCTGCGAATTTGTCGTATGTGGGATACGGTTATATAAAAGGATAGGAAGATTATGACATTTTGAAAACAAAATCCCTTCAATCTTGAGCTTTGAAAATGACATATAAATAATAATATTAAATAATCTGTTCAGGTTTGTTGGATCAATATGTTATGAAATTTCTGATTTATATGCACAAGGAAGTTGGAACATTAGTATGCTATCAGTTTACATTTTCCCCCTTTCCCAAATACAATAAATCTGCCGCAGATGACATTATAAACATCTATCAAAAATGTCTCTTGATAGAACTATTGTTATTGACTACAGATGAATCCTTTTGTCACAGTGTAGTGTACTGTTGTTAAAAGGTATCTGCTGCAAATGAATCTTCATCCGTCTACATATAGGAAAGAGTTACGTTTTTCCCTTATAGAATAGTATTATAGTCATTCCACTGCAGCAGACTTATCTTGTGGCTTCAATGTTTTCTGTACCTTGAATAGCGTTATATTTTGTGTGAAGGGCATTATTATGTCTGTTTTTCGAAGAAGATAAAAGTCGGGGTTTTTGTGATACCATTAGCGTCGTCGTCACACATGTTTAACCTTACCTCATAACTCAAAAACAGTTACACATATTAAAAAGAAACTTGTTACCCATGTTCCCTAAAGCAATATGCACATGTCTATAGATCTATACAAGTCACATAACTCTGGCTTTAATGATTATTCAGTAATGCCTCTTTTTGAACTTAAAAATTTATTCAAAAAGTTTAACTTGCCCATAACTCAAGAACCGTTCAACATTTTCAAATTAATCTTTGTACATAATATGTTCCTTGGAACAACATGCTTGTCTTCACCCAGTCTAATAACTCTGGCTTTAATTATTATTCAGTAATGCCCCTTTTTCGTCTTAGAAAAAGCAGACAAGCCTTTGTGTTCACTCCGCTGCTCTCTTGTTTCTCCTAAACTTTCCATTCTGTAGCAATGAAACTTGAAAGATTTCTACATCAATGTTAGTTGGCTCACTTGTATGACGACAGTTGAATTGCCTTAGTTCCGTTGTTGATGACAAGGGCTATACATCCAGGATTCATGGGTTCGAACCCCTGCTTAGACATTTGTTCTTTCTGATGATTGATAAATGTCTGTGTAACCAGCGTCATTCATCTACCACATCAATGGGCTAAAAATTCTTGTGTGGGAAGGTAGCCAGTTAGCAATCTCATTAAAATCATCTCCTATTAACCCTACGCATAGGATCTGAGGACAACCGATAGAGGGTCACGTTCAGACGACCTTTCCGCCAGCCAATCAGAACCTTGCTTTCACGTTTTTGAAAGAGAAAGTAAAAGTCTATATTTACCAAAAAAATCTATATTAAGCATGGGATCCCAATTTTCGCATAGTGATTTACACGCGTGTATAGTTCTTATGACGACCGAATCATGGCTACAAATGCGGAAATGGTCTATTTTAAATTTGCTCAATTTCGTCAATTGATGCCATTTTAAAGGTTAAGCCAAACGTTTGTTGAAACGAGTCCTCTGATTGGTTCAAATAAAAATAGCTTGGTGGATCCAAAAATAGCGATATTGGAAATCCGATAAAACAAGAAGATGAATTCGAATGGATCGCCATCAGATCTTACATTTGGTCAGATCGTGTACTTTAGTCAGATTGGCCAGTTGGAAGAATGCTGTGTGGCGAACATATATATGCGAAAGACAGGAAACACTTGATAGGTGAACTTGCTGCCATGAAATAACTGAAATACCATTGAAAACAGCGTTATACTCCCAACCAATCAATCAATCCATGTACAAGGGAAGTAATTAGTTTCAGCATTTAACCCTTTCAGCGCCGAATTGTTTAAAGTAGACTCTTCCATTTTCAAACTCGGACGACTCTATTTTCATGTTATAGGATTTTTGGAATAGTTTTATAACTCACAGCCAAACAATGCAGATTTCAGGTGAGACAGCTCGTTACGAGCTGACTCACCTGAATCTGCATTGTTTGCAAAAAGCTCAATATTGCCTTTGGCGCTGAAAGAGTTGATGAACCATGACCTTTTGTAACTTATACTACTGTATTTTGTTTTGGATGAATTATAAAAGCTGGGGTTTTGAAAACTTTGAACAAAATTTAACCCTTTCTCACATACAAATATTCTGCAACAGGCGACTTTTAAAAATATCTAGGCATTGCTGGCAAGACTATGGATAATCTGTTAACATTATTTTTATTAGCTAGTCAGGCTATTGTGATACCTTGCCGATGTCAATTTTTTTAACGTTACCTCATAACTAAAAAATCGTTCAACATTTTCAAATGAAACTTGGTTACACATGTTCCTAGGAACAATACACATGTCTTTACCAAGTCACATAATCTGGCTTAAATTGATATTTAGTTATGCCCCTTTTTGACTTAGAAAAAACAGACGAGCATTAGCGTTCGCTCTGCAGCTTTTTGTTATCAGGGTTTTTTTTCTGAAAAAGGGGAAGAGGCCTGGGGCCTTTGAGAAGGGGAAAATTTTGCGGCGTTTTAGAAAAAAAAGGGGGAAAATTGTAAACTAGTATAATGTGCATGTTTAACTTTTATCATTACAAGGCCATCTCTATTTTTCATGTTCTTGAACTCCTCCACTAGATTGCCATAATCCAGTTCACTCAAACTATACCACTATCAAGGGTCAAATTTAGCAAGATTTTCAACTTGCATTTTTTCGCAAGTGCTATTTTTTGTTGCTTGCTAAATGAGAAAACCACTTTCAATAGAACTTTAATTTTAAGCAACACAATGTGAACTACAATAGTGCAATACACTGGTCTGGCCATCTTGTCACAGCAGGTTTTGGGTCATACTCTCTAAGGGAAACATCAGCAACTTTAATTCTCATCAAAATATCAAGTATTTCAGCACCAAGCCTACACTACACCTCCAGTCAAAATTATTCTCGGAGGGAAATTTATATTTTTAGGGGAAAAACTATGCTTATTTTCTGAGGGGAAGGGGCCATTAAACAGCCCCTTTTATATACGGTAAACAAAAACTGGTTATATAGAGTATTACGAGCAATTTCCTTTTGCCACAATGTTGTCAAAATGCATTTGTCGTTGAAAAAGAGTTAACCCTTTCCCTCATACGACAATTCTGCAGCAGACGACTTTGAACGTATTTTGTCGAAACATCTCCATAATTGAATGGATAGTTACCTATGACGAAAAGTGGAAAACATTGTGGCAAAAGGAGAAATTGCACGTTTTGTGCAATTTCTTCTTTTGTCACTATGTTTTCAAAAAGCCGTCTGCTGCAGAGGCGTCAGAAAGCGTCTTTATGAGGGAAAGGGTTAAAGAAAACTTGATTTGATGAATGAAATAAATGTATTTGGCTCGAAAGCAATACAGACAACTGAAGAAACACAATGTTAGCATTAATTGGGGACTGTATAATTGACCCTTTCCCACTGGTAGACACTTTCTGACGCATCCAAAGCAGACTTTTGAAAACATTTTGGCAAAAGGAGAAATTATTCCAAATGAGCAATGTCTCCATTAGCCACAGTGTTTTCAACCCAATACAATAATTATTCTTTCAGCTATAGAGATGTTCCACAGTTTTGCCTAGATGTTATCAAAGTCATCTGCTGCAATTTTATTACATGTAGGAAAGGGTTAACCCTTTCCCTCATACTGCAATTCTGCAGCAGACGACTTTGAACGTATTTTGTCAAAACATAGAAAATCTCTGTAATTGAATGGATAACCTATGACTAAAAGTGGAAAACATTGTGGCAAAAGGAGAAATTGCACGTTTTGTGCAATTTCTTCCTTTGTCACTATGTTTTCAAAAAGCTGTCTGCTGCAGAGGCGTCAGAAAGCGTCTATATGAGGGAAAGGGTTAAGAAGGTACAAAGAACTGTTAACAAATTTAAAGTTCCCACAACCATTACTTTCTCTTCTCAGGCAAAGGCAATGAAGATAAGCGAGGCCAGCCTATAAATGAGACTGTTTACACTAAAAGATGGCTGTATTTAAACGGACACCCAGTGATTTGTACCAAACAGATGGAAGTAGCAGCTATGGTGTCCGCCATCAACCCATCGATAACAGCTACCATAGACAGTGTCGAAATGGCATCCCTACAACAGGTTGGTATAGTGTCACTCATAGGTGTTTTACATAACCCTATTCCCACATGCAGACGAACCTTTGAAAACATTGTAGCAAAGTGATAAATTGATTGAGGTGGCAGCTATGCATGCTAACCTACCTTTTCTCATTCTCAAGGGGGAGTTTCATGATCTCAAAGTGGGAGATTGGGGTTTGAAGGGGGAGATGTTCAGTGCGATGAATTTAACAGTAGAAATTTTCACGATAAAACGGTATTTAGATAACTATGCAGGAAACAATACTTTCAATATTTATAGGAAAAGAATAAAATAGTCTCATTTTGAGAATGTTTTCTATTTAACAGAATATTTTCAACTGTATGTTAGCATTTAAATATTATTTTGGCATGTTTTCAAATTCATACATTGATATTAAAAAACCTTTTAATTGTGGTTATCTAGAAAATCAAGCAAGTTGTCTGTTGTGTCAATGACTTCATATTGCATCCAAGAAAGAAAAATCTTAACAACATTTAAATAAGACCTACTTTTGAATGAAATAATGAGTACCAATGGAATCTTTGTTAATCTAATGACACAGGGAGAAATCATTTAGTTGACAGACACACATTGTTTTGAACTTGTTGATAGAAAGGGCCTTTAATCAGTGACAATTTGTTTAAAAGTGGATGTTACAAAATGGTTGTAGTTTTAATCTTCTTTTTTTTTTTTTTTTTTTCTTTAAATTTCGAAAATCGTGAGTTTTTACCTCACGATCGTGAGGGTGGGGTTACCCTATTCAAATCGTGAGACTCACGATTGAATCTGGAGGGTTGGTAAGCATGGCTATGGTGTCTGCCATCGACCGATCCGTAACAGCTACTTTCACTTTCATCATGTATGTGGGAAGAGTTCAAACCTTTTTTCAGTCATCTAAAAAAAAAAGAAGGTAATATTTTGAATAAAAAAAAAAAGAATTGATCGTTTCCAGAAAAAATGAGAAATACTCTTCTAGAGATTGTTCCTTTATCCACAGTGTTTTTAAAAGTCATTTGCTGCAAAGGTGTCTGAAGTTGGCTTTATCGAGAAAATGGCTGACCCTATACAGGATACAGATGACATTTAATGCATATGCCTCTAAAGTTTGTCTGTATTAGTTGAAAGGTTTATAATATTTTCTTCAGTCATTATGAACAATAAACTTCGCTATTATAGACTTGTTAGGGGGAAATTGTTCAAACAAAATTGATATATTGAAAAGAATATCCCAGTCAGTCATAATATTATTAGGTAAAGGGAAAAGAGTGACAAAACTTTAACCCTTTCCCTCATATAGACGCTTTTTGACGCCTCTATAGCAGACAGCTTTTTGAAAACATGGCAACAAAAGAAGAAATTGCTCTAAACGAGCAATTTCTCCTTTTGTCACCATATTTTCAACTCTATTCAATTATTGTATAGAGAGTTTCCAGTTTGTCTGAGGCATGTTTTCAAAGTCGTCTGCTGCAGATTTGTTGTATGAGGGAAAGGTTAATTAAACTCCTGTGAAAGTTCTTTGTGTTTGTGTAACTTAGCAATAATGTAGCAGTTTTTTCAAGATTTGTACTTGCCATAGTGTTTTCAAAAGTAGTCTGTTGCAGAGGCATCAGAAAACGTCTGTATGAGGGAAAGGGTTAATAATGCCCAAATGATTACGGTTGTCTCCATACATACCTCTCCAACCCATAAACTGATATCAAACCTGGACCTGACTAGTCTATTAACCCTTTCCCTCATATAGACGCTTTCTGACGCCTCTGCAGCAGACGGCGTTTTGAAAACATAGTGACAAAAGAAGAAATTGCACAAAACGTGCAATTTCTCCTTTTGCCACAATGTTTTCCACTTTTTGTCATAGGTTATCCATTCAATTATGGAGATTTTCCATGTTTTGACAAAATACATTCAAAGTCGTCTGCTGCAGAATTGTCGTATGAGATGAAAGGGTTAATTATCAGGACATTACCAAGAGCCCGTTTTGATAACTGGTTTGCATCGAGTCTCAAGAAAATGAAAAAGAATCAGGGTGGAAATTGTTTATGGAACATAATTTTGTTCTACCACTTTTTCATATAAGGATTTTTTTCGTTGACGCCTCTGCAGTAGACGTCTTTTGAAAACATTAATTTGTTTCAAAAGGAGATATTGCTCATAATGATATATATGATATGAGATATTTTCTATTTTTGTTTGAATAATTTCAAAGTCGTCTGCTGCAGATTTGTTGTATGTGGAAAAGGATTTAGGAGTTTATACTTAATATACTTATACATCTGCTGTAGAGTTGGTTAAGACTTATTAGACTTTTTGCTAACATCTCTTCTGGTTTCATCTTTTACTTAAAGGAGCTGTTGTGGATGCTGTATGACCTAGGGCACTTAAAAAAGTAAGTATTCTATCTGTAAAAATTAAGTTCCTTAACCCTTTCCAACATACAGCAAATCTTCAGCAGAGGACTTTTCAAAAAAACCTTGGCTAAAATATGAAAAATCTCTGGAGATATGAAAGTATAATAATTGAATAGAGTTGAAAACTTTGTGGCTGAACATGGAGATATATGGCTCATCATGCGCAATTTCTTCTTTTGTCACAATGTTTTCAAATGTTGTCTGCTGCAGGGGCAATAGATGTGGAAAAGGGTTAAAATCTCATTTTGAGAACAAATAAGAGCTTTCCCTGCATCTGTCAATGGATATTCAGTGTCCGACAAATCCATTGCCCGGAGCCCGCTGGCTACCAAAATAATTGCTCGGGCTACTGTCATTTTCAAATGAAAGCCCGGCGGGCTACTGTTTATTCCCGTGTCTGGTAGCCCGGCTTAATTACTTACACACATGTCGTGTATAAACAGTGACTGTATGTTACATGCGAAAACCACTCGCTGTGACCATAAACAAATCAATATCAGTTGGCGGAGTTACCCACCCAGATCGAGTAGTTTCAGCCAACCGAATCGCGTCAGTAATAGTCAATTAACGTGATATATATACCCATTACGGCGGTCCAATAATTAGTGACCATTGTTCCCTGGGGCTATGTGTTAATCCATGAATGATTGCGAATAACCAATGAAATTCAAATATTCCCTTAAATGTATTTTGATCCATATTTCTACTTTCGGTATGCGATGTTTGCAAACTGGTGCAGACCGGTTCAGAAAGACGGAGAAGAAAATTGTCGCCATGCAGAAGTTAAAAAATAAATTCGATCCAAATATTAAAGACAATACAATACGACCACTTCTAGATCTTATCTTGCCGTTAATCAAATATGAAACACCTTCATAATCGACATAGTATTCGTAATATCAAAGAAAATGTTTGGGATGAAATCTATAATGAATAATAAATGCCCAATCACGGCTTTGTTTACCAAAATTAATTAGCATAACCGGCGGGAAAAAAAATCATATGACTTAATAATTGCGATTTCATTGGAAGAAATGAGAAATTGGGTCAATGACGTTAACGACCCGACGACCCGACGACCCGGATCAAGAGTGGACCCCGATGTTTACATTCAACGCTGTTTACCGATTTCAAATTCTCAGTAGGGAACCATGATTAACATTGCGCAATTTAATATCAAAATGGCGGCTATGTTGTGAATAATACGGTAACACATGAAACAAATTTAACGTGTTTCATGTGTTACGGTATTATTCGCGTCATTGTTTTTGACAATATTTTATTTAACCCTTTCCCACATACAACAATTCTGCAGCAGACGACTTTGAACATATTTTGTCAAAAATAAAATAATATTGGATAACCTATGACTAAGTGGAAAACATTGTGGTAAAAGGAGCTATTGCTTGTTTTGATCAATTTCTTCTGTTGTCACTATGTTTTCAAAAAGCTGTCTCAGAGAGCGTCTCTATATGAGGGAAAGGGTTAATAACTTCATTGAACCTGATAAATTTGACTTTTGGTTAATAAAATTGAATCCTATTTAATATGTCGTTCTTTGTAAAACTGACACTCGTATCGTATGCCCTGTTTCGGTGAGGGACCTAAATCGGTGACCTCCAATTTGAAGAGTTTATACTACATCATTTGATTTTTTTGGTCTCAAGTTTAAACATTTCTGTCACTAGCTTTTAAATCTTTTGTAAATATGGATAAAATACATACATTTTATGCAGAATATTTCAAATAACCTAGTGAAAAATAATCTTGAAAAACTTTTGTACCAATTTTCTCATATCTGTTAAGCTCCACCAAAAAGTATCTTTTTCCAAATTTCATTTTTTCATAACTGAATGCTGCACTTCAGGTCTTTTGCAACACAGTCATGTTATTTGAATTGGTCACTACCCTTAAATCATGTACATGGTGTGCTCTTAATATTATATTTGTACAGAAGTAGAAAACAAAAATAATCATAAAACACTCATTGGCATCCGCGATATTTCGGGCTACCAGCTTCCAAATCTGGTAGCCCAGTGGGCTACCAAACAATTCTGAAATTTGTCGGACACTGTGAGTATGTTCCTTAGATGACCCTCTACTGATTTAATAAACCCTTTACCTCATATAGACTCTTTCTGACGCCTCTGCAGCAGACGGCTTTTTGAAAACATAGTGACAAAAGAAGAAATTGCTCAAAATGAGCAATTTCTCCTTTTGCCACAATGTTTTCCACTTTTAGTCATAGGTTATCCATTCAATTATAGAGAATTTCTATTTTTTGACAAAATATGTTCAAAGTCGTCTGCTGCAGAATTGTCGTATGAGGGAAAGGGTTAAGTCATATTGATAAGTTGAGCAACATGGCATTAGAATAATGGGGTATAATGATTACTCCTTTAAGTAGTTCCCTACTGGTGAAATCTCTTGTGGAATCAATGTGTTAAAATGTTTTTAAAGCTTTTACTCCTCTTTTCCGGATATTATACTAGAATGTATTCTTGCATATTCTCAAAGCTAATGACTTTAAAAATGTCACTTCATTGAAAGAGTTCTAAACATGTAAATTACTGTCATTTCAATTGTAGGTATCCAATGGCACTTGGGAATTTAGGTGATTTAGAGGAGATCTGTGAGACCCCAGGGCGACCACCTCCCATCCAGCTATTTGAGGACGGGGTGGAGTCGGCGAAGACACACTACAATAACATGCACATCTATCCCTACACATACTTGGGGAGCCATCTATTCAGAGCCGCCGAATACAAAAAGGCCATCGAGTGTTGGGCTCAAGCTTCTGCTGTAATTAAAAAGTAAGCACAAAGTTCCTGACAGGGAGCTTTCAATTTATTAGTCCCCTACCGGCGTGCCGAAGGGGACTATTAGGTTTGCACTCCGTCCGTCAGTCCATCTGTCAGTCAGTCAGTCAGTCAGTCCGGCAAATCAGTTTTCCGCACTTTTTTTCTACATGCTTTGAGGTATTGAGCTGAAATTTTGTATATGCCTTTGTAATCATGTGTCACAGATCAAGTTCGCGTTTCCTGGGATTTCGTCAATTTTTAAATGAGTTATGCCCCTTTTTGGACTTAGAATATACGTTTTCCGCACTTTTTTTCTACATGCTTTGAGGTATTGAGCTGACATTTTGTATATGCCTTTGTAATCATGTGTCACAGATCAAGTTCGCGTTTCCTGGGATTTCGTCAATTTTTTAATGAGTTATGCCCCTTTTTGGACTTAGTGCAAACCAGTAGGGGACTATGGTATTGCTTGCAATCCAGTTACTTGTTTATTTTTGTCGAGGTAGATTTTCTCCAACTAGGGTGTGGGAGGTCCCGGGTTCGAACTCCTTCCAGGTCATACCAAAGACTTTTTAAAATGGAAGTAATGAGTTTTCCTGATTGGTGCTTGGAATTGTTTGGTTAGCATTACCACTAACTTGCTGGTGTCAAGATAAAGTAACCAGTAGTAATGGTAAATTATCCAGGAAATGAAAGCACTGTAAAACGTACAATAATAATGTCTTCAGCAGACAACTTTCAAAATATTCGGACAAACTTATGGAAATTGTTTCCACAAATGAGAGTATAATTGTTATTGTAGATATGGAAACATTGTGCCAACTGGGGAGAAACTGCTCATGAAGCGTTTTCTTGTAGAAAGATGCGTTATGAACTACTCCTGCATGTGGGAAAAGGTCAATTAATCTAATCTTTAAAACTCTTCTGCATCAATATTCAATGGTTGAATGAAATTAATTATATTTAATTTAATTACGGAATTTCTAACCACCATTGAAAATTGCGACAGGTTATGTTTCACTAAGATTGCTTTAGGAACAACAAAGTTATGTCCCCTTGAACTTATAATTTTAACATGTAGTTTAAAAATTACATGAAATAGGAGATAATCTTTAAAATCTACTTGTTTTGAACAGGTTATCTCTCTTAAAATTTGGTTGTACAAAGTATAACCTTGTCAAGCTCTAAACTTGATCATGGGGGATAAAAAAAAAATAGGTAACTTGAATTGAATATACTTTTAACCCTTTCTCTCATACGACATTTCTGCAGCAGACGACTTTGAACATATTTTGTCAAAAAACAAATCTCCATAATTGAATGGATAACCTATGACAAAAAAGGGAAAACATTGTGGCAAAAGGAGAAATTGCACTTTTTGGGCAATTTCTTCTTTTGTCACTATGTTTTCAAAAAGCTGTCTGCTGCAGAGGCATCATAAAGCGTCTATATGAGGGAAAGGGGCATCCCACATTGTTCACACATTTACAAAAACATTTTTTAGTAACTTGTTTGCCATGGTGTTCATAGCGTTCTTTTACAATTTGGCAGGGGCCCAGAATCTGATAATCTACTTATATTGATTTTTCCTATACTGCTGTAATAATGTGTTTGTCTGTGTGTGTACGAGTTTCTAGTTTCTCCTTTTAATAATATTTCCCCTCAATATTTTGGTGTTAATAAATTGTCCAACATTTCGATTCTTTTCTGTTAGTGTTTCCTAGTTTATATAAGTATTGAATCTTTTCCACCTACAACAAAACTACTGCAGACTACTTCGAAAACATCAAGACAATTATATGGAAAAATCTCGATAAATGAAGATATAATTATTGAATAGAATTAAAAACATTGCGGCAAAAGTTGTCAGCCACAGATCAACAAAATGTCTCGGCATGTGGATAAGTCTTTACGTAGCAAATCAGGTAAAATCAGTGGTATGGTCCGAACATTTCCATTATTTTTAGCTCACCTGTGCACGAAGTGCTCAAGGTGAGTTATTGTGATCGCCCTATGTCCGTTGTCCGTCGTCCGTCAACATTTTCTCCTCTGTAACCGGTGGGTCAACTGGTATGAAACTTCACAGAAAGCATCCTCTCAATGTCCTCACCAGAATTCCTTAAAATTTTCGGGATCCATGCAGAATTCTGGTTTCCATGGCAACGAAATGAAAAAACTTCAAAATTCTTAAAAAATCTTCTCCTCCGAAAGTGTCAGGCCGATTTTCAAATAATTTTGTAGAAATGTTCCTCGGGTGACCCTCTATCAGATTCCTTCAAGCCATGTTGATTGGTCGAAAAACATGGCCGCCAGGGGGGGCGGAGCTATTTTTCCTTATATGGCTATAGTGCAAACTTAAAAAATCTTCTTCTCCAAAAGTGTCAGGCCGATTTTCAAATAAATTTGTAGAAATGTTCCTTGGGTGACCCTCTATCAGATTCCTTCAAGCCATGTTGATTGGTCAAAAACATGGCCGCCGGGGGGGCGGGGCTATTTTGCCTTTTATGGTTATAGTGCAAACTTAAAAAATCTTCAACATCTTCTCCTCAGTAACCGGTGGGTCAATTGGGATGAAACTTCACAGAAAGCATCCTCTCAATGACCTCACCAGAATTCCTTCAAATTTTTGGGATCCATGCAGAATTCTGGTTTCCATGGCAACGAAACGAAAAAAACTTCAAAATTCTACTTCTCCCTAACTGGTTGGCAGATTTTGAACTTATTTTGTAGAAATGTTCCTTGGGTGACTCTCTATCAGATTCCTTGAAGCCATGTTGATTGGTCGAAAAACATGGCCGCCAGGGGGGGCGGGGCTTTTTTGCCTTATATGGCTATAGTGAAAACTTAAAAAATCTTCTCCTCCAAAAGTGTCGGGCCGATTTTCAAATAATTTTGTAGAAATGTTCCTTGGATGACCCTCTATCAGATTCCTTCAAGCCATGTTGATTGGTCAAAAAACATGGCCGCCAGGGGGCGGGGCTATTTTGCGTTTTATTGCTATAGTGAAAACTTAAAAAATCTTCTCCTTCAAAAGTGTCAGGCCGATTTTCAAATAATTTTGTAGAAATGTTCCTAGGGTGACCCTCTATCAGATTCCTTAAAGCCAAGTTGATTGGTTGGAAACTATGCCCGCCAGATGGCGGGGCTTATATAGCTAAAGTGAAAAAAAAAATCAGGTGAGCGATTCCAGGGCCATCATGGCCCTCTTGTTTGTAGATATTTCCGAATTCATAAGTCTTAACCCTTTCCCACATACAACAAATCTGCAACAGTCAACAATGAAAATATCGAGGAAAAAATATTGAAAATCTCCATTGAAAACATTGTGGCAAAATTCGTCAGCCGCAGATATATCAAAAGTCTGCAAGTGTGCAAGGATTAATCCTTTCCCACATACAACAAATCTGCAGCAGACGACTTTGAAAACATAGTGACAAAAAACCTGAAAAATCTCCATAAAAGATCTATAGCTTAATTGGTAAAAAAAAAGTTGATAACATTGTGGCCAAAGGCGAAATTGCTCATCATGAGCCTCTGCAGGTGGGTGAATAAAGAGCTCCTTAATTTATGTTTCAGTTATAACTACAACCGAGAAGACGAGGAGATCTATAAAGAACTTATTGAGATCGCCAATGACAATATCCCGCATATGATGCGGTTGGTATCCTCAGATAACGCGTCACGATTGAGATGCACATCACTTCTTCACGACACGGAGGCTTACGGAAACTTTTTGCGGTTTTACGACGGGATCTGTGAATGGGAACAAGACAGCTCTACCCCGGTATTGCATACTGTGTGGGCTAAACAGTTTTTGTATTCGCTTGGAAAGTTTGACTCGCGGGTAAGAAAATGCACGCTGATCCACGCCGAGGGCGAGCCAGATGAGTCGTCATCTTCGAGCGAAGAAAGTAGTGATGAAGAAGTGAACGATGAAAATCGTGATCTAAATGGGAACGGAATTGTGAAAGAGGAGAAAATTCCCACAAAGGGACGGAAACGGGGTCGGAAACTGAGTGGTAAAATTAAATCTGGAGATACCCATGATGATCCTGAGATTACTGTTCAAGGTAAAAATAAGAAAAGAAAGACTGGAACAGATGCGCATATTAATGGGAACAAAAACGATGAACAAATAAAAAGTGCAATTGAGGAAATAGTCTCTAAGGTGGGTGACTCTGACAGTCAGCAAGAAACACCTCCTAATCCAAACATAGCCGCGTTAGCGCAGGCCTGCAGTGAATCTATACTAAATCCAGACTATTTACTAACTGGGGGTGAACCGTTTACGTCCACCGTGACTCGGACCACCCCTGTGGTCACGTCCACAAATGTTAATGTCGATGTGAATGAGTTCCTCAGTTCTAAGTCAGATGGAACGCAGTTTGTTGGAATGACCGTTGACTCAATGCTGAAGGCCGAAAGCCCTGCTGACATGATGATGTTCAGAAAACAACCTGATAGCGCGCCCACGTCCGAGGGACTTATTTCCGAGACCCCCGATCCACAGTCTGACATGCCCGAGTTAATTGATGCAAATACAGAGGTGGATGCTCTGACATCTAAAACAAGTGTGAATGAGGGTGACAAACTGAATGATAGCTTTGCTATCTTTACCCCTGAGCCTATAGAACTTTTGCTTCGTAGTCAGAAAATGAAAATAATGCGCAAATTGTTGACGTCTCTAAAATTAAATCCAAGTGCAATATCTTTGCAGCTAACGGCACAGTCACAGACTTTGTTTAAGAATACAAAACGTGGATCTGAAATGGACTACACTCAAACGAGAAAGCGGGCAAGATGAACAATTTATTGAGTGTTTGTGTCGCCTACTTTGGCAGGCTTACTCGGCGACACATGGTTTTCCATGAAACTTTCAAGGATGAAATTGAACAGAAATTGTACTTGACCAATTTTATTTTAGCTTTCCCTCCTTTTAACCCTTTCCCACATACAGCAAATCTGCAGACGACTTTGAAAACACATTGACCTTAAACACGAATATTTAATTATTGAATAGAGTTGAAAACATTGTGGCAAAAGGAGAAATTGCTGATAATGCGCAATTTCTTCCTTTGCCACAATGTTTTCAAAATGCGTCGGCTGCAGAGTAGTCAGTATATGGGAGAGGGTTAAAACTGATTCACGTTAATTTATCATGTTATAATGTTTTGAGATTATGAATAAATTGATGGACACGTATATTGATATATAACCTGGACTATCGGTTATTTTCATATTTTTAAGCTTACTATAAGTATGAAAAGGGTTGAACCCTTCAAGCGGAATATTCTAGGTTAAGAAATTAAAATTTAAAATTCCTGTAGGAAAGATTGTATCAACTTGAAAAAATAATGGTCTGATTTAGAGACAAGTTTGAATTTTTTTTTTTTTAGTAATAATTTAGAGACAAGTTGGAATTTTTTTTTTTTTAGTAATAATGAGAAATCTAAGAAAGGTATCAAAAATCATCTGAGATCCAAGATATTATTCTTTAACCCTTTCCCTCGTACAAACACATTTTGACGCCTCTGCAGCTGATGATTTTTTGAAAACATTGTGACAAAAAAAGGACAAATTGCTCATTATGAGCTTCCAAATACTTTCAAATTCATGTGCTGCAGCTTTGTTGTATGTGGGGAAGGGTTAACCCTTGATACGCATACAACAAATCTGCAGCAGATGCCTTTGAATACATGAGGGAAAAAAAGAGGAAAATCCCCATACATGTATAAAATCCTAATTATTATAGAGTTGAAACTATTTTTGCAAAAGGAGAAATTGCTCATTAGGAGCAATTTCTCCTTTTGTCAGAATGTTTTCAAAAGTCGTCTTCAGAGATGTCAGAAAGCGTCTGTATGTGGGAAAAGGTTATCCCTTTCTGCAGCAGACGACTTTTTGAAAACATGGCAACAAAAGAAGAAATTGCTCAAATCGAGTAATTTCTCCTTTTTTCACCATGTTTTCAACTCTATTTAGTTATTGTTCTTTCATTTAAAGGGATTTTCTATGCTTTTGCCTAAATGTTTTCAAAGTCGTCGGCTGCAGATTTACTGTATGTGGGAAACTGTTGATCAATTTGTTGTTAAAGATTAGTTGGGTGGGATATATACATACCAATCTCATTAAAATCAGACCAAAATACTTCTCCATGTATACAGTGGAACCTGTGCATAAAGACCGACCATGGGTAAACATCATTCTGGTCTTTGATCACAGGTGGCCTTTATTTACAGGACCATTGAAGCAGAAAATGAGTAATTGGGAAACTAAAACTATGGTCACTGAAGACAGGGACTTGCTATTCAAAGGTGGTCTTTAGCACAGGTATGACTGTATATCAGTGTGGGCGAGTTTTAGGTCTGGTTTAAATGAGATTGCATGAGGTGAAATAATGTATCATGAGATTTGACTTTTATCCTTTTCCTTAGGACGTACCCTCAACTTCAAAGAAATTGCAGGGACATATTGCTTTGTCTTTGTTTGTATGTGCATTTGTTTGTTTGTTTGTGAGACTTTTTTGCATCAAGCTAAATCTTATAAACTGATTTTTTAGATTCCTGAAATTTTATATATGGGTTGCTTATGAAAATATACTTGACCTGTAGTTGTTTCTTTGGCAAAACATCAATACTCCCAGAGTTTTGCCACATTTTAAAAAATCCAAATTTTTGCCACTTATTTTCAATGACCAAAGTTACGAATTTTGGCCTTATTAACTTTTATGTTAGAAACCTAGGTTTGTTGCATACTGTTAGGACACGAGATGCATATGCATAATAATGTTGTGTAATAACCAGTTAAGAGAGACTCCGACAAAACAGGTGTAGTTTTTCAAATGATGTCCGTTTATGAAATATTAAGTGCCTTTTAATGACAAGCTACAACTTGTAGCCATGTTTACTCGGTTGTTGTTTGTACTGAATTAATTCTGAATACAATAGCTCATTTTAATATAGCGCGAGTTTCGAGCCCCGGTAGCTCAATTGGTAGCAAATAGGCTGTCAATCAAAGGCTCAGCCAACATTAAGCAAAAGTCAACTAGACACACGTCATTCTTCTTCCACCAATAAGTTTACGGTCTATGTGGAAAAGCAGCCCGTTGCTTGGAAAGACTGTTGTCTGGAGAAGTGGTGTGAGAATATGATTTTCTTTTGAAAATGACTTAAAACCCAAATAAATTTGACATTAAAATTTATGGACAAGTATTTGGTTAGAGGCAATGTGTTTAACAATCACATTTCTAATTTTGTTCTGATTTCCTAACTTTTATTAGATGGGGAATTTCTTTAGGTTGTATAATGCTTTTAAAAGTATTCAACTTTGTACTTATTTCTTGAAAAAATCATTGCGTTATACGCTGTCGTCAAAGTCATGCTGCATTTTTTCTAAGGTTGCACATACATGTATGATAATATGATATGCGTTTTATAGATTAAGATATTTCCAAATGGTTTTTGTGTCACCTGCGTAGCATGGTAGGCACTTAGGGATTACTTTTTTTTTTGTCTGGCGTCTGTCTAACTTTTTTTCTACTCAAAGGATTGGATTGAAACTTCTTACAAATGTTTATATCAATCTTTGTGATGGGTTCACAAAAGGGGGATAATCCAAATATTTTTATATCAGAGTTATTGCCCCTTTTCTGTCAAAAATTAAAATTTTCTGACAAGGCGCCGGCAGGTGACACACGTGCTCCGGGGAGCACTCCATTCTAGTTATATCCAAAACTCTGTTGTGGGTACGCATAAAAATGTTGGGACCAGACAGTTCTAATGAGTAGTCCAGGCAACGAGAAGGGAGATAGAATGGAAAAAGGATGAGGATCCAAAAGTATGAAAGTTGACTCTGTGCTCATAATTTGTGCACTGGTATTTGATTGGTCAGGAACTAATTCAATCTCTAAATTGACCAATCAAATTTGTTATTTAGAGCATAGAGTTCATTTCTTAACCCTTTCCCTCATGCGACAATTCTGCAGCAGACGACTTTGAACGTATTTTGTCAAAACATAGAAAATCTCCATAATTGAATGGATAACCTATGACTAAAAGTGGAAAACATTGTGGCAAAAGGAGAAATTGCTCGTTTTGAGCAATTTCTTCTTTTGTCACTATGTTTTCAAAAAGCCGTCGGCTGCTAGCGTCTATATGAGGGAAAGGGTTAACAGAAAGAAACTTTTCAAAGCTTTATACTTTCAGTGCCAGGCTCCAAATAGCACATCTGATTGGTCAAATTTGAGAATAAATTAGCTCCAACCAATCAGATATTTGAGCACCAATTCTTTGCAAAGAATAAAACTTCGATAGTTTTGGAGTCAGTTTTTCTCTCCTTCGTCATGGCATCTATATGAGTAGGTGCATGGGAAAAGGTAGAAAGTGGCATTTAGGAACAGTATAGGTCCAGATCATCCTGTTCATCTTCTTCATCTCATCAGAATCCATACAAGTAAACTGAAGCTTCTAACAAGCTTGTATAATGTATACCTGGATCAGACTTGAGTGCACAGGCTGATTTGGATCTGTACTGTTCAGAAATGCCAACTTATACATTTTCATAAGGACCAGCTAGTATGATAGGATTTGCCAATTTACAGGAAAGCAGATCTTATAGATTCGGTGAGCCAGTGCAGAACCAGATCAGCCTGTGCCTACACAAAATGTGATCATAATCTTACCTGTTCCCCATGTAGCTGTACATAGACATCATTGAAGACTATTGACAATGGTTATGACAAAAATTCTAACTGTACGGGATGCAATTTGTCCATTACTGCGATTGACACTTTCCCTCATACAACAAATCCGCAGCAGATGACTTGGAAATCATTTAGGCAAATGTATAGAAAATCTCTCTAAAAAAAAAAAAAAGCATAATTATTGAATCGAGTTGGAGACATTGTTTTCAAAAGTCGTCTCCTGTATATATGTGTCAAGATGTGCCTGCATATGGGAAAGGGTTAAGTTTGAAAACATCTATGCAAAAATACAGTAAATCTCTTTAGATGGGACTAATTATTGTAAAGGGTTGAATACATTCTAACAAAAAGGAAAAATTGCTCATTATGTGCAATTTCTCCTTTTGCCAAAATGTTTTCAAAAATCCTTTGGCTGCAGATGGGATGAAATTCGTTTGCAGGAGGGAAAGTGTGAACAATCTTGCATGATTTGTTAGGTAAAATGTGTACAAAAATTTATTAATATTCTGTGATACATTTCAATCCATCCCAATTGATATACAAATCCCCCCCCCCCCTTTTTTTTTTTTTTCTTTCTTAAATATTTATCATGAAATTTAGTGACAAACTTACCCATTTAAATATTACCATTTACATAACCCTCTCCTGCATACACCAAATCTGCAACAGACATTTGAAAAAGAACTGGTAAAAATATTGATAATCTCAATAAATGCTTACTTCATTAAATGGATTTAAAAACATTGAAGTAAAAGGAGGAATTGCGCATTGTGGGCGGGTTCTTCTTTTATCACAATGTTTTCAAAAAGTCGTCTGCAGCGGATGCATCTGCATGGTGGGAAGGGTTCACACTGTTTTATGAAATGTGAGTTAAGGGATAGGTGGAATAGGAAGCACTTCTTTAATTAACCCCTTTCCCTCATACGACAATTCTACAGCAGACGACTTTGAACAAATTTTGTCAAAAAATGGAAAATCTCTATAATTGAATGGATAACCTATGACTAAAAGTGGGAAAACATTGTGGCAAAAGGAGAAATTGCTCATTCTGAGCAATTTCTTCTTTTGTCACTATGTTTTCAAAAAGCCGTCTGCTGCAGAGGCGTCAAAATGCGTCTGCAGGTGGGAAAGGGTTAATGTGCTTGTTTGAATAGTATTATGATGAGATAGGGCACTTTGTCTCTTTAATGTTTATGTAATGTAGATAATCAATTTAGCTTATCACTTCCCTTATGCAAGAAACATTTGCAGCAGACTAATTCTGAAAACATTGTGGCAAAAGGAGAATTTGCTCTTTATGACTCATTTCAGCTTTTGTCGAAAAGTATTTTTAAAACTGCTTTCAATAATTGTTTCTTAAATTATAGAGATTATCCATATTTTGCCACAATGTAATCAAAGTTGTCTGCGGTAACTTTGTTGTATGTTGGAAAGGGTTAGAGGCTATTTTTTTGGTCATTGGAAAGTTTCACTGAATATACTGATTTTATGTCATAACTTCATACAAACTACGGGGGAAATTTAATCAATGTGGAAAAAAGATGTGAAAATGGTTGTAAATAATTACCCAACATCATCGACTTGGAGAATAGAGATTCTACATCAGTCACCTTATTTAATCCTTTTCCACATACTTTGATATATCTGCAGCAGACGACTTTGAAATCATCTTTAAATATATATATTTTTTTTGGACAAGATATTTGATGATTAAAAAGAGTTGTAAAAATTGTTGCGCATAATGAGCAATTTTTCCTTTTGTCACAATGATTTTAACCCTTTCCCTCATATAGACGCTTTCTGACGCCTCTGCAGCAGACAGCTTTTTGAAAACATAGTGACAAAAGAAGAAATTGCACATAGGTTACCCATTCAATTATGGAGATTTTCTGTTTTGACAAAATACGTTAAAAGTCGTCTGCTGCAGAATTGTCGTATGAGGGAAAGGGTTAAGTCTATTTTACAATGAAACTTTCCATATTATTGCTTTTATGTTTTCAAAGTCGTCTGCCGCAAACTAATCGTATGTGGGAAAGTGTTTAATATTTGTTTATGTATTTGTAAATACTGTATATAGATTGTTATGACAGTAATCGTTATGCTATTACTCAATAGCTTTCAAAGTGCTAAGCAATACAAGTGCTATTTTTTTTTTTTTTGTACTTTGAATTATTCCTATATATTTATACCATTCCCTGATACAGATGAAAAGATTACGAAAGATAGTGGGAAATGGAGAAATTGATCAAATTGAGCAATTGCTTATTTACAAACAGTTGCAAGTCTGTATCAAAATGGTAATTCCAGTTTCTTAAATGTTACACTTTTATCCTAAAACTGTTACTAAGTAGACAACATGAAAGCCTATCATTTTTGCAGACACATCTGAAGCAGACGATTTTTTGAAACATTGTGACAAAGGATAAATTGTTCATTAGACATTATCATTAACATAGAAACATTAGACGACTTTTGAAAACATCATGACAAACAAAGAAATTGCTCAAAACGAGCAATTTCTTCTTTTGCCACAATGTTTTCATCTCTATTCAACAATTACATTTTCATTTAAAGAAGTTTTGCATAATTTTGCCTAGATGTTTTTCAAAGTTGACTGCTGTAGATTTGTTTCTTGTTTGAGGGTAAATCCCTAGTCTGATATGCTAGTTTTAGTCTTTTTCAAATGGAAAACATTTTGACAAATTGCAATATAATTATTGGACAGATTAGGAAAAAAGGAAATACTCTTTCTTAGCCATGTATTCCTTTTTCTCACAATGTTTTGAAAACCCTCTGCTGCATAAGTATTTATACAAATGTATACTAAACAAAATATCGACTGACCTTGCCACAGAATGACCTTTCTTGCTTTGAAAGTAAATTCAAATTGTTCATATTTATTTCATTTGTTTGGCTGAAAAAGTAAAATGTGTGTCTCTTAACCGTTTCCCACATACAGCAAATCTGTAGCAGACGACTTCGAAAATGTCTTCTAAAAATATGGAAAATCTGTAAAAGTGTAGGTATTACATGTATTACTGAAAAAATAAATGAAAACATTGTGTCAAAATGAGAAATTGCTCGTTTTGAGCAATTTCTTTGTTTGTCATGATGTTTTTAAAAGTCGTCTGCAATACAAAAAAAAACAGATGTAAATACATATTGTTATGCAATGGAGATACAATTGTTTTACGTTAACCCGTAACCTGATACAGGTTTTTTTTTTTTGGGCTCCTTTTTTCTTTTGAAAATATACTAGAACAAAGGAGAGATTTCTGGTTCCCTCATATTGACGCTTTTTGATGCCTCTGCAGCAGACAGCTTTTTGAAAACATGACGACAAAAGAAGAAATTGCTCAAAACGAGCAATTTCTCCTTTTGTCACCATGTTTTCAACTCTATTCAATTATTGCACTTTCATTTAAAGGGAGTTTCCAAAAGACAATTGGTCTGTTTTCAAAGTCGTCTGCGGCAGAGTTGCTCTATATGGGAAAGGGTTAATCACAATGTTTTTATCTCCATGTTATAATTATACACGCTAAATTTTCCAGTTGTTACATGTTTTACACTTTTACCCTTTCCTACATACAACAAATCTGCAGCAGACGACTTTGAACAAATCTAGGCAAAACTATGACAATTCTCTTTATATGATAGTATAACTTTTTAACTGAAGATATTGAGACAAAAGGAGAAATTGAATGTTTTGAGCAATTTCTCTCCTTTAGTCACAATGTTTTCACAAATCGTCTGCTGCAGGTGTGACAAAATAGGTCTTTAAGTGGGAAAGAGTTAAAGAAACTATATCAGGCAAATGGTAAAGCCAAGGCAGCATGCAGTAATCCATATTTATTATTTATTGGTTAGTTATTATTACATGAGAAATTACATTTTTTTAAGCCTTTCCCTCATATGACAATTCTGCAGCAGACGACTTTGAACATATTTTGTCGAAAAGTAGAAAATCTCTATAATTGAATGGATAACCTATGACTAAAAGTGGAAAACATTGTGGCTAAAGGAGAAATTGCTCGTTTTGAGCAATTTCTTCTTTTGTCACTATGTTTTCAAAAAGCTGTCTGCTGCAGAGGCGTCATAAAGCGTCTATATGAGGGCTGATAGTGATGTTTCATTGTACTGACAGTAGAAGGTTTTTCTTTACTTGTTAAATAATTGAAATAAGTATTCAAAACAAATTTTTTATAAACATTTAGTAAGCAAAATTTACCTACCCTATAAACTCAATTATAAGACTAATATTTTTTACCTAAAAAATTGAGAATGAATTTCTGGATGATTTATTTTGTAATTATGGACTTTTAATAAACATCCAGTGCTCGATTTTTGAACTTATTTTTTAGATTGATTTTGTTTGCTATTTAAACGGCGATGTGTGGAGATCGGTGCATTTAATAAGTTATTGTTTGTTATTCTTCATACATAATGTGATGGCTAAATGTTATATCTCATTGTTTATGATGGGCTTGTGGCTTGAGAAAAACTTCAGAAATCTGACTGCATCTTATAGGAGAGTCAACCATAAAAATCTAGATTTGAGACATCAAAGTCTGGGGTGCGTCTTATAGCCAAATTCTTACGGTATGTGAAATATTCCTGAGTGTATGAGCGGTGCTCTCAGAAAACAAACCTATTTATGACTAGTAGATAAAGCAGACCTGCTTGCATTCATCCTCTTATCCAAATGCACATAATGTATGTAAGAATTTTTTTGAAACTTCTGTTACTTATCCCTTTCCCACATACATACGCTTTCTGATGCCTCTTAAGCAGACAGCTTTTTGAAAACATAGTGACAAAAGAAGAAATTGCTCAAAACGAGCAATTTCTCCTTTTGCCACAATGTTTTCCACTTTTAGTCATGTGGAAAACATGCGTGTCAAAAGGAGAAATTGCTCATGGTGAGGAATCTTTGCTTTAGCCACAAATGTTTTCAATTTGATTCAATAGCAAGGATTAAAGTTAAGAGTGTAGACCCAGATCAGACTGGACTCAAATCGTTTTTTCAACAGCATGGCTCCTACATTGTCAATTAACCCTTTCCCACATACAACAAATTAGCAGCAGACGACTTTGAAATCATATTGGCAAAATAGAAAGTATCTCTGTAAATAATAGTTAAATCATTGAATAGAGTTGAGAACATTGTAGCATTAAGGGAAATTGCTCAAAATGACCAATTTCTCCTTTTTGTCACAATGTATCAAAAGGCGTCTGAATCTGTCTATATGTGGGACAGTTCTTTCATGCCGAAAAGAGAAGATGCTGATCAGACTTCACAAGTGGCACAAGCTGATCTGTGTCTTTACTCGTTTTAATATTCCCAAGTCTTCTTTCCTTAGAAGAAATGGCTTTTAATAGTGATGTTCATTATGAACACTTCCGACCTTACACAAATGGGTTATTAATGTCAGCTTGTACTTAATGTTTTTCATGGTCATGAAATTAATTCTGCCCATTTCCACACTTTCCCAGCTGCAGACGCATTTCGACGCAATAGCAGCAGACGACTTTTTGAAAACATAGTGACAAAAGAAGAAATTGCACAAAACGTGCAATTTCTCCTTTTGACACAATGTTTTCCACTTTTTGTCATAGGTTATCCATTCAATTATGGAGATTTTCTATGTTTTGACAAAATACGTTTAAAGTCGTCTGCTGCAGAATTGTCGTATGAGGGAAAGGGTTAAACAAAAATAGTGACAAATGGATGAATTGCTCATGATGCGCGATTTCTCCTGTTGCCACAGTGATTTCGACTTTAATCAATAGTTTAAATTTCATTTATAATTGTTTGCCATATTTTTGCCTTGATGTTTTTCTAAGTCATCTGCTGCAGATTTGCTTGATGTGGGAAAGTGTTAACCCAATAATATGTTATAACGAGGTGCAATTTTGTGGAGTTTGTTTACGTATTGAAATGAAAATGTCATCATTTCACGTCATTGTACATGTATCTGTTTTGTTTTGTTTTATTTATTTGTCATGAAACTCTTTTACATTTATATTTTCAATCTCTTTTAAGATGTCATACGAGGGATGATCCAAAAGTTCATGCAAATTTTGATAGCTTTTTGGTTTGTTAACTAAACACTTTTAAGTTTGAGGTTGTTAATATAGGTCATTTGAAAAATGTGGGCCAAAAATTATTATTATATGCTGATATAGTGAGAACGTAACAATTTCATCAACTCAAATTTTGACTTTTGGCAGCATGTAGCCATACCTTTAGGCATATCCAATATAACTTGGATGAAATTACTTCAATTTTAGTTGTAGTGATAAAGAAATTTTGAAAGAGTTAAAGATCGTAAGATCAATAATATATTGAATGTCACAAAAGTGTATTAATTAGTGGAACAATTAACCTCTATTAATGTACAAGAAAATAAAACAATCATAAGAAGATGTCAATTTATAAGTAAGAAAAGAGTATCAACATTCATTACACATACAAGAAGTGTATGTCCTATGTAAAACCTTTGGTTCACCCCCGCGTACATTGCTGTATTGTACAAATGTACAAAATGATTTGTTTTAATGCATTGTGTATTAATTGTTTGTTCTTTTGAAAATGCATGCTGATTTTAAATGAAATTATGTCTATTAAGTTTTATTTTTGAGTCATGGAAAACTTTTCCTATGACATGGTAGAATCCAGACTTGAATATGTTTAACCCTTTCCCACATGCAGATGCAGTTACCACACTATTTTAAGAGATCTGCTGCAATTATGTTGTATGTGGGAAAGATTGAATACATGGAGCAAGATTTTATTTTTTATGACAGTCCATGTATATTAATACTTTGTCTTTTATAAATTGTAGAAATGATAAAAATCAGCTAAACATACATGAATTTTGTCAATGTCCATTTCAATCATTGCTATAGAAATTTAAATTTTTTTAAAATTTGAACTATAGACAGGATCTAATTTAGATATCCCAATTTTGTCTGAATTGTTAACTTTTGTTATTGTTGAAGATTAAATTGTGTAACAAATTCTCTACACCTAAAGGTTCCTTTCTTAGTTGTTTTGCTCCTGCAAGCAAAGTTTATTGTTGGGTTCATCTAAATCACTGCATCGGTTGGTTGGTTAAACTCCTTTTCCGCAAACAGATGCTTTCTCATGCCTTTGCAGGAAGCAACATCTGAAAACATTGTGGCAAAAGGAGAAATTTCTCATAATTATGCCCCTTCAAAGAAAAGGGTGTATATTGCTTTGCACATGTCCGCCGGTAGACATAAGACCAAAGCCTGTATGATTGATAACTGGATAATGCTTGGACCTACAGAATTCAAACTTGGCAGGGAGGTTGGCCATGACCACTTGATGTCCCTTATTGATTTTGAGGTCATCCATTTAAAGGTCAAGGTCACTAACCTTGAACACAAAAGGCTTGTCCGATTGATATCTGCAGAATACACGGGCCTTATGTTTTCAAATTTGGTTGTGAGGTTTGGCATAGCCAATTTGAGGTCATTCAACCGAAGGTCATGGTCACAGTGACTTTAAACACAATTTTATCCAATTGATGTTCCCAAGAGTGACGTGACTTTAAACACAATTTTGTCGAATTGACGTTCCCTGCATAGTGATGCTCAGGAGGGCATAAACGTTTGAGAAATATCTCTTTGTATTGAATCATATCCATTCATGCAATTTTAGATTGACGTCCCTTTGAACTTTTACCTTTATTTTATACTGATAACCACCAAAAGCAGTTTGTGTGGGGTATTTAGTCTGTTGTAGTGATAGTTCTACTTTTGAAACGTGTTGTTACGGATTTTTTGCTGGTATATCAAGATGTTATGATGCTAATGTATTACTATTAGCGAGATTATCTCTTGTTTTGTATTTTTGAAGAATTTTTTTGTGTGATCTAATTGCCTAGATTAATTTTATGTGTTGTATTTAGCAGAAACAAACAGTGGCAACTCTATCACAGATGATAATAAATCTTTCTACATATCGTTTGTTACCCTATTTATCTAGTATTAGCCACAGAATAAAAACTTGGTAAAAAAATGCTTATTCTACAAACAAAACAGATGTGTCAACATGTTTAATGGGAAAGGTTTATTTGAAACATGATATGTGATTTTTAGCTCACCTATGCACGAAGTTCAAGGTCAGCTATTGTGATCACATTTTGTCCGGCGTGCGTCGTCAACATTTGGGCTTGTTAACACACTACAGGCTACATTTTGCATCCAATCTTCATGAAAGTTTATCAGAACATTCATCTCCATCAAATCTTGGACAATTTCGAAACTGGGCCATATGAGGTCGAAAACTAGGTCACTAGATCAACTTGAAGGGAAATCTTGTTAACACTGGAGCCCACATTTTCAACTTGAGCATGTTGAAACTTAATCAGAATGCTTGTCTTGATGAAATGTAAGTCAAGTTCGAACATGGGTCATGTCGTGTCAAAAACTAGGTCACTAAGCCAAATTGAAGGAAAATCTTGTTAACACTCCAGAAGCTGCAATTTTTGCTTCAGCAGTTTGAATACACAGGATAAAAATGTCTAGGTCAAGTTCGAATATGGGTCATATTGGGTCACTAGGCCAAATTGAAGGGAAATCTTGTTAACACTCTATAGAGGCCACTTGATCAGAATGTTTGTCTTGATGATATGTAGGTCAAGTTTGAACATGGGTCATGTTTGGTCAAAAAGTAGGTCACTAGGTCAAATTGAATGAAAATCTTGTTAACATCCTAGAGGCCGCAATTTTTGTTTCAGCAACTTGAAGTTTGAAATTTTGTCAGAATGTTTGTCTTAAAGATATCTAGGTCAAGTTCGAATATGGGTCACTAGGCCACTCTGTAGAAGCCGCTTGTTTTACTACAGCAGCTTGAAATTGAGTCTAGGCCAAGTTCAAATATGGGTCATGCCGGGTTAAAAACTAGGTCACTAGGCCAAATTTAAGGGAAATTATGTTAACACTCTGGATACTGCATTTTTAACCAGAGCAGGATGAAACTTTATCAGAAAGTTTGTCTTGATGATATATGTTGGGTCAAAAAGTAGGTCACTAGGTCAAATTGAAGGAAAATCTTGTTAACTCTGTAGAAGACGCATTTGATGAGAATGTTTATCTAAATGATATCTAAGCCAAGTTCGAATATGGGTCATATATGGTCAAAAACTAGGTCACTAGGTCAAATTGAAGGAAAATTTTGTAAACACTTTGGATGCTGCATTTTTTTATTCAGCAGCTTGTCAGAATGTTTGTCTGAATTATATCTAGGTCAAGTTCCAGTATGGGTCATATTGGGTCAGAAACAAGGTCAATAAAGGAAAATATTGTTTAAACTCCGGAGGCCGCATTTTTACTTTGAGCAAGTTGAAACTTTGTCAGAATGATATCTAGTCCATGTTGGAATATGGGTCATTTCAGGTAAAAAAAAATATAGATTACTAGGCCAAATAAAGGAAAATCTTGTTAACACTGTGGAGGTTGCATTCAGAAAAATTGTCTTGATGTGTTTTGCATTGCAGTACATTGTATAATTAAGGTGAGCGAACTAGGGCCATCATGGCCCTCTTGTTATAATTTTCTGCTTGGTAAGAATGATTAAGAGGAAAAACATGAACAATTGGTAATATAATTTTTTGATACAGACATGAAAATATTGTGGGAAAAGGAAATATTTGCCTTGAGGTAAACAAATGTAAGATCTGAAAAATTAGAGGTAAATTATTTTATAGAATTGAAAATATGGTGGGAAATGGAGAAAGTTGCTCATTTTTGCAACTTCTAATATTTCCACAATGTTTTAAAAAAGTTGGCAGCTCTGACGAAGTGACCGATGTCTAAAATATTAGGAATATCAGTCATTCTTTTTCAAAGGTCGTATGCATGAAGAAACTAGTGGACTGTTTTTTTATTGACAGGGGTTTAAAACAAATTTAGTTTGGCATAAAAGAAAGTCTTATTAAAGCTATTAAAAAAAAGGTGCAGGCTTTTCTGACTCTGACTCTCTGACGGATGTTTAAAATGTTAGGCATATTAGTTGTACATGTATACACAGTGCTACCTCTATAACTAGAAGTGCTTTGTTACTGTTTACTCTCCTGTTTATGAATGCTTGAGATCGTTAGGAATGTGCTCTGTTAAACCTTATCCCTCATATAGACTCTTTCTGATGCCTCTGCAGCAGACAGCTTTTTAAAAAACATAGTGACAAAAGAAGAAATTGCTCAGAACGAGCAATTTCTCCTTTCGCCACAATGTTTTCCACTTTTCGTCATAGGTTATCCATTCAATTAAAAGAGATTTTCTATTTTTGGACAAAATATGTTCAAAGTCGTCTGCTGCAGAATTGTCGTATGAGGGAAAGGGTTAAACCTTATCCCTCATGCAGGTGCTTCTGCTGCAGACGACTTTTGAAAACCTTTGAGGCAAAGGTAGAAATTGCTCATAATGAGCAATTTCTCTTTTTGTCAATGTGTTTTCAACTTTGTTTAATAATTATATTTAAATTTACTGAGATTTGTACCTAATTTTGCTTAGTTGTTTTCACATACGTCTGCTGCAGGGGACTTGCTGTACGTGGGAAAAGGTTAACCCTTTTCCTCATATAGACGCTTTCTGACGCCTCTGCAGCAGACAGCTTTTTGAAAACATAGTGACAAAAGAAGAAATTGCTCAAAACGAGCAATTTCTCCTTTTGCCACAATGTTTTCCACTTTTAGTCATAGGTTATCCATTCAATTATAGAGATTTTTCTATTTTTTGACAAAATATATTCAAAGTCGTCTGCTGCAGAAATGTCTTATGAGGGAAAAGGTTAAAGCCTAATGGTCACATTTAATGCTGTCTCGGATAATGACACAATTTTATTACCATAATTATGTAGTAGACCTTTTTTGAAAACATTGTAGAAAAGCAGCTTTTAAAAGGTTGCACAGAAACTACATGTCTAACCAGAATTTGTAACCTGGTTTTGTGGTCAATTAATCAAATATTGCTCTCAGCCTGATTTAGACTGCCAGTTCTAGCTGAATACACTTGGAAAACTTAACCCTTTCCCTCATACGACAATTCTGCAGCAGACGACTTTGAACGTATTTTGTCAAAACATAGAAAATCTCTATATTTGAATGGATAACCTATGACAAAAAGTGAAAAACATTGTGCTAAAAGGAGAAATTGCACGTTTTGTGCAATTTCTTTTGTCACTGTTTTCAAAAAGCCGTCTGCTGCAGAGGCGTCAGAAAGCGTCTATATGAGGGAAAGGGTTGATTAAACTGGAATGTTTAACCCTTTACAACATCTAACGAATCTGTAGCACACAACTTTGAAAACAAATAGGCAAAACTATAAAAACATCTCTATAAGAGAAACTTTGATTATTGAACAGAATAGAACACTTTGTGGCTAAAGGTGAAATTGGTCATGATGAGCAATTTCTCCTTTTGTCAGAAGGTTTTAAAAATGCCTGCTATTGAGGCATAAAAATGCATCTATGATGGAAAGGGTTGAGCTTAGAAATTTGAAATGTTAGCAAAAGGGATTGGGTCAATGTTATTCTGGTCCACTATGTGTACATATTATTATCTTTTGTCATGTTTTGTATAATGATCTCAGTTGTGTTGTTTTTTTGCATGTAAAATGTTTTGGTATGTGCCAATGTAATACCTTTCCTTCATAGATATTAATAAACACATGTTCAAAATTGGGTTACATTGAGTCAGACTTAAGCAAAACCTTTGTGAGCTCTTGAGGCCATATTTGTTCATTCAATTGCCTTGAAGGTTTATCAGTACATTCATCTCAATCAATTTTCGGTCAAGTTATAAACTGAGTCATGAGGGGTAAAAAACTAGGTTACAAAACCAAATAACACTTTCAAGGCATCCCCAATAGTTCACAGATTTTGAAATATATTGTTTTAGTAACTGGCATTGCCAAGATAGTCCAAACATTCATTTACAAATTCCCATTCTGGGGTTGGATCATATTTTCAATTAAGAAGATATCAAAAAGATTTTTCACATGTCATTTTCAAAGCAAAAATATTACATTTGGAAATTGGACAGAAGAATGTATCTATGAAGGAAAGGGTAAACTATTGGTGCATTTACTGTATTTTGTTTAATTTTTATCATGGTTTTACTCTGTAAATAACATGAACTGAATTTCAACACTAAATGATTTTACTTCTGCAATATTCTTAGCTGTTAATTGACAGCGTTATAGCTTTTTATCCCCCGCTGAAGGCATATGGGATATTGGTTCGGCGTTGTTTGTCCGTCTGTAGCCATATCTAAGGCATGGTTGGAGTAGTTTGATTAAAACTTTATGGAAGTGTTAACCACATTAGGGAAATGCCACACGGCAAGTTTCACTAAGATTGTCTCAGGAACAACACAGTAATGTCCCTTTTAACTTATATTGTATATGTACTTTATATCACAGCTTATATAACAATTACTTTGTAGGCACTTTAGGCCACATTTTACATCAGATCTTTATGAAAGTTCATCAGAGCATTCATCTCTATCAAATCTTGTTAAGTTCATAATTAGGTCATATGGGTTTTAAAAACTAAGTAAATAGGACAAATTTTTAAAGAAAAGGAAACACAATTAGAGGCATCAGACATAGTTGTAAGTGACATTAGAAAGGACCATGCATTCTTTTAGAACTTTCACTTTCCACAGTAAATCTCAACTCAATTAATTAATTTTTACTAAGATTTATTCTTTTATAATAATTCCTTGTTAAATCTTTAACCCTTTCCCTCATATAGACGCTTTCTGACGCCTCTGCAGCAGACGGCTTTTTGAAAACATAGTGACAAAAGAAGAAATTGCACAAAACGTGCAATTTCTCCTTTTGCCACAATGTTTTTCTACTTTTTGTCATAGGTTATCTATTCAATTATGGAGATTTTCTATGTTTTGACAAAATATGTTCAAAGTCGTCTGCTGCAGAATTGTCGTATGAGGGAAAGGGTTAAATCCGTCGCTCGTTTTTAAGCTACTGTAAGTAGTAAAAGTTTTCATTTGCCTTTTTGCCCCATGAAATTAAGTTATTATAGCCATATATAGGATGATGCAATTTTAATGAATGATCCTTATTGAATGTTGGGGTCAATTGATCAAAGTTTATGTTCACGATGGAATGAATCCTTGAAAGTCATTCATTCACCATTCTAGCTAGGACCTCACATTTGAAAGGTCGTAACCCAAAGAATATTCCTTTTGATTTTAAGGTCGAGGTCACATTTAGTTTTGTTTGTGTCTAGTCCAATTATTTTGGGGTCAATTTATTTTTAGCTCCATGAAATTAAGTTAAAGCCATATATAGGATGATGCAACTTTAATGAATGTGTCCCAAGGAAGATCCTAATTGAAATTTAGGGTCAATTGATCCAAGTTTATGTTCACAGTGGAATGAATCCTTGAAAATCATTCACCATTCTAGCTAGAATGCGGATATCTCGCATATTGAAAGGTCATCACCCAAATAATATCCCTTTTGATTTTGGGGTCAAGGTCACATTTAGTTTTGTTTGTGTGTGTCCCATTATTTTGGGGTCAATTTATTTTTGGCTCACCTGAACATGAAATGCTCATGGTTAGCTATTGTGATGGCCTGATGTCCGTCGTCCAGACGTCAACAATTTCTTTAAATGACATCTGCTAAACCACTGCATGGATTTTGACTAAGTTTAGTAGGAATGATTATTGATCGATCCTCTTTCAAAGTTGTTCAAAGAAATTAATTCCATGCAGAACATGGCAACCAGAAAGTAAAAAGGTTAAAAAACTTTGAAAATCTCCTGTCTGAAACAGAAAGGCCTAGAGATTAGATATTTAATGTGAAGCATTGTCTAGTGGTCCTATAAGAAAAGATTGTTCAAATTATGCACCTAGGGTCAAAATTGAAATTGCCCTGGCAGTCGGTCACCTGTTTAAATAGAGATATATAGTGAAAAACTTTGAAAATCTTCTTGTCTGAAACCCAAAGGCAGCTTAGGTATTTGTTGTGTAGCATTGTATAGTGGTCCTCTACCTAGATTGTTCAAATTATGCCCCTGGGGTCAAATGTTTTACAAAGTGATATACATGTATAGGGAAAAACTTTGAAAATCTTCTTGTCTGACACGGAAAGGCATAGAGCTCCGATAGTATGTGTGTAGCATTGCCTAGTTGTCCTCTACCAAGATTGTTCAAATGATGGCTCTGGGTGCAAAGTTAGCCCCACCGGGGGGTCACCTGTTTTACATAGAAATATGAAGGAAAAAGCTTTGAAAATCATCTCGTCTGAAAGTAGAGCTTAGAAAATTGGTGTGTGGCATTGTCTTGTAGTCCACTACCATGATTGTTCAAATAATGCCTCTGGGTTCAAAATTGGCCCCACCCAGGGAGTTACCCGTTTTCAATTAAGATATACAAGAAAACATTTGAAAATCTTCTTGTCTGAAACCAAACGACCTAAAGCTTAGATATTTGGTGAGTTCAATGGTCTAGTGGTCCTCTACCAATATTGTTCAAATTATTCCCCTAGGGGGTCACCTGTTTTATAGAGAAAAAATTTCTTGATAAATAATAAACATTTCTTTGGTGACCTTCTAAGTCATATTAACTTTTAACAAAAGACAGACCACATAGGTTGTGGGTCCTCTATGGTCTCTTGTATAAGCTTACTTACCCGACCACAAAATGAGTTTTTATGGTTGGCATGACAAATCACATAACATAACTCAGGTGATTTATCCATGGCCACTCAGGTGATCGATCCATGGCCCTCTGGTTGTTTGTGTCATTATGAGCAATTTCCCTTTTTCCACATTGTTTTCAAAAGTCTTCGGCTGCATGTACCTCAAAATGCGTCGACAAGTGGGACAAGGGTTAGAGATTGAAATCACCTTTTATGATTGATTCCGTTTTGTTTATAACGAATTAGAAAACGTGAAGCCACCTATCACAGTTATGTGGGTAAATACACTTGTGTCAATGTTTCTTTGTGTGTGTTATAAATCATGTATGTAAAGTTACTACTGTAGGTACCAATGCTGAATCCATGTTCACTTCTTGTTGTTGTTCATATTAAATCATAGACAAAGAGATGCGTTTATTGTTATGTATAGCAACCATCCGTCCTTGTTGATGGGATTTTTTAGCTCACCAATGCACGAAGTGCAAGGTGAGCTTTTGTTCAAATTATAGCCCTGGGGTCAAAAATGACCCCTCCACGGGGGTCACTTGTTTAACATAGACTCATATAGGGGAAAAACTTTAAAAATCTTCTTCTCTAAAAGTAGAGGCCCCAGGCCTTTGAGATTTGGTATGTAGCATCATCTAGTAGACCTCTACCAAGATTGTTCAAATTATAGCCCTGGGGTCAAAAATGACCCCTCTCCGGGGGTCACTTGTTTAACATAGACTCATATAGGGGAAACACTTAAAAAAATCTTCTTGTCTCAAAGTAGAAGGCCCATGCCTTTGATATTTGGTATGTAGCATCATCTAGTGAACCTCTACCAAGATCGTTCAAATTATAGCCCTGGGGTCAAAAATGACCCCTCTCCGGGGGTCACTTGTTTAACATAGACTCATATAGGGGAAACACTTTAAAAAATCTTCTTGTCTCAAAGTAGAAGGCCCATGCCTTTGATATTTGGTATGTAGCATCATCTAGTGAACCTCTACCAAGATCGTTCAAATTATAGCCCTGGGGTCAAAAATGACCCCTCCATGTGGGTCACTTGTTTTACATAGACTCATATATGGGAAAAACTTTAAAAATCTTCTTGTCTGAAAGTAGAGAACCCAGGCCTTTGATATTGCAATATCACTGGTTATACTATCACTTTATGGTTTTGCACCTGATTGATGCATGTAAATCCTCTGAGGATGAAACACGCATCTTTAACAGATTATACATATAATATATCTTAGAATCTATTACAAATGCAGATTGATGTAGTACATGTAGAATGAAACATACACATTTCCAGGTCAGCCTCCTGCAAGTGCAACAACCGTTGAGAAATTATTTCATGATCAATTTTTTTCAAGTTTGTTGTTGTTATTTGTTAAAAGTTATTCAACACTTCAGTTATACAACACAGATAGACCGGAGCTTTCGTAGTACTATCCAAACAACCAAGCGTACTAAAGAGTGGGTTTGACTATTATCAATTGAGAATTGGTATTGCACCGACAGGTACTCGGACACTGATTTCAGATCTTTATGAGGTCTGATCTTTATAATCTCAAACCACACAGGTTCGAGGAAATTGGATAAATTTGAAATAAGACTTCGCTAAACGATTACTATAAAAAAAGCTGAATCTAAATACATGAAATTTATTTCCTTCAATATAGTATATCTAGATTGAATATATTTTCCGGATTTGTTCCTAAGTTTGTAAGCAATCGATGCACTCGGGCAGCACTCAAATAGTCATGTAGTTGCGTAGAATTATTGTTTGTGTAGAACAGGAAAAAAGACTTATGGCACTGTCACAATATTGCATATCGTACAAGCGTATGCCAGCGTATGTAAAAATACTATGCATACGCTGGTATATGATGATATATGCTAGGCGTACATTAGTCATAGGTTGTATACATTTCAGGCATGGTCGCATACGCTAGCATACGGCGACGCAGTATATCTTTTTTAAGCATGCCTAAAAAAGTTGTGCGTATTCGGATGTTTGGTTTATACGCAAAGCAGATGCAAGGCATACTCTGAAAACGCTCAAGTTACGCTAGAGGTACGTTACTCATAGGTCGAGTACATTGAATGTGTACCGTACAGCTAGCGTATTGATGGCACACGCGTTACATACTTCTAACATATGTCTGACGTACCTGCAACTTTTATATAGACATCTATGCGTATGCCTGACGATTGAGTAACGTATACATAACGTACAACTAGCGTATGACAAGCATATCCCCTGCGTATTGCCAGTGTTTTGATAAAGTGTATTTAGAGGACCCCATTTTTACATATTCTACAGTTCTTCTTTGACTTATATAGGCATTTTGTCACATAATAGCGGTACGTTGGACATTCGCAGTTCATACGCTACTCATTCGCTAGCCATTTGCAGACTACGCTGGTAATATGCTGGCAATACGCTACTCATGCGCTATTCATAGGTTCAATACGGTATGTTTACAAATAATACTCAGTTTTCAAGAATGAAATCAATTTATGAATTTTCATATGCAACTAATACGTTTCTCTCATACGCAATAGTGTTACAGGGCCATTAAATTGCACCACCATTCGATTTAGTTCTGCTTTACAGGTGAAGTTTTACGCAGAATGACTTAAAATATACTCAAACCATTTTGATAAAACTAAGAATAACTTTGCTGTAAATGACGAAATTGTTTGAGCGTCGAACATAAATCATGAAAATGACATCAAAGTCATTTCAGCAATTAGTAACACATGTCTATTATTGACGTCCATAATCGTGTCAATATTTGTCATACGAAGTCCACATATATATCAAACAAAACTAGACAGGTTGGACTATAATAACACGTAAAAATCCCAAAATCGAAAATGCTGTCACTATCACCGGTTTTCTCATGGAGTGGCCCATATATGTTTGGAAGAACTAGAGATTGAACTCCTATACCCCTCTTTGTGTCACAATTGGATGTAAGAAAAACCTTTTTTGCATGACATGGCTTATAAAGATACATCTTCAAACCCACAGGTTCTAAAAGACAAAAAGTTAACAGATTTGTATGCTGACCTTGTGGTTCAAGACAGACAATTTAAAGACCTGAAATTTAAAAAACACCACTCAGAGGACGTAGACGGATTGTATGAATCTGAAATTCGAAGAAACTTTGTTGGTAATATAATTTACCCTTTTAAGTTTTCCGCAATACATTTCAACCTTACACATATAGGGGGAACCTCTCATAAGGGCACCTTTGCAGACCAAAACCCACTAAAATAGAGGAACAGTTTATTTAACCCTTTCCTACATATGACAAATTTGCAGTAGACTACTTTGATGAAATAAAATGATTTAATTAAGTTGAAAACATCTCCAGTTGCCACAATGTTTTCAAAAGTTGAATGCTTCAGAGTCATCAGAAAATGTCTGTATGTTGGAAAGAAAGAATTAATATTTTTGGAAATGAGTTGGAAAACGTTGAAAAAGGAGAAATTGCTTGTTATGGGCAATTAAAATATTAACCTTTTTATCCACTTTCTGCATACAACAAATTTGCAGCAGAGGGTCATGATAACAAAGACAAAAAACATGAACATTTTAAACAATTTAAGTTTAGCTATTGAATCTAGTTGAACATTATGTGGCAGAAGGAGAAATTTGTCATCATGAGCAATTTCTTCTTGTGCCACAATGCTTTCAAAAGTTGTCTGCTTCATATGCATCAGAACACGTCTACAAGTGGGAAAGGAATAAAGTAGCTATAGAAAAGCTGAACTTCTTCGTCTCTGCTGGATAATCCTCTGCAGAGGTTAGCATTTTGCAAATGTAGACCGCTTTCTGACCCCTCTGCAGCAGACGGCTTTTTGAAAAACATAGTGTCAAAGGAAGAAATTGCTCAAAACGAGCAATTTCTCCTTTTGCCACAATGTTGTCCACTTTTAGTCATAGGTTATCCATTCAATTATAGAGACTTTCTATATTTTGACAAAATATGTTCAAGTCGTCTACTGTAGAATTGTTGTATGAGGGAAAGGGTTAACAGTCGTCTACTGTAGAATTGTTGTATGAGGGAAAGGGTTAATCCTTTTCCACATACAGATACTCCTGATGACTTTTCAAAACATTGTGGCAAAAAGAGGCAATTGCTTATAATGAGCAATTTCTCCCTTTGCCACAATGTTTTCAACTTTATTCAATTATATAACTTTCATTTGTATAGAGTTTTCTTGTTTTTGCCTTTGTAATTTCAAAGTCGTCTGCTGCAGATTTGATGAAACTTTTGTGGAAGTAGTAGCAATTGCTTATTGTGAGCAATTTCTCCTTTTGTGACGCTGTTTTCAAAAATCCTCTGCCGCAGGTGTATCAAAATATGTACATTGCAAGAGAAACAGGATTTAAAAAAGTAAAGAATGGTTTTTGAAGTCAGACATTATCTTATTATTTGTGAAGGCAATCAACAAAAATACAACAACATAGCAATTCTGTGTTCAGTGAATTCTTTTACATCTTGACTATGAATAGGTGTATGACATCTATCATTAATTTATGTGTTTTCTTTGTCTGTAAAAAAAAAAACCAGTTTCATATTTATAACAATTGATACCTGTCATCTTTGATTCCAGGAATTCTGAGGAAGTACAATTTAGAGGAACATTTTCCCGAGGAGAAGCAATTGAACAACATTAGAGATGATGTAGAGAGAGTAGAAAAGCCAGACATAAAAGATGAGAAATTGAAAAAGCTCTGGAAGAAAGCTTCCATTGAAGGTTTCACAGGTAAGCTGTATCAGCTTTAACACTTTCCCACCTACAGACGCATGTTGAGGCATGTGCTGAAAGAAAACTTTTGAAAATATCGAGATAAAACCAGAAATTGCTCAAAACAAGCAATTTCTCCTTTTGCCACAATGTTTTCAACTTTTTTCAGTAATTATACCTACAGTTATAGAGATTTACCATATTTTTTAGTAGATATTTTCAAAGTTGTCTGCTGCCGATTTGCTGTATGTGGGCAAGGGTTACACAAAGGTCTTGGTAAGGGGGAGTATGTCCATCTCTTCCCCTCAATATTTCTATTTTGAACAATGATTGAATGAGGTTTAACACTGTTTTCAACAATTGTTCAGTCATATCATGGCAGCCAGGTCACCTTACCCATTTATTTTCTCATACCAGTTCTCCACACAACAGTCTTTTCCAAATAACTGGCTGCTTTCCCACATATACTTTGAGTCCATTGGTGGAAGATACATTTTTAGATCACCTAGAGCCAAAGGCTCAAGGTGAGCTATTCTGATCACTTTTTGTCTGTCGTCCGTCCGTCATCCGTCCGTCATTAACTTTTAGCTTTAAACACCATCTCCTCCGTAACCACAAGACCAATTCCATCCAAACTTCACAGGAATGTTCCTTTGGTGGCCCTCTTTCAAAATTGTTCAAAGATTTAAATTCCATTGAGAACTTTGGTTGCTGTGGCATCAGAAAGGGGGCAAAATGTCCAAACTTTAAAAATCTTCTCCTCTGAATCTGCATGTCAGATTCCAATATAGTTTGGTAGAAATGTTCCTTGTGTGACCCTCTACATAAATTGTTCAAGGCATACTATTTGGTTGAAAACATCGCAGTCAGGAGGGATCAGAAAAGAGGCAAAATCCATTTTTAGCTCGTCTTTTGAAAAAAACAAGAGCTATTGTCATGACTTGCGTCGTCGGTGGCGGCGTCGTCGTCCGGTTAAGGTTTTTTGTTTAGCTCATTTTTTAGCTCTACTGGCCAAAGGCCAGAAGGGCTTATGTCGTGGCGATTTGTCCGTCGTCCGTGCGTGCGTGCGTCCGTAAACAATTTCTTGTTAACACGATACAGTCTCAACCAAACTTATACAGTAGTTAGATATCCATGAGAGCTCGGTTCCTTTCGAAAACCAGCCAGATCCGCCCATGCATGACTGGATTATGGCCCTTGAAATGGTCAAAATTGCTATAAAAGAGCTTGTTAACACGATACAGTCTTCACCTTTGATTGTATCTCAACCAAACTTATACAGTAGTAAGATATCCATGAGAGCTCGGTTCCTTTCGTAAACCAGCCAGATCCGCCCATGCAAGACTGGATTATGGCCCTTGAAATTGTCCAAATTGCTATAATTGAGCATGTGAGCCCAATAGAGGCTCCATTTACTATCTGATCTTCACTAAACTTAGATAGTAGTTAAATATTGATGAGAGCTTGGTTCCTTTTGAAAAACAGCCAGATCCGCCCATGCAAGACTGGATTATGGCCCATGAAATTGTAAAAATTGCCATAATACAGCTTGTGAACACAAAAGAGCCTCCATTTACTATCCGATCTTCATCATACATACATGCTCTGGATTGAAAATGACCAAAGAACCATACCAGTAGAGCATAGGCCCTCATGGGCCTCTTGTTATTATTTTTCTCCCTATCAGTCGAGCGTCTGTGCCGTACGCAGTGCTCATGTTTTTAAGTCCTTGTCTGATATTAAGAAAATTGAATAGGAATCTTACTTCAGTGATCATCTAATTAATTTGTTCAAGCCGTATTGATTGGTTACACAATCATATCAACCTCGCGACGTCACAAAAGGGGTAAATTGAACTTTTAGCTACAAATGACAACTCCTACCATTCCACTTGACCAATTTCAACGTTACTTCACAGGAATGTTCCTTTGATGGTCCTCTTTCAAAATTGTTCAATTTACATTCTGTGTAGAACTTTTGTTGCTGCGGCATCAGAAATTGAGAAAAATACCCAAACTTTAAAAACCTCCATCTCCATAATCCATTTGTCAGATTCCAAGATAATTTGGCAGAAATATTCTTTGAGGGACTCTTTACAAAAACTGTTCAAGCCCTATTGATTTCGTTGACAAACAGGGCAGCAAAGTGGCATCAGGAAAGGTGCAAAATGACAAAACTTTATAATTCCATTCTTATTAAATTTCTTGTTAGATTTCAAGATACAAATGGCTTTTACTGATAAACTATTTCTTTAACTGAGTGTCCACTTCTTGCAGTTTCATTTGAACTCTTGATCAAATTTTCACAGATATTTGCAGTGAAATATTTGCTTCTAATTAACTATCATTCAGGTGATCAAATTAGGGCCATCTTGGCCCTCTTGTTTTACAAGTCAGTAAATGTTGGCTGAGAACAATTGAGGATTATAGAGATTAACTTTTTAGCTCACCTATGCACGAAGTGCAAGGTGAGCTATTGTGATCACATTTTGTCCGGCGTCCGTCCGTCGTGCGTCGTCAACATTTGAGCTTGTTAACACTCTACAGGCTACATTTTGCATCCAATCTTCATGAAAGTTTATCAGAACGTTCATCTCCATAAAATCTTGGATAAGTTCGAAACTGGGCCATATGAGGTTAAAAACTAGGTCATTAGGTCGAATTGAAGGGAAATCTTGTTAACACTCTGGAGGCCACATTTTCAACTTGAGCATGTTGAAACTTTATCAGAATGTTTGTCTTGATGATATGTACCGGTAGGTCAAGTTCGAACATGGGTCACGTCGGATCAAAAAGTAGGTCACTAGGTCAAATTGAAGGAAAATCTCGTTAACACTCCAGAGGCCGCAATTTTTGCTTCAGCAGTTTGAAATTTTGTCAAAATGTTTGTCTTAAAAATATCTAGGTCAAGTTCGAATATGGGTTATGCTGGGTCAAAAACTAGGTCACTAGGTCAAATTGAAGGAAAATATTGTTAACACTTTTGATGCCGCATTTTTTGCTTCAGCAGCTTGAAATTTAGTCAGAATGTTTGTCTTAAAGATATCTAGGTCAAGTTCAAATATGGGTCATATTGGGTCAGAAACTAGGTCACTAGGCCAAATTGAGGGAAAATCTTGTTAACTCTGTAGAAGCCGCATGTTTTGCTTCAGCGGCTTGAAATTTGTTCCGAATGTTTGTCTAAATGATATCTAGGCCAAGTTCTGATATGGGTCATGCCGGGTTAAAAACTAGGTCACTAGGCCAAATTAAAGGGTAATCTTGCTAACACTCTTGATACTGCATTTTAAATTTCAGCATGATAAAAAAATTTTGTCAGAATGTTTTTCTTGATGATATGTAGGCCAAGTTCGAATATGGGTCATGCTGGGTCAAAAACTAGGTCACTAGATCAAATTGAAGGAAAATCTTGTGAACACTTTGGATGCTGCATTTTTTGCTTCAGCAGCTTGAAATTTGGTCAGAATGTTTGTCTGAATTATATCTAGGTCAAGTTCGAATATGGGTCATATTGGATCAGAAACTAGGTCAATAAAGGAAAATATTGTTCAAACTCCGGAGGCCGCATTTTTACTTTGAGCAAGTTGAAACTTTGTCAGAATGTTGTCTTGATGATATCTAGTCCATGTTGGAATATGGGTCATATCAGGTAAAAAAATATAAGATCACTAGGCCAAATGAAGGAAAATATTGTTAACACTGTGGAGGTTGCATTCAGAATAATTGTCTTGATGTGTTTTGCATTGCAGTACATTGTATAATTAAGGTGAGCGATCCAGGGCCATCATGGCCCTCTTGTTTTACTTTTTCCCACATATACCCACATTTTGACACCTCTGCAGCAGACATTATTTTAAAACATTGTGTCATTATGTCATAATGAGCAATTATTCCGTTTGTCACAATGTTTCCAACTTTATTCAATAATTGAATAGAATATTCTGCTTTTTAGCTCGACTTTTGAAAAAACGAGAGCTATTGTCATGACCCTGGTGTCGTCGTCGATGGCTGTTTTCTATCAGACGAGCGTCTGTGCCATACGCGGTGCTCTTGTTTAACAGGCTCATCTCAAAATTTTGAAATCAATTGACCCCTGCAAAGTTAACCCTTTCCCATATAACAAATATGCAGCAGACGACTTTGTAAGTGTTTAGTCAAAAATATGGAAACTCTTTGACTGAATGAATAATTATTGAATAAAGATGAAAACTTTGTGGCTAATGGAGAAATTGCTCTAATGAGCGCCCAATTCCTCCATTTGCCAAAATGTTTTCAAAAGTTGTCTGCTGCAGAGGCGTCAGAACGCGTCTATATGTGGCAAAGGGTAAAACGACTTTTGCTGATTATGCTATGCATTTGCAAATAATGCAGATCTAGACTAGCCTGCACATTCATAACAATAGCTAAGTCTACCTCATAACTGAAATAAATTTACAAATTTATTCATTTGTTTACAGAATCTGAAATGGATACACTAAGGGAGGAACTATCCCATCACCAAACGAAACTCGACGAGTATGATTCACTGAAGACAGACTATGATATTTTGAAAGGTATGTTGTAATTAACACTTTCCTTCATACGACAATTCTGCAGCAGACGACTTTGAACATATTTGGACAAAAAATGGAAAATCTCTATAACTGAATGGATAACCTATGACAAAAAGTGGAAAACATTGTGGCAAAAGGAGAAATTGCACGTTTTGTGCAATTTCTTCTTTTGTCACTATGTTTTCAAAACACCGTCTGCTGCAGAGGCGTTAGAAAGCGTCTATATGAGGGAAAGGGCTAATGAAGACTGATATTTTGAAAGGTATTTTTGTTATGAATGAAATAATGATGGAAAGGAATGTTTAAAGTATCGTAAAAATCAGCCCTTTACTTTAAATGCCTCTGCAGCAGACAACTGTTATAAACATTGTTGGAAAAGGTAATTATTGCTTAGAAAACAAGGAGCAATTTATCCTTTTCCTTATTTCTTTGTGCTATACAGCTGACTTTGGATGCTTCTTTCAGCAGATGACTTTTGAAAGCATTGTTTTGTGCAATTTCTCCTTTTCCCACAATACTTTTATAAAAATTTTGCTTCATATTTTGCAAATGCTACCAATTCTTCCTCCAACAGGTCTTAGCAAAGCAGACGACCCTAATGTACATAAATATCTGGTGTACTGTAAAAAGAATTGTTTCATCTCATTTTCAACACGCCTGCTGAAAAGAAATCGTCCAGTATTTGGTGAAAGCTGTATATTGCTCGCTTATCCCTTTCCCTCATATAGAAAATGAGCAATTTCTCCTTTTGCCACAATGTTTTCCACTTTTAGTCATAGATTATCCATTCAATTATAAATTGAGATGTTCTATTTTTTGACAAAATATGTTCAAAGTCGTCTGCTGCAGAATTGTCATATGAGGGAAACGGTTATGGTTTGACCCTGTTGTTGGCATTGTTAAATTACCTATCCATAGCAACGTAGGCTAAATGCTTCAGTTCAGTTTTCAAGTTGTGTCTTGTTAAAACCTTTCCCTCTTGCAGAAGTATATGAATTTACACATCTGCCATAGACAGCATTTGAAAAAATTATGGCAAGTTTTCGAATATATTCAACAGAGGCTGAACAGACAAACATTTATTTATAGAAATTTTCAATAGGGTTGCCCAGATGGTTTCAAAGGTATCTGCTGCAGTGTTATTGTATGCGAGAAATGGTTTAAATTAACTAGGTAATCCCCCAACCATTGTATGCAAGAAATGGTTTGAATTAACTAGGTAATCCCCCACCCGACAAACTATGCTATCCTTTGACAGCTCTAAGCTTTCAAAGGATAGCTTAATTTGCTTGGTGGAGGTCCCTCTACTTCAGAAGTTCCATGGAAATAAGATGATTTCTATTATCACAGAAAATGTGGATAACTCGCTAGACAATATGGATGAACAAGACGAATATTGGAAAGTAATGGAGAAAACCAAGAAAGAGATGAAAGAGAAACACCACGAAATTAAAAACCACTATGCTACAGTGAAGAAGAGAATGGAAGATGCGGAAAAGGAGGAAGGAGAGTTTGAAGACCCCAGAGTGTACCATCTCTGGGCACTGGCACAGAAATCGGGTATGAATGAGGCAGAATTGAACTCAATCAAGGTATGTTGAACAACACCTTAATTATTTACCAGCTGTGATAAAGGAAAACCAATCATTCGTCAATTGTGATATTTCATAATCCAGATCAACTTAGTTCAAACTTATTATACCCCCGCAAACGTAGTTTGAAGGGGGTATACTGGAATCAGCCTGTCGGTCGGACTATCCGTCGGTCTGTCCGCAAAATCTGTTCCGTTGTACTCCTCCTTCAGTTTCTACCTGATTTTCTTGATACTTGGCATAAATGTTAATCAGGAGTAGTAGATGTGCAAGACGCAAATTTCATTATGTCCCTGCGACCTTCACCTTGACATCTGACCTTGAAATAGGATTTTTTTTTTGTTAAAATCTAATCTGTTGTACTTCTCCTTCAGTTTCAACCTGATTTACTTCATACTTAGCATAAATTTTAATCAGGAGTAGTAGATGTGCAACGCACAACTTTCATATCCTTGTGACCTTCACCTTGACCTCTGACCTTGAAATAGGAATTTATTTTGTTAAAATATAATCTATGTCTGTCCGCAAAATCTGTTCCGTTGTACTCCTCCTTCAGTTTATACCTGATTTACTTGATACTTGGCATAAATGTTAATCAGGAGTAATAGATGTGCAAGACGCAAATTTCATGTCCCTGTGACCTTCACCTTGACCTCTGACCTTGAAATAGGATTTTTTTTTTGTTAAAATCTAATCTCTTGTACTCCTCCTTCAGTTTCAACCTGATTTACTTCATACTTGGCATAAATGTTAATCAGGAGTAGTAGATGTTCAAGATGCAAATTTCATGTCCCTGTGACCTTGACCTCTGACCTTGAAATAGGATTTTTGGTTTTGTTAAAATCTAATCTGTTGTACTCCTCCTTCAGTTTCAACCTAATTTACTGCATACTTGGCATAAATGTTAATCAGGAGTAGTAGATGTGCAACACACACATTTCCTGTCCCTGTGACCTTGACCTCTGACCTTGAAATAGGATTTTTTTGTTTGTTAAAATCTAATCTGTTGTACTCCTCCTTCAGTTTCAACCTGATTTACTTCATACGTGGCATAAATGTTAATCAGGAGTAGTAGATGTGCAACATGCAAATTTCATGTCCCTGTGACCTTGACCTTGACCTCTGACCTTGAAATAGGATTATTTTTTTGGTTAAAATCTAATCTGTTGTACTCCTCCTTCAGTTTCAACCTGATTTACTTGATACTTGGCATAAATGTTAATCAGGAGTAGTAGATGTGCAAGACGCAAATTTCATGTCCCTGTGACCTTCACCTCTGACCTGAAATAGGAATTTCTTTTGTTAAAATCTAATCTGTTGTAATCCTCCTTCAGTTTCAACCTGATTTACTTCATACTTGGCATAAATGTTAATCAGGAGTAGTAGATGTGCAAGACGCAAATTTCATGTCCCTGTGACCTTCACCTCTGACCTTGAAATAGGAATTTTTTTCTTAAAATTTAATCTGGTGCGACATACTCCTCCTTCAATTTCAACCGGATTTATTTGAAACATGGCAAAATGCAGCCGTTTTGTGTGGCATCAGCCTGTCGGTCGGTCGGGCGGTCAGTCCAGATAAAGGGAGCCGTTTTGTGTTTGATATCATCTTAGTATTTCTTTTTGATACTGATATTCAAATTGTCTGAGTCAAAGATAATACTTTGAGATATAATATGTGTCAGGGGTTGGGGCGGGGGTATTAATCACCTTTAGTGATAGTTCTAGTTTATTTTACATTGATTGCGAGACAAGCTTTTAGCTTATATTAATAAGCACGATGTCTGCTTCCTGGAGACTTAACCACTATTTCTCAGTAACCCTTGGTCAGAATTCAATATACCTTCACAAGAATGATTGATACCAAGCCTAGTTGCGCGGATTGTCGGCGTGTTGCACTGGAATTATTTTTAAATGAGTTATGGCCCCTTGCATTTCTCATACATAGTTGGTCTGTAGACATTTCTTGTGAACACTATTTCTCAGCAACCCTTGGTCAGAATTCAATATAACTTCACAAGAATGATTGATACCAAGCCTAGTTGTGCATATTGTCGGCGTGTTGCGTATTTTTAAATGAGTTATAGCCCCTTGAATTTCTCATACATATGTATATTGTCAGGCACCAGCTGGAGGTATTCATCACCTTCAGTGATATTTCTAGTTTATTGGAGTTTTACGCCGCTTTCAACATTATTTCAGTTATATCAAGGCGACAGTTCACTTATTCATGATCTCTGTGTAAACAAACCAGTACTAGGCTAGAAAATGTGCCTTGCCCAAGGGCACTCCACCATGACCATAGTGCTGCGACTGGGGATCGAACCCGGCCAGACATTTTAAAGTTGTCTGCCTGCAGATTTGTCAAATGTGGAAAAGGACAAGATTTTTATCTACTTTGTGTCACATGCAATTTAGTTAGTTTTCAAGTCTTAAACCCCGAGATCAGCGCAGATACATACATTTGATGGATGTTTTAACCCTTTCACACATATAACATATCTGCAGCGGACGACTTTGAAAACACCTGGAAAAATATATGGAAAATCTCTGAAAATTAAGGTATAATTACTGAAAAGAGTTGAAAACCTTTTGTCACAATAGTTTCAGAAGTTTGTGAAAAGTTTCTTGGAAATCCTATGATGCATGGATAATATGCGGCCCAGACAAGTTTCAGATGGACGGACACACACACATACACTGATCCGCTATTGTGACAGCTATGTTGAGCTCACCGAAAGCAGGCTTGACAAAAATCATTTGAAGAACGGGCTAAGTGTAATAACAAGTGACCTTGGCCTTTAATTGATCAAGGCCAGGGTGTTTAGAATAGCCGTCTATGTACTTTGAATAGATGGAACTAAATATCCAAATGTAATAATGTCATATTTCTATATTTGTTTTTGTTCAACAGAAAGAGCTCACCCATTTTGAACATAGGATCAAAAAGGCCGAACATGCACAGACCCAATTGAACAAGTCAGAACTGAAACTTGATTCGGACGATTCACGTATAGCTCAAAAAGTTAATAAAGATTTAACGGACAAGGTCAAACATTACAATGCAAAGGTAAGCTTTTTAAAACATATTTCACTGATACAATATTGCTAGTGTCATCCGAGGGAACAATTACAATATCTTGTAAACTGCCTCCGTCTTACCATGCACAAGAATTACAGATGTGCTTTCAGGAAAAACTACTTAACACTTTCCCACATATAGACACTTTCTGACGCTTCTGTAGCAGACGTTAAAAACTGAGACAAAATGAGACATTGTTCATTATGCGCAATTTCTTTTTATGCAACAATGTTTTAAAAAATCAGATGCAGTTGCAATTAAAATGTGTCTATGGATGGGAAACTGTTTGAGAATGATAAATATTAGTTAGAACATCTGTCATAACTGATGTAATTACAATAAATGTTATTATTAACCCTTTCCCTCGTACAACAATTCTGCAGCAGACGACTTTGGACGTATTTTGTCAAAACATAGAAAATCTCCATAATTGAATGGATAACCTATGACAAAAAGTGGAAAACATTGTGGCAAAAGGAGAAATTGCACGTTTTGTGCAATTTCTTCTTTTGTCACTATGTTTTCAAAAAGCCGTCTGCTGCAGAGGCGTCCGAAAGCGTTAATTCGAGGGAAAGGGTTAAAAGGTGCAGAGGGATAAAATATATATTCTGAATCGGTGAAAAGGTAATAAAGACTTTGATGTTAAAATTGCACTGGAAGTTTTTTGGGGAAACTGAGGGTTTTAGCTAATGTTTTCTAACCCATTCCCATAAAATATATATGAAGCAGACAACTTTTGAAAACATCTAGACAAATATATGGTAAAACTCTATAGATAAAAATATAATTATTGAATCGAGTAGAAAAGCGTGGCAATTTCTTTTTTTGCCGCAATGTTTTTAAAAGTCGTTTTGGGAAACTGAGCCAATATTTTCTTCACTGCCAGTAAAGTGTTCCTACATTTTCTGTTTTGCTATGACAGGAGCTCTACAAGAGTATAAGAAAATACAATTAATAATTTACACAGGGAATGTTTTACTTTGCAGGTGGATAAATACCATGAAGATCTCAAGTTTAGGATACAGAGAAGGCTAGATGAACTCTAGTGTTCTTTTAACTCTCAATTCCATTAACCCTTTCCCTCATATAGACGCTTTCTGATGCCTCTGCAGCAGACGGCTTTTTGAAAACATAGTGACAAAAGAAGAAATTGCACAAAACGTGCAATTTCTCCTTTTGCCACAATGTTTTCCACTTTTTGTCATATGTTATCCATTCAACTATGGAGATTTTCTATGTTTTGACAAAATAAGTTCAAAGTTGTCTGCTGCAGAATTGTCGTATGAGGGAAAGGGTTAATACTCTTGTGATAGCATATTTAATCTGCCAGAGGTGACTATAAGTTTACCCTCTCATTATCCATCTGTCTGTCTTAACCCTTTCCATGGTGCAGATGCATTTTGACACCTCTGCAGCAGACAACTTTTATAAACATTTTCTACTCTTTTTCAATTATAATACTTTCATTTACAGAGATTTTCAACTTGTCTGTTATTCAAAGAAAAAAAGTCGGGATATTGATTGAAATACCCTTGGGGTTGTCTCACAAAACTTTAACATAACCTCATAACTCAAAAACCATTCAACATTTTAAAATTAAATTTGGTACACATGTTCCTGAGAACAAAGTGCATGTCTATACCAAGTCAAAAAACTCTTATTTGATTTTTTTTTTCTTCAGAAATGACCCTTTTTTCGACTGAGGTGTTCTATTTCATATTTGTGCCATTATGTTTTCAATCGTCTGCTGTAGATTTATTGTATGTGGGAAAGGGTTAAAAACTTGATTATGCAATAACCCAAGTATTAGAGCTAGGCTCATGAAACTTGCTTTGTGCAAAGAAAGGAGTCAGAAGACGGCACATTATTTTTTATTTTGCTAGAAGGTGAAGATCATTTCAAGGTGAAAAGTAGAAAAGAGCATCTTGGTTTAGACAAAACATTAACCCTTTCCCTCATACGACAATTTTGCAGCAGACGACTTTGAACGTATTTTGTCAAAACATAGAAAATCTCCATAATTGAATGGATTACTATGACTAAAACTGGAAAACATTGTGTCAAAAGGAGAAATTGCACGTTTTGTGCAATTTCTTATTTTGTCACTATGTTTTTCAAAAAGCTGACTGCTGCAGATGTGTCAGAAAGCGTCTATATGAGGGAAAGGGTTAAACCTTTGAGTGCCGGTAAAAAACTATCTTACCTTTGCCACATGTTTTTAAAAGACAAGGCCTGCCTGCACATCCGGTCCGTCTGACCAGGATGTAAACTGTTGGCTTACCAACTCAACATTTTTATCTTGATAATCCTCAAACGTCCATTTTAAAAAGATGAAGATCTAGTTTTTACCATTTATGGATTGCTCCCCTTAGATTTCTGTATTACCTGAAATATTTTGTTCCTTTTTGCTTTGTGAATGTTGTGTTAGTGTTTCCATGTTGAGAGACTTGTACCACAAGCACCCTGTCACAAATTCTCTATGCAGCTTTAGATATCTTTTTTCCTTCCTCAAAATCAGAATCTCTTATCCAGTTTAAGTATTTGTTATTCAGAATAAGAGCCATGTCATTGGAAAAGTTGACCTTCTTTAGTTTGCGACCAGAAAAAACTGCAGGACAGCCTGTGGGTCAGTCCAGTCTGATCAGTCATCCCTGCTCGCAATCTTCTCTTAAGGGCATTTTTTAAGGTTAAGGAAGCCGTCGCCTCTATACTTGAATAAATTATTTTACTTGAGGCATATGCATGACCTAAAGATTGATTCATTTGGGTGTAAAATCATTTACAAAAAACGTTCAGTCATATCACGGCGGCGAGTTCATCAAAGGCTGCTTTTCCACATACTGTTAGCCCATTGGTGGAAGACGCATGACGCTTGTCACAGTGATTTTAGTCAAACGTCCATGACCTAAAGAAGAATTTTCAAAAATGCAGCGAGAACTAGATTAATCTTCCTGGGTTTATAAAAAAGGCTGGTTTTCTTGTGGCGTGGCTCTGTTATCATTATTATCTCCCGCTTTTTCGAAGAAAAAAAGGGGGGTTATTAATTTCGGTTCGTCCGTGCGATTGAAAAGAGACTTCGGGCCGTATTAGTCGTCTACTGAATAAAAGAGGGCCACTTTACCTCTAGGGGCCATGGCCCCCTGTTTATTAGCTAAAACTGATGTAAGGGGCCTTTCAAACCTGTCCATTATACAATTAAGAAAGGCCCCTTATTGCTGTGTCCATTGTCCAAAAGTGTCTAACATTGGACTGTCACTAAACTGATGTTTATTCACAGCAGAGTTGCTTACCGTAACTACGATCGACAACTCTTTATAATACGGATATACTCGGTGCTTTTCGTACACAACTCTGTATAATACGGATACACTCAGTGCTTTTCGTACACAACTCTGTATAATACGGATATACTCGGTGTTTTTCGAAGTTCATGACACAAAGTTTTTCCCGCCGAGCAGAAGGACAGACACATTTGCAGCAAGATGGAGGAACCATTAAACAAAAAAACACGTTATAATGATGTATGTTGGGTTTGTATTACTTATATCAATTTTTATTATATTTAATTTCATCGTTTATGACCGAAATATGTTGAAAACATGGCCCTTTATTTTTGTTCTGGACTCGGCACTTGTGCGCGACCATATGACTTGGCAGCCATGTTGGATTTAAAAACTACCCAGCACTATTTGTTCTAAATGATATGGAATTTCTCAGAGCAATAGATTTTATTCCCATTCATTACCACAAACATCACCGTGTTATGAGCTACAGTAATGGTTATCTAATTTTGTTCCATCATTATGGCGTTTTCACCATGTGCAGAATAGCGCTGGAAGTAATCGAAGATATTCTTCCAAGGGTTCCGCTAACTGGTTTTAAGTATGATAATATATTACTTTTTCAAATATAAAGAAACTTATAAAAGCAAAAAAATGAGCCATTTGATTTCTTTCGGCAGTTATAGATCTACTTCTTTCTACTTTTAGTCTATATACTTTCTTTTTATTGACATAGATTTCTATGAATACTTCAATAAAACATGGTTCTCGATGTAAAACTGGATAATGATGTATACATAAAGATAAAAATGCTCAAACCTGATTTTATAAATCCAAATAAGCAAAACAAACTAACTAGTCCAAATTTCTTAATATTTGTTTTAATCTATAGGCCTAAAAATAAAAGTGCGAAACTCGAAGAAAGGGTTTTGTCGGATGTCGGTGTTGTTCACGCTTTTGGACTGTCTTGTCAATATCTACTATGCACTCAACCCTTAAGACACATTTGTCCGATTTCACACATGAAAATTAATCCTTTCAATGTTTTCAAAAAATTATTAGAAAATAGGACATTACATGTTTATCCTTTTCTAACATTGTTTTCAAAAAAAGATTAGTTTAAAGTAAAACAAACACAGAAATTTGATAGCGTTAATACCATTATGCGTATGATGCATGAATTAGATAGGACAATACAATTTTCTCCTTTTCTGACAATATTTTCAAAAGCTGTCTGCTGCAAATGCGTCAAAAGTTACTGCATTGACGAAGTTTATTAAAAGTGTGTGTAATTCACAGAGAGGTGAAGACAAGGGTTTTAAATAGTTTGGTTATATGCAAACGGTTGTAATTTCTCCTGGAACAGGCTGTAGTTACAACCGACTTGCATTTATAAGCCCTATAACTGTTTTCACGTGAAAAACACAGGGCTCTAATAAATGACGTCACTAATTTACCAGCTGAGAGATTGAGCCGCGACAAATGACGTAGCTCATTATGACGTAGCTCATTTGTTAGGGGGAAAATAAAGGTCTATATAGATTTCACTCTTACCCATTTGCACATGCATTTTGACGCATCTGCAGCAGACTTCTTTTGATAGCGGTCTGACAAAAGGAGAAATTACTACATTTTCTTTAAATTGGACAAATTAACTTTGAATTGAAAAGGATTTTAAAGGGTATGGTATTTATTTTTCCTTTAGTAGCTTTGAAACATCTGGGCGGGGGGGGGGGGGGGGGATCAACATAACTCAATTGCCGCATCAACCCCACCCACTTTTTTTTTTTTTTTTTTTTTTTTTTTTCTCTCTCTCTTCATTTTGAGTTTACTTCTATTTATAATTTAATTCATTTAAATGTATGGATACTTTTATATATATATTAAATATATTGCAAAAAGTTCTTTATCCAACAAGAAACTTTATTTTGTGTTGGGTTATTAGATATAACATAGATGTTGTATTCATTATGAAGACATTTCCTGTTTAGTTTATAAATAGTGTTTCCTATAAATAGTGTTTCTTTTTTTCCTTCAGACATTTGTTTGGTTGAATAAACTGTCAGGACTGCCTCGTGGAGTTATGTGGCCTGGGAAAGTTGTGTCGACAGATGGTCAACATCAGCTTGTGACAGTGTACATTAAAAGTGACAATGCAGAGTAAGTTTTCCACTTTACTTTTTGTTTATTTTTGAGCTTGTGTGATCCTCCAATATCAGACTTGGTGTAAAAAAAAATCTGAGGACTAGCCAAATTAGGCCATGGCCCCTTGTTGTTGCAAATTAATTTAGATACTTAGCTCTGCTGAGTAATGTTGGGGATCTTTTAGTAAAAGTGCCATGGCCCACTATTTTTGCTTATCCATTTAGATACAATACTCTGTCGCATTAGGTCATTCTTTCAGTTACAAAGGGCCATGGCCTTCTGTTGTCACACATTTATTATGATACAATACTCTGCTGCATAAGGTCATTCTTTCAGTTACAAAGGGCCATGGCCCCCTGTTGTCAAACATTTATTATGATAAAATAACCTTTAAGCATTAGGTCATTTTTCAGATACAAAGGGCCATGGCCCCCTGTTGTCAAACATTTATTATGATAAAATACCCTTTAAGCATTAGGTCATTTTTCAGTTACAAAGGGCCATGGCCCCCTGTTGTCAAACATATATTATGATAAAAAACTCTTTTAGCATTAGGTCATTCTTTCAGATACAAAGGGCCATGGCCCCCTGTTGTCAAACATTTATTATGATAAAATACCTTTTAAGCATTAGGTCATTTTTCAGTTACAAAGGGCCATGGCCCCCTGTTGTAACACATTTACAACAATAAAAAGGTTATATGTATAAAGTCATTTTCAATGACTTGCATTTGAAACAATATTCTGTTGCATTAGGTCATCCCCCCAGTTACAAAGAGCCATGCCCCCCTTTTATTGCACATTGATTTTGATGCAATACTCTTGTTGCATTAGGTCATTCTGTCAGTTATAAAGGGCCATGGCCCCCTTTACTCTTTAGCATTAGGTCATATTTCAACTACAAAGGGCCATGGCCCCCTGTTGTAACACATTTATTAAGATACAATACTCAGTTGCATTAGGTCATTTTTTCAGTTACAAAGGGCCATGGCCCCTTGTTGTCACACATTTACAACAATAAAAAGGTTATATGTATAAAGTCATTCTCAATGCATTTGAAACAATATTTTGTTGCATAAGGTCATCCTCCCAGTTACAAAGGGCCATGGCCCCCTTTTGTTGCACATTGATATTGATACAATACTCTGTTTCATTAGGTAATTCTTTCGGTTATAAAGGGCCATGGCCCCCTTTACTCTTTAGCATTAGGTCAATTTTCAGCTACAAAGCGCCATGGCCCCCTGTTATAACACATTTATTATGATACAATCTCTGTTGCATTAGGTCATACTTTCAGTTACAAAGGGCCATGGCCCCCTGTTGTCAAACATTTATTATGATAAAATACCTTTAAGCATTAGGTCATTTTTCAGCTACAAAGGGCCATGGCCCCCTGTTGTAACACATTAACAACAATAAAAAGATTATATGTATAAAGTTATTCTCAATGACAAGGTTGCATTTGATACAATACTCTGTTGCATTAGGTCATCCTTCCAGTTACACAGAGCCATGGCCCCCTTTTGTTGCACATTGATTGTGATACAATACTCTGTTGCATTAGGTAATTCTTTAAGTTATAAAGAGCAATGGCCCACTTTACTCTTTAGCATTAGGTCATTTTTCAGCAACAAAGGGCCATGGCCCTCCTGTTGTAACTCATTTATTATGATACAATACTCTGTTGCATTAGGTAATTCTTTCAGTTATAAAGGGCCATGAACCCCTTTACTCTTTAGCATTAGGTCATTTTTCAGCTACAAAGGGCCATGGCCCCCTGTTGTAACATATATATTATGATACAATACTCTGTTGCATTAGGCCATTCTTTCAGTTACAAAGGGCCTTGGCCCCCTGTTGTCAAACATTTATTATGATAAAATACCCTTTAAGCATTAGGTCATTTTTCAGTTACAAAGGGCCATGGCCCCCTGTTGTCAAACATTTATTATGATAAAATACCCTTTAAGCATTAGGTCATTCTTTCAGATACAAAGGGCCATGGCCCCCTGTTGTCAAACATTTATTATGATAAAATACCCTTTAAGCATTAGGTCATTCTTTCAGATACAAAGGGCCATGGCCCCCTGTTGTCAAACATTTATTATGATAAAATAACCTTTAAGCATTAGGTCATTTTTCAGTTACAAAGGGCCATGGCCCCCTGTTGTCAAACATACATTATGATAAAAAACTCTTTTAGCATTAGGTCATTCTTTCAGATACAAAGGGCCATGGCCCCCTGTTGTCAAACATTTATTATGATAAAATACCTTTTAAGCATTAGGTCCTTTTCAGTTACAAAGGGCCATGACCCCCTGTTGTAACACATTTACAACAATAAAAAGGTTATATGTATAAAGTCATTTTCAATGACTTGCATTTGAAACAATATTCTGTTGCATTAGGTCATCCTCCCAGTTACAAAGAGCCATGGCCCCCTTTTATTGTACATTGATTTTGATGCAATACTCTTGTTGCATTAGGTCATTCTGTCAGTTATAAAGGGCCATGGCCCCCTTTACTCTTTAGCATTAGGTCATATTTCAACTACAAAGGGCCATGGCCCCCTGTTGTAACACATTTATTAAGATACAATACTCAGTTGCATTAGGTCATTTTTTCAGTTACAAAGGGCCATGGCCCCCTGTTGTCACACATTTACAACAATAAAAAGGTTATATGTATAAAGTCATTCTCAATGCATTTGAAACAATATTTTGTTGCATTAGGTCATCCTCCCAGTTACAAAGGGCCATGGCCCCCTTTTGTTGCACATTGATATTGATACAATACTCTGTTTCATTAGGTAATTCTTTCGGTTATAAAGAGCCATGGCCCCCTTTACTCTTTAGCATTAGGTCAATTTTCAGCTACAAAGCGCCATCGCCCCCTGTTATAACACATTTATTATGATACAATCTCTGTTGCATTAGGTCATACTTTCAGTTACAAAGGGCCATGGCCCCCTGTTGTCAAACATTTATTATGATAAAATACCTTTAAGCATTAGGTCATTTTTCAACTACAAAGGGCCATGGCCCCCTGTTGTAACACATTAACAACAATAAAAAGATTATATGTATAAAGTTATTCTCAATGACTCGGTTGCATTTGATACAATACTCTGTTGCATTAGGTCATCCTTCCAGTTACACAGAGCCATGGCCCCCTTTTGTTGCACATTGATTTTGATACAATACTCTGTTGCATTAGGTAATTCTTTAAGTTATAAAGAGCAATGGCCCACTTTACTCTTTAGCATTAGGTCATTTTTCAGCAACAAAGGGCCATGGCCCCCTGTTGTAACTCATTTATTATGATACAATACTCTGTTGCATTAGGTAATTCTTTCAGTTTTAAAGGGCCATGAACCCCTTTACTCTTTAGCATTAGGTCATTTTTCAGCTACAAAGGGCCATGGCCCCCTGTTGTAACATATATATTATGATACAATACTCTGTTGCATTAGGCCATTCTTTCAGTTACAAAGGGCCTTGGCCCCCTGTTGTCAAACATTTATTATGATAAAATACCCTTTAAGCATTAGGTCATTTTTCAGTTACAAAGGGCCATGGCCCCCTGTTGTCAAACATTTATTATGATAAAATACCCTTTAAGCATTAGGTCATTCTTTCAGATACAAAGGGCCATGGCCCCCTGTTGTCAAACATTTATTATGATAAAATACCCTTTAAGCATTAGGTCATTCTTTCAGATACAAAGGGCCATGGCCCCCTGTTGTCAAACATTTATTATGATAAAATACCCTTTAAGCATTAGGTCATTTTTCAGTTACAAAGGGCCATGGCCCCCTGTTGTCAAACATGTATTATGATAAAAAACTCTTTTACCATTAGGACATTCTTTCAGATACAAAGGGCCATAGCCCCCTGTTATAACATTTATTATGATACAATACTCTGTTGCATTAGGTCATACTTTCAGTTACAAAGGGCCATGGCCCCCTGTCGTCAAACATTTATTATGATAAAATACCTTTAAGCATTAGGTCATTTTTCAGCTACAAAGGGCCATGGCCCCCTGTTGTAACACATTTACAACAATAAAAAGATTATATGTATAAAGTTATTCTCAATGACTCGGTTGCATTTGATACAATACTCTGTTGCATTAGGTCATCCTTCCAGTTACACAGAGCCATGGCCCCCTTTTGTTGCACATTGATTTTGATACAATACTCTGTTGCATTAGGTAATTCTTTAAGTTATAAAGAGCAATGGCCCCCTTTACTCTTTAGCATTAGGTCATTTTTCAGCAACAAAGGGCCATGGCCCCCTGTTGTAATTCATTTATTATGATACAATACTCTGTTGCATTAGGTAATTCTTTCAGTTATAAAGGGCCATGAACCCCTTTACTCTTTAGCATTAGGTCATTTTTCAGCTACAAAGGGCCATGGCCCTCTGTTGTAACACATGTATTATGATATAATACTCTGTTGCATTAGGTAATTCTTTCAGTTATAAAGGGCCATGGCCCCCTGTTATAACACATTTATTATGATACAATACTCTGTTGCATTAGGTCATTCTTTCAGATACAAAGGGCCATGGCCCCCTGTTGTCAAACATTTATTATGATATAATACTCTTTAGCATTAGGTCATTTTTCAGCTACAAAGGGCCATGGCCCCCTGTTGTAACACATATATTATGATATAATACTCTGTTGCATTAGGTCATTCTTTCAGTTACAAAGGGCCATGGCCCCCTGTTGTAACACATTTATTATATTATGATATAATACTCTGTTGCATTAGGTCATTCTTTCAGTTACAAAGGGCCATGGACCCCTTTTGTTGCACATTGATTTTGATATAATACTCTGTTGCATTAGGTAATTCTTTCATTTATAAGGGGCCATGGCAGGCCCCCTTTACTCTTTAGCATTATGTCATTTTTCAGCTACAAAGGGCCATGGCCCCCTGTTGTAACACATTTATTATGATACAATACTCTGTTGCATTAGGTCATTCTTTCAGTTACAAAGGGCCATGGACCCCTGTTGTCAAACATTTTTTATGATAAAATATTCTTCTAGCATTAGGTCATGTTTCAGCTACAAAGGTCCATGGCTCCCTGTTGTAACACATTTACAACAATAAAAACATTATATGTATAGAGTCATTCTCAATGACTGTTGCATTTGATACAATACTCTGTTGCATCAGGTCATCCTTCCAGTTACAAAGAGCCATGTCCCCCTTTGAGTGCTCATTGATTTTGATACAATACTCTGTCACATTCGGTAATTCTTTCAGTTATAAAGGGCCATGACCCCCTGTTGTTGACAGCTCTTTTAAGATAATGATGTCATTAGTCTCATTCTTAAAAGAGTCCTTAGCTAAATGAAAATATAAATGTTATAGATCATCTTGTCTTTCAGATTGACAGTGAAGAATGAAAACGTCTTCCCTTTAACTGCTGATGAATTAGAAAAATACAAAGACGAGTTTCAGAGTATGTTGTCTTTTATAATACTTCCTTTGTTTTTCTTAATTTAAACAGTAAAGATTAATTGGTGTATTAAATAAGCAGGTCAGTAACCATTTGTTTCCAACCAATTAACTTGAGAGTGCCTTGACCTACAATTCTCAAGTGGGTTTGCACATTGATTGCAGATGGTAGATCACCCCAATTGATTTTGGGGTCTCAAGGTCACCAGAAACATCCAAAATCTTCTTCTGATGGTGCAACTTCATGGGAGGTGCTTAAAGTTTTACAAACATCTCTTGAATTTAAAGCCCAATTAATTTCCTTCAGTAGCATGTTTT
>JASEVX010000001.1:15312250-15364686 GCA_031761405.1 Serripes groenlandicus
CACACACAGACGTGACCACAGTGTCCGATTAACGGGGGGGAGTGAGAGCGGTGATCATGTAGAAGGTCGCTAGCCAAAATATTATGGGGTAGAGGGAGGGGGGAGGGAGGGGGTGGAGGGGGGGGGTGGTTAGGGGTCGGTGGTGGGTGTATACGTTATCGGAATTAAGGGTCGAGGTCATAACAGGGGGCATCGAATATTTGGTGTTGGTAGGTGGTAGATGGGTGGGGGCGGAGGGCGGGGAGGGGGGGGGGGAGATGGGTGGAGTGGTTTTGGTTATGGCAGGGGGGTGTGGGGGGTGGGGGGGGGGTGGGGGGGGGGGGGGGGGGGTGGGGTAAGGTAGTCTTTGGATGTTGGATAGATTGAAAGGATGTATTTGGTGGTGGATTTAATATTAAGGTGTGAGAGAAATAGTAAGTGGTAGGTGGGAAGTGTAAAAAGTGAATATGAGGTATGGAAAATGTTGTTGGTGGATTTGTATGTGGGTGTGGGAGAGTATGAGTTTTATTGGGGGTGGTGGGGAATTTATTGGTGTAGGGGAGTTAGGGTATAAATGAATTGGTTAGGGGGAGGAGTGGATGTTTTGGTTTTTGTTGGAGATTTGGGGTTAGGAGAGTTTTGGTTTTGATTGGGATTTTGAGGGATAGTTAATATTATATGTATTTGGGGTTGTTGTAATTTAGTGTTAGGTGTTGTATAATATAGATATAAGTTTAGGAGTGATGTTAATGTGTTTGTGTGGTTGTGTAGAATTCTTGGGATAGTTATAGGTGAACAAGGGTGGTAATTTTTTGTTATTGGTTGTATTTGTTATTTAGTGGTAGGTAAATGGGTTTGGTGATTTAAAGAGGGATTAAATGTGAACTATTAGGCTTTGAGGATGTAGAATGGATTTATATGTGTAATTTTTCAAGGTATTTTTTTTTTGGGTATTTGTGGTGCTTTATTGGGGATTTTGGTGATTGGGAAGGTGTTTGAGATTTTTCTTCCTTTGGCCACTATGTTTTCAATTGGTCGTCTGCGCAGAGTAGTCCCTATATGGGAGAGGGTTAATACCGATTCACGTTATTTATCATGTTATAATGTTTTGAGATTTATGAATAAATTGATGGACACGTAATATTGATATATAACCTGACTATTCGGTTATTATTCATATTTTTAAGCTTACTATAGTATGAAAAGGGTTGAACCCTTCAAGCGGAATATTCTAGTTAAGAAATTAAAATTTAAAAATTCCTGTAAGGAAAGAGTGTATCAAATTGAAAATATAATGTCTGATTTAGAACAAAGTTTGAAAATTATTTTTTTAGTAATAATGTAGAGACAAGTTTGAATTTTTTTTTTTTTAGTAATATGAGAATTCTAAAGAAAGTATCAAAATCATCTGAGATCCAAGGATAATATTCTTTAAAACCCTTTCCCTCGTACAAACACATTTTGACGCCTCTCTGCAGCTGACGATTTTTTGAATAACATTGTGACAAAAAAAAAAGGACAATTGCTCATTATGAGCTTCCAATACTTTCAAATTTCATGTGCTGCAGCTTGTTGTATGTGGGGAAGGGTTACCCTTGTTACGCATACAGCAAATCTGCAGCAGATGCCTTTGAATACATGAAGGAAAAAAAGAGGAAAATCCCCATACATGTTAAAATCCTAATTATTATAGAGTTGAAACTATTTTTGCAAAAGGAGAAATTGCTCATTAGGAGCAATTTCTCCTTTTGTCAGAATGTTTTCAAAAAGTCGTCTTCAGAGATGTCAGAAAGCGTCTGTATGTGGGAAAGGTTTCCCTTTCTGCAGCAGACGACCTTTTTGAAAACATGGCAACAAAATAAGAAATTGCTCAAATATCGAGTAATTTCTCCTTTTTTCCCACCATGTTTTCCAAAACTCTATTTAGTATTGTTCTTTCATTTAAAGGGATTTTCTATGCTTTTGCCTAAAATGTTTTCCAAAGTCGTCGGCTGCTGATTTGCTGTATGTGGGGAAACTGTGATCAATTTGTTGTTAAAAGATTAGTTGGGATGGGATATATCCATACCAATCTCATTAAATCAGACCAAAATACTATCTCCCATGTATACAGTGGAACCTGTGCATAAAGACCGGCCCAGGGTAAAACCATAATCTGGTCTTTGTCACAGGTGGCCTTTAATTTACAAGACCATTGAAGCAGAAAATGAGTAATTGGGGAAACTAAACTATGGAACAACTGAAGACAGGGACTTGCTATACAAAGGTGGTCTTTAGCACAGGTATGACTGTATATCAGTGTGGGCGAGTTTTAGGTCTGGTTTAAAATGAGATTGCATGAGGTGAAATAATGGTATCACATGAGATTTGACTTTTATTCCTTTTCCTTAGGACGTACCCCTCAACTATCAAAGAAATTGCAGGACATATTGCTTTGTCTTTGTTTGTATGTGCATTTGTTTGTTTGTTTATGAGGACTTTTTTGCAACAAGCTACATCTTATAAAACTGATTATTTTAGATTCCTGAAATTTTATATATGGGTTGCTTATGACAATATACTTGACCTGTAGTTTTTTTCTTTGGACAAAACATCAAGACTCCCAAGGTTATGCCCCATTTTAAAAAATCCAGATTTTGCCACTTATTTTCAATGACCAAAGTTACGAATTTTGGCCTTATAACTTTTATGTTAGAAACCTAGGTTGTTTGCATCTGTTAGGACACGGGTTGCATAAGCATAATAATGTTGTGTAATTACCAGTTAAGAGGAGACTCCGACAAAACAGGCGTAGTTTTTCAAATGATGTCCGTTTATGAAATATTAAGTGCCTTTTAATGACAAGCTACAACTTGTAGCCATGTTTACTCGGTGTTGTTTGTACTGAATTAATTCTGAATACAAATAGCTCATTTTAATATAGCGCGGAGTTTCGAGCCCACGGTAGCCTCAATTGTAGCAATATGGCGTCAATCAAAGGCTCAGTCAACATTAAGCAAAAGTCAACTAGACAAACGTCTTTCTTCTCCACCAGATAAGTTTACGGTCTATGTGGAAAAGCAGCCAGTTGCTTGGAAAGACTGTTGTCTGGATGAGTGGTGTGAGAATGCCAGGAAATGCATGGGGGTAGGTGCATTGGCGGTCTTGATATGAATTTTTTTGAAAATGACTTAAAAACCCAAATAAATTTGACATTAAAATTATGACAAGTATTTGGTTAGAGGCAATGTGTTTAACAATCACATTTCTAAGTTTGTCTGATTTCCTAAATTTTATAGATGGGGAAATTTCTTTAGGTTGTATATCGAAGGGCTTGCTTGATAACGGTTGTACTAAAATTGGTATTTTTTACCAAGGTTAATCACCTCAGCCATAAAGTCTTTATAAGCATTTAAACATTTTTCTTGGATAAACAATGAAATTTAGGTGCCATTGCTCGTTCTGAGCAATGGCCATCTAAATTGCATTGTTTACAAAGGGGTCAAAAATTGTCCCTAAACCAGGGTTCAAAATAGGTTTTTAGTTACAACCGTTTTAACGCAAGCCCTCGAATTTATGCTTTTTAAAAGTATTCACCTTTTTACTTATTTCTTGAAAAAATCATTGCGTTATACGCTGTCCCGTCAAAGTCATGCTGCATTTTTTCTAAGGTTTGCACATACAAGTTTGATAAATATGATATGCGTTTATAGATTAAGATATTCCAAATGGTTTTTGTGTCACCTGCGTAGCATGGTAGAGCCTTAGGGATTAATTTTTTTTTTGTCCGCGTCTGTCTAACTTTTTTTCCTACTCAAAGGATTGGATTGAAACTTCTTACAAATGTTTATATCAATCCTTTGGATGGGTTCACAAAATGGGGATAATCCAAATATTTTATATTAAGAGTGATTGCCCCATTTTCTGTCAAAAATTAAAATTTTCTGGACAAGGCGCCGGCAGGTGACACATGAGCTCCGGGAGCAACTCCATCTCCTAGTTATATCCAAAACTCTGTTGTGGGTACGCATAAAATGTTGGGACCAGACAGTTCTATGAGTAGTCCAGGCAACGAGAAGGGAGATAGAATGGAAAAAGGATGTAGGATCAAAAAGTATGAAAGAGGACTGTCTGTGCTCAATAATTTGTGCACTGGTATTATGATTGGTCAGGAACTAATCAATCTCTAATTGACCAATCAAATTGTTATTTAGAGCATAGAGTTCATTTCTTAACCCTTCCCTCAAACGACAATCTGCAGCAGACGACTTTGAACGTATTTGTCAAAACATAGAAAATCTCCATAATTGAATGGATAACCTACTCACTAAAAGTGGAAAACATTGTTTCAAAAGGAGAAATTGCTCGTTTTGAGCAATTTCTTTCTTTTGTCACTATGTTTCAAAAGCCGTACCGCCTGCTAGCGTTCATATGAGGGAAAGGGTTAACAGAAGAACTTTTCAAAGCTTTATACTTTCAGTGCCAGGCTCAAATGCACATCTTATGTTGGTCAAATTGAGAAAAATTAGCTCCAACCAATCAGGTAATGGGGAGCACCAATTCTTTGCAAAGGAATTAAACTTCGATAGTTTTTGGAGTCAGCTTTTTCTCTCCTTCGTCATTGCATCTATATGAGTAGGTGCATGGGAAAAGGTAGAAAAGTGGCATTTAGGAACAAGTATAGGTCCAGGATCATTCTGTACATCTTCTTTCATCTCTTCAGAATCCATACAAGGTAAACCCTGAAGCTTCTAACAAGCATGTAGAATGTATACCTGGATCAGACTTGAGTGCACAGGCTGATTTGGATCTTTACTGTTCAGAAACGCCAACTTATACATTTTCATAAGGACCAGCTAGTATGATAGGATTTGCCAATTTACAGGAAAGCAGATCTTATAGATTCGGTGAGCCAGTGCAAGAACCAGATCAGCCTGTCCTACACAAAATGTGATCATAATCTTACCTGTTCCCCATGGAGCTGTACATAGACATCATAGAAGACTATTGACAATGAGTTATGCCAAAAATTCTACTGTACGGTATGCAATGTGTCCATTACTGCGATTGACACTTTCCCTCATACAACAAATCTGCAGCTGAATGACGGGAAATCATTTAGGCTAAATGTATAGAAATATCTCCTAAAAAAAAAAAAAAAAAAAAAGCAATAATATTGAATCGAGTTGGAGACATTGTTTCAAAAGTCGTCTCCTGTATAGTATGTGTCAAGATGTGCCAGCATATGGGAAAGGGTTAAGTTTGAAAATAAAACTTCTATGCAAAAATACAGTAAATCTCTTTAGATGGGACTAATTATTGTAAAGGGTTGAACACATTCTAACAAAAAGGAAAAATTGCTCATTATGTGCAATTTCTCCTTCTTGCCAAAAATGTTTTCAAAAATCCTTTGGCTGCAGATGGGATGAAATTCGTTTGCTAGGAGGGAAAGTGTGACAATCTTGCATGATTTGTTAGGTAAAATGTGTACAAAAATTTTATTAATATTCTGTGATACATTTCAATCCATCCCAATTGATATACATATCCCCCCCCCCCCCCCATCCCCCCCCCCCCCCTTTTTTTTTTCTGTTCTTAATATTTATCATGAAATTTAGTGACAAACATTACCCATTTAAATATTACCATTTACATAACCCTCTCCTGCATACACCAAATCTGCAACAGACATTTGAAAAATGAACTGGCAAAATATTGATAATCTCATAAAATGCTTACCTTCATTAAATGGATTAAAAAACATTGAAGTAAAAGGAGGAATTGCGCATTGTGGGCGGGTTCCTTCTTTTATCACAAAGTTTCAAAAAGTCGTCTGCAGCCGGATGCATCTGCATGGTGGGGAAGGGTTCACACTGTTTTATGAAATTGTGAGTTTAGGGATAGGTGGAATAGGAAGCACTTCTTTAATTAACCCCTTCCCACATACGGGACAATTCTACAGCACCAACGACTTTGAACAGGTATTTGGTCAAAAAATGAAAATCTCTATAATTGAATGGATAACCTATGACTAAAAGGGGAAAACATTGTGGGGACAAAAGGAGAATTGCTCGTTCTGAGCAATTTCTTCTTTTGTCACTATGTTTCAAAAAGCCGTCTGCTAGCAGAGGCGCAATGCGTCTGCAGGTGGGAAAGGGTAATGTGCTTGTGTGAATAGTATTATGATAGGATAGGGCACTTTGTCTCTTTAATGTTATATGTATGTAGATAATCATTTAGCTTATCACTTCCCTTATGCAAGAAACATTTGCAGGCAGACTAATTCTGAAAACATTGTGGGAAAAAAAAAAGGAGAATTTGCTCTTTTTGACTCATTTCAGCTTTTGTCGAAAAGTATTTTTAAAACTGCTTTCAATAATTGTTTCTTAAATTATAGAGACTTATCCATATTTTGCCACAATGTATTTCACAGATGTCTTGCGGTAACTTTGTTGTATGTTGGAAAGGTTTAGATGGCTATTTTTTTGTCCATTTGGAAAGTTTCACTGAATATACTAATTTTATGTCATAACTTCATACAAACTACGGGAAGGGAAATTTAATCAATGTGGAAAAAAGATGTGAAAATGTTGTAAATAATTACCCCAACATCATCGACTTGGAGAATAGAGGATTCTACAGTCAGTCACCTTATTTAATCCTTTTCCACATACTTTAGATATATCTGCAGCAGACGACTTTGAAATCATCTTTAAATAATATATATAGTTTTTTGGACAAGATATTTGATGATTAAAAAGAGTTGTAAAAATTGTTGCGCATAATGAGCAATTTTTCCTTTTGTCACAATTGGATTTTAACACCCTTTCCCTCATATAGACGTTTCTGACGCCTCTGGCAGCTGACAGCTTTTTGAAACATAGTGACAAAAGAAGAAATTGCACCATAGGTTGCCCATTCAATTATGGAGATTTTCTGTTTTGACAAAATACGTTAAAAGTCGTCTGCTGCAGAAATTGTCGTATGAGGGAAAGGGTTAAGTCAATTTTACAATGAAACATTCCATATTATTTGCTTTTATGTTTTTCAAAGTCGTCGCCGCAAATTAATCGTATGTGGGAAAGTGTTTAATATTTGTTTATGTAAGTGTATAATACTGTATAATAGATTGGTTATGACAGTAATCGTTATGTCTACTTACCCAATAGCTTTCAAAGGTGCTAAGCAATACAAGTGCTATTTTTTTTTTTTTTGTACTTTGAATTATTCTATATATTTATACCATTCCCTGATACAGATGAAAAGATTACGAAAGATAGTGGGAAATGGAGAAAATTGATCAAATTGAGCAATTGCTTATTTACAACAGTTGCAAGTCTGTATCAAAATGGTAATTCCAGTTTCTTAAATGTTACACTTTTATCCTAAAACTGTTACTAAGTAGACAACATGAAAGGCCTATCATTTTTGCAGACACTTCTGAAGCAGACGATTATTTGAAACATTGTGACAAAGGATAAATTGTTCATTAGAACATTATCATTAACATAGAAACATTAGACGACTTTTGAAAACATCATGACAAACAAAGAAATTGCTCAAAACGAGCACTTTCTTCTTTTGCTACAAATGTTTTCATCTCTATACAACAATTACATTTTCATTTAAAGAGTTTTGCATAATTTTGCCTAGATGTTTTTCAAAGTTGACTGCTGCAGATTTGTTTCTTGTTTGAGGGTAAATCCCTAGTCTGATATGCTAGTTTTAGTCCTTTTTCAAATTGAAAACATTTTGACAAATTGCAATATAATTATTGGACAGATTAGGCAAAAAGGAAATGTTCTTTCTTAGCCATGTAATTCCTTTTTCTCACAAGTGTTTTGAAAACCCTCTGCTGCATAAGTATTTATACAAATGTATACTAAACAAAATGTCGACTGACCTTGCCACAGAATGACCTTTCTTGCTTTGAAAGTAAATTCAAATTGTTCATATTTATTCATTTGTTTGCTGAAAAAGTTAAAATGTGTGTCTCTTAACCGTTTCCCACATACAGCAAATCTGTAGCAGACGACTTTAAAAAATGTCTACTAAAAATATGGAAAATCTGTAAAAGTGTAGGTATTACATGTATTACTGGAAAAATAAATGAAAACATTGTGTCAAAATGAGAAATTGCTCGTTTTGAAGCAATTTCTTTGTTTGTCATGATGTTTTCAAAAGTCGTCTGCAATATAAAAAAAAACAGATGTAAATAATATTGTTATGCAATGGAAATACAATTGTTTTACGTTAACCCGTAACCTGATACAGGTTTTTTAGCTCCACCTAAGCACGAAGTGCAAGGTGAGCTTTTGTGATCACTCACCGTCCGCGTCGGCGTCGGCGTCTGTAACAATTTCCTCAAATGACTTCTCCTACTAAACCAATGAACAGATTTCAAATAACTTCACAGGAATGGTCCTTAGGTAGTCCTCTTTCAAAGTTGTTCAAAGAAATTAATTCCAAGTAGAACTTTGGTTGCTGCGACATCAGAAAACGAAAAAATTGCCAAATACTAAAAAATCTTCTTGTCCAAAAGTACTGGCCCGATTTGAAAATGATTTTGCACAAATGTTCCTTGAGGTACCATCTACCAAGATTGTTCAAATATTTCCAATCCGTTGAAAAACATGGCTGCAGGGGGCGAGCTTATTTTCCTTACATGTGCATTGTTTAAAAGTTTAAAAATCTTCTTGTCCAAAAGTTACTGGCCCGATTTGAAAATTATTTTGCACAAATGTTCCTTGGGACACTCTTTACCAAGATTGTTCAAATATTTCAAATCCGTTGAAAACATGGCCGCCAGGGGGCGGAGCCTGTTTTCCTTAATGTGCATTGTTAAAACTTTGTAAAATCTTCTTGTCCATAAGTACTGGCCCGATTTGAAAATAATTTTGCACAAATGTTCCTTGGTGCACCCTTTACCAAGATTGTTCAAATATTTTTGATCCATTGAAAAACATGGCCGCCAGGGGGGCGGAGCTTGTTTTCCTATATGTGCATTGTTAAAACTTTAAAATCTTCTTGTCCAAAAGTACTGGCCCAATTTGAAAATTATTTTGCACAAATGTTCCTTAGGGCACCCTTTACCAAGATTGTTCAAATATTTCCGATCCGTTGAAAAGCATGGCCCCCAGGGGGCGGAGCTAGTTTTCCTTATATGTGCATTGTTAAAACTTTAAACAATCTTCTTGTCCAAAGAACTGGCCCGATTTAAAAATTATTTTTGCACAAATGTTCCTTGGGGCACCCTTTACCAAGATTGTACAAATATTTCCAATCCGTTGAAAACATGGCGGCCAGGGGGAGGAGCTTGTTTTCCTATATGTGCATTGTTAAAACTTTAAAAATCTTCTTGTCCAAAAGTACTGGCCCGATTTAAAAATTATTTTGCACAAATGTTCCTTGGGGCATCCTTTACCAAGATTGTTTAAATATTTTTGATCCGTTGAAAAACATGGCTTGTTTTCCTTATATGTTCATTGTTAAAACTTTAAAAATCTTCTTGTCCAAAAGTATTAGCCTAAAAAGAGTAAAAACTTTGAAAACTATTGAAGTTCTATTAAATCAGGTGAGCGATATAGGGCCATTATGGCCCTCTTGTTTTTTTTGGCTCCTTTTTTCTTTTGAAAATATACTAGAACAAAGGAAAGATTTCTGGTTCCCTCATATTGACGCTTTCTGATGCCTCTGCAGCAGACAGCTTTTTGAAAACATGACGACAAAAGAAGAAATTGCTCAAAACGAGCAATTTCTCCTTTTGTCACCATGTTTTCAACTCTATTCAATTATTGCACTTTCATTTAAAGGGAGTTTCCAAAAGATAATTGGTCTGTTTTCAAAGTCGTCTGCGGCAGAGTTGCTCTATATGGGAAAGGGTTAATCACAATGTTTTTATCTCCATGTTATAATTATACACGCTAAATTTTCCAGTTGTTACATGTTTTACACTTTTACCCTTTCCCACATACAACAAATCTGCAGCAGACGACTTTGAACAAATCTAGGCTAAACTATGACAATTCTCTTTATATGATAGTATAACTTTTTAACTGAAGATATTGAGACAAAAGGAGAAATTGAATGTTTTGAGCAATTTCTCTCCTTTAGTCACAATGTTTTCACAAATCGTCTGCTGCAGGTGTGACAAAATAGGTCTTTAAGTGGGAAAGAGTTAAAGAAACTATATCAGGCAAATGGTAAAGCCAAGGCAGCATGCAGTAATCCATATTTATTATTTAATGGTTAGTTATTATTACATGAGAAATTACATTTTTTTAAGCCTTTCCCTCATATGACAATTCTGCAGCAGACGACTTTGAACATATTTTGTCGAAAAGTAGAAAATCTCTATAATTGAATGGATAACCTATGACTAAAAGTGGAAAACATTGTGGCTAAAGGAGAAATTGCTCGTTTTGAGCAATTTCTTCTTTTGTCACTATGTTTTCAAAAAGCTGTCTGCTGCAGAGGCGTCATAAAGCGTCTATATGAGGGCTGATAGTGATGTTTCATTGTACTGACAGTAGAAGGTTTTTCTTTACTTGTTAAATAATTGAAATAAGTATTCAAAACAAATTTTTTATAAACATTTAGTAAGCAAAATTTACCTACCCTATAAACTCAATTATAAGAATAATATTTTTTACCTAAAAAATTGAGAATGAATTTCTGGATGATTTATTTTGTAATTATGGACTTTTAATAAACATCCAGTGCTCGATTTTTGAACTTATTTTTTAGATTGATTTTGTTTGCTATTTAAACGGCGATGTGTGGAGATCGGTGCATTTAATAAGTTATTGTTTGTTATTCTTCATACATAATGTGATGGCTAAATGTTATATCTCATTGTTTATGATGGGCTTGTGGCTTGAGAAAAACTTCAGAAATCTGACTGCATCTTATAGGAGAGTCAACCATAAAAATCTAGATTTGAGACATCAAAGTCTGGGGTGCGTCTTATAGCCAAATTCTTACGGTATGTGAAATATTCATGAGTGTATGAGCGGTGCTCTCAGAAAACAAACCTATTTATGACTAGTAGATAAAGCAGACCTGCTTGCATTCATCCTCTTATCCAAATGCACATAATGTATGTAAGAATTTTTTTGAAACTTCTGTTACTTATCCCTTTCCCACATACATACGCTTTCTGATGCCTCTTAAGCAGACAACTTTTTGAAAACATAGTGACAAAAGAAGAAATTGCTCAAAACGAGCAATTTCTCCTTTTGCCACAATGTTTTCCACTTTTAGTCATGTGGAAAACATGCGTGTCAAAAGGAGAAATTGCTCATGGTGAGGAATCTTTGCTTTAGCCACAAATATTTTCAATTTGATTCAATAGCAAGGATTAAAGTTAAGAGTAGATCCAGATCAGACTGGACTCAAATCGTTTTTTCAACAGCATGGCTCCTACATTGTCAATTAACCCTTTCCCACATACAACAAATTAGCAGCAGACGACTTTGAAATCATATTGGCAAAATAGAAAGTATCTCTGTAAATAATAGTTAAATCATTGAATAGAGTTGAGAACATTGTAGCATTAAGGGAAATTGCTCAAAATGACCAATTTCTCCTTTTTGTCACAATGTATCAAAAGGCGTCTGAATCTGTCTAAATGTGGGATAGTTCTTTCATGCTGAAAAGAGAAGATGCTGATCAGACTTCACAAGTGGCACAAGCTGATCTGTGTCTTGACTCGTTTTAATATTCCCAAGTCTTCTTTCCTCAGAAGAAATGGCTTTAATAGTGATGTTCATTATGAACACTTCTGACCCTACACAAATGGGTTATTAATGTCAGCTTGTACTTAATGTTTTTTCATGGTCATGAAATTAATTCTGCCCATTTCCACGCTTTCCCAGCTGCAGACGCATTTCGACGCAATAGCAGCAGACGACTTTTTGAAAACATAGTGACAAAAGAAGAAATTGCACAAAACGTGCAATTTCTCCTTTTGACACAATGTTTTCCACTTTTTGTCATAGGTTATCCATTCAATTATGGAGATTTTCTATGTTTTGACAAAATACGTTTTAAAGTCGTCTGCTGCAGAATTGTCGTATGAGGGAAAGGGTTAAACAAAAATAGTGACAAATGGATGAATTGCTCATGATGCGCGATTTCTCCTGTTGCCACAGTGATTTCGACTTTAATCAATAGTTTAAATTTCATTTATAATTGTTTGCCATATTTTTGCCTTGATGTTTTTCTAAGTCATCTGCTGCAGATTTGCTTGATGTGGGAAAGTGTTAACCCAATAATATGTTATAACGAGGTGCAATTTTGTGGAGTTTGTTTACGTATTGAAATGAAAATGTCATCATTTCACGTCATTGTACATGTATCTGTTTTGTTTTGTTTTATTTATTTGTCATGAAACTCTTTTACATTTATATTTTCAATCTCTTTTAAGATGTCATACGAGGGATGATCCAAAAGTTCATGCAAATTTTGATAGCTTTTTGGTTTGTTAACTAAACACTTTTAAGTTTGAGGTTGTTAATATAGGTTATTTGAAAAATGTGGGCCAAAAATTATTATTATATGCTGATATAGTGAGAACGTAACAATTTCATCAACTCAAATTTTGACTTTTGGCAGCATGTAGCCATACCTTTAGGCATATCCAATATAACTTGGATGAAATTACTTCAATTTTAGTTGTAGTGATAAAGAAATTTTGAAAGAGTTAAAGATCGTAAGATCAATAATATATTGAATGTCACAAAAGTGTATTAATTAGTGGAACAATTAACCTCTATTAATGTACAAGAAAATAAAACAATCATAAGAAGATGTCAATTTATAAGTAAGAAAAGAGTATCAACATTCATTACACATACAAGAAGTGTATGTCCTATGTAAAACCTTTGGTTCACCCCCGCGTACATTGCTGTATTGTACAAATGTACAAAATGATTTGTTTTAATGCATTGTGTATTAATTGTTTGTTCTTTTGAAAATGCATGCTGATTTTAAATGAAATTATGTCTATTAAGTTTTATTTTTGAGTCATGGAAAACTTTTCCTATGACATGGTAGAATCCAGACTTGAATATGTTTAACCCTTTCCCACATGCAGATGCAGTTACCACACTATTTTAAGAGATCTGCTGCAATTATGTTGTATGTGGGAAAGATTGAATACATGGAGCAAGATTTTATTTTTTATGACAGTCCATGTATATTAATACTTTGTCTTTTATAAATTGTAGAAATGATAAAAATCAGCTAAACATACATGAATTTTGTCAATGTCCATTTCAATCATTGCTATAGAAATTTAAATCTTTTTAAAATTTGAACTATAGACAGGATCTAATTTAGATATCCCAATTTTGTCTGAATTGTTAACTTTTGTTATTGTTGAAGATTAAATTGTGTAACAAATTCTCTACACCTAAAGGTTCCTTTCTTAGTTGTTTTGCTCCTGCAAGCAAAGTTTATTGTTGGGTTCATCTAAATCACTGCATCGGTTGGTTGGTTAAACTCCTTTTCCGCAAACAGATGCTTTCTCATGCCTTTGCAGGAAGCAACATCTGAAAACATTGTGGCAAAAGGAGAAATTTCTCATAATTATGCCCCTTCAAAGAAAAGGGTGTATATTGCTTTGCACATGTCCGCCGGTAGACATAAGACCAAAGCCTGTATAATTGATAACTGGATAATGCTTGGACCTACAGTATTCAAACTTGGCAGGGAGGTTGGCCATGACCACTTGATGTCCCTTATTAATTTTGAGGTCATCCATTTAAAGGTCAAGGTCACTTACCTTGAACACAAAAGGCTTGTCCGATTGATATCTGCAGAATACACAGGCCTTATGTTTTCAAATTTGGTTGTGAGGTTTGGCATAGCCAATTTGAGGTCATTCAACCGAAGGTCATGGTCACAGTGACTTTAAACACAATTTTATCCAATTGATGTTCCCAAGAGTGATGTGACTTTAAACACAATTTTGTCGAATTGACGTTCCCTGCATAGTGATGCTCAGGAGGGCATAACGTTTGAGAAATATCTCTTTGTATTGAATCATATCCATTCATGCAATTTTAGATTGACGTCCCTTTGAACTTTTACCTTTATTTTATACTGATAACCACCAAGAGCAGTTTGTGTGGGGTATTTAGTCTGTTGTAGTGATAGTTCTACTTTTGAAACGTGTTGTTACGGATTTTTTGCTGGTATATCAAGATGTTATGATGCTAATGTATTACTATTAGCGAGATTATCTCTTGTTTTGTATTTTTGAAGAATTTTTTTGTGTGATCTAATTGCCTAGATTAATTTTATGTGTTGTATTTAGCAGAAACAAACAGTGGCAACTCTATCACAGATGATAATAAATCTTTCTACATATCGTTTGTTACCCTATTTATCTAGTATTAGCCACAGAATAAAAACTTGGTAAAAAATGCTTATTCTACAAACAAAACAGATGTGTCAACATGTTTAATGGGAAAGGTTTATTTGAAACATGATATGTGATTTTTAGCTCACCTATGCACGAAGTTCAAGGTCAGTTATTGTGATCACATTTTGTCTGGCGTGCGTCGTCAACATTTGGGCTTGTTAACACACTACAGGCTACATTTTGCATCCAATCTTCATGAAAGTTTATCAGAACATTCATCTCCATCAAATCTTGGACAAGTTCGAAACTGGGCCATATGAGGTCGAAAACTAGGTCACTAGATCAAATTGAAGGGAAATCTTGTTAACACTCTGGAGCCCACATTTTCAACTTGAGCATGTTGAAACTTACTCAGAATGCTTGTCTTGATGAAATGTAAGTCAAGTTCGAACATGGGTCATGTCGTGTCAAAAACTAGGTCACTAAGCCAAATTGAAGGAAAATCTTGTTAACACTCCAGAAGCTGCAATTTTTGCTTCAGCAGTATGAATACACAGGATAAAAATGTCTAGGTCAAGTTCGAATATGGGTCATATTGGGTCAAAAACTAGGTCACTAGGCCAAATTGAAGGGAAATCTTGTTAACACTCTATAGAGGCCACTTGATCAGAATGTTTGTCTTGATGATATGTAGGTCAAGTTTGAACATGGGTCATGTTTGGTCAAAAAGTAGGTCACTAGGTCAAATTGAATGAAAATCTTGTTAACATCCTAAAGGCCGCAATTTTTGTTTCAGCAACTTGAAGTTTGAAATTTTGTCAGAATGTTTGTCTTAAAGATATCTTGGTCAAGTTCGAATATGGGTCACTAGGCCACTCTGTAGAAGCCGCTTGTTTTACTACAGCAGCTTGAAATTGAGTCTAGGCCAAGTTCAAATATGGGTCATGCCGGGTTAAAAACTAGGTCACTAGGCCAAATTTAAGGGAAATTATGTTAACACTCTGGATACTGCATTTTTAACCAGAGCAGGATGAAACTTTATCAGAAAGTTTGTCTTGATGATATATGTTGGGTCAAAAACTAGGTCACTAGGTCAAATTGAAGGAAAATTTTGTTAACACTTTGGATGCTGCATTTTTTTATTCAGCAGCTTGTCAGAATGTTTGTCTGAATTATATCTAGGTCAAGTTCCAGTATGGGTCATATTGGGTCAGAAACAAGGTCAATAAAGGAAAATATTGTTTAAACTCCGGAGGCCGCATTTTTACTTTGAGCAAGTTGAAACTTTGTCAGAATGATATCTAGTCCATGTTGGAATATGGGTCATTTCAGGTAAAAAAAATATAGATTACTAGGCCAAATAAAGGAAAATCTTGTTAACACTGTGGAGGTTGCATTCAGAAAAATTGTCTTGATGTGTTTTGCATTGCAGTACATTGTATAATTAAGGTGAGCGAACTAGGGCCATCATGGCCCTCTTGTTATAATTTTCTGCTTGGTAAGAATGATTAAGAGGAAAAACATGAACAATTGGTAATATAATTTTTTGATACAGACATGAAAATATTGTGGGAAAAGGAAATATTTGCCTTGAGGTAAACAAATGTAAGATCTGAAAAATTAGAGGTAAATTATTTTATAGAATTGAAAATATTGTGGGAAATGGAGACAGTTGCTCATTTTTGCAACTTCTAATATTTCCACAATGTTTTAAAAAAGTTGGCAGCTCTGACGAAGTGACCGATGTCTAAAATATTAGGAATATCAGTTATTCTTTTTCAAAGGTCGTATGCATGAAGAAACTAGTGGACTGTTTTTTTATTGACAGGGGTTTAAAACAAATTTAGTTTGGCATAAAAGAAAGTCTTATTAAAGCTATTAAAAAAAAAGGTGCAGGCTTTTCTGACTCTGACTCTCTGAGGGATGTTTAAAATGTTAGGCATATTAGTTGTACATGTATACACAGTGCTACCTCTATAACTAGAAGTGCTTTGTTACTGTTTACTCTCCTGTTTATGAATGCTTGAGATCGTTAGGAATGTGCTCTGTTAAACCTTATCCCTCATATAGACTCTTTCTGATGCCTCTGCAGCAGACAGCTTTTTAAAAAACATAGTGACAAAAGAAGAAATTGCTCAGAACGAGCAATTTCTCCTTTCGCCACAATGTTTTCCACTTTTCGTCATAGGTTATCCATTCAATTAAAAGAGATTTTCTATTTTTGGACAAAATATGTTCAAAGTCGTCTGCTGCAGAATTGTCGTATGAGGGAAAGGGTTAAACCTTATCCCTCATGCAGGTGCTTCTGCTGCAGACGACTTTTGAAAACCTTTGAGGCAAAGGTAGAAATTGCTCATAATGAGCAATTTCTCTTTTTGTCAATGTGTTTTCAACTTTGTTTAATAATTATATTTAAATTTACTGAGATTTGTACCTAATTTTGCTTAGTTGTTTTCACATACGTCTGCTGCAGGGGACTTGCTGTACATGGGAAAAGGTTAACCCTTTTCCTCATATAGACGCTTTCTGACGCCTCTGCAGCAGACAGCTTTTTGAAAACATAGTGACAAAAGAAGAAATTGCTCAAAACGAGCAATTTCTCCTTTTGCCACAATGTTTTCCACTTTTAGTCATAGGTTATCCATTCAATTATAGAGATTTTTCTATTTTTTGACAAAATATATTCAAAGTCGTCTGCTGCAGAAATGTCTTATGAGGGAAAAGGTTAAAGCCTAATGGTCACATTTAATGCTGTCTCGGATAATGACACAATTTTATTACCATAATTATGTAGTAGACCTTTTTTGAAAACATTGTAGAAAAGCAGCTTTTAAAAGGTTGCACAGAAACTACATGTCTAACCAGAATTTGTAACCTGGTTTTGTGGTCAATTAATCAAATATTGCTCTCAGCCTGATTTAGACTGCCAGTTCTAGCTGAATACACTTGGAAAACTTAACCCTTTCCCTCATACGACAATTCTGCAGCAGACGACTTTGAACGTATTTTGTCAAAACATAGAAAATCTCTATATTTGAATGGATAACCTATGCCAAAAATTGAAAAACATTGTGCTAAAAGGAGAAATTGCACGTTTTGTGCAATTTCTTTTGTCACTATGTTTTCAAAAAGCCGTCTGCTGCAGAGGCGTCAGAAAGCGTCTATATGAGGGAAAGGGTTAATTAAACTGGAATGTTTAACCCTTTACAACATCTAACGAATCTGTAGCACACAACTTTGAAAACAAATAGGTAAAACTATAAAAACATCTCTATAAGAAAAACTTTGATTATTGAACAGAATAGAACACTTTGTGACTAAAGGTGAAATTGGTCATGATGAGCAATTTCTCCTTTTGTCAGAAGGTTTTAAAAATGCCTGCTATTGAGGCATAAAAATGCATCTATGACGGTAAGGGTTGAGCTTAGAAATTTGAAATGTTAGCAAAAGGGATTGGGTCAATGTTATTCTGGTCCACTATGTGTACATATTATTATCTTTTGTCATGTTTTGTATAATGATCTCAGTTGTGTTGTTTTTTTGCATGTAAAATGTTTTGGTATGTGCCAATGTAATACCTTTCCTTCATAGATATTAATAAACACATGTTCAAAATTGGGTTACATTGAGTCAGACTTAAGCAAAACCTTTGTGAGCTCTTGAGGCCATATTTGTTCATTCAATTGCCTTGAAGGTTTATCAGTACATTCATCTCAATCAATTTTCGGTCAAGTTATAAACTGAGTCATGAGGGGTAAAAAACTAGGTTACAAAACCAAATAACACTTTCAAGGCATCCCCAATAGTTCACAGATTTTGAAATATATTGTTTTAGTAACTGGCATTGCCAAGATAGTCCAAACATTCATTTACAAATTCCCATTCTGGGGTTGGATCATATTTTCAATTAAGAAGATATCAAAAAGATTTTTCACATGTCATTTTCAAAGCAAAAATATTACATTTGGAAATTGGACAGAAGAATGTATCTATGAAGGAAAGGGTAAACTATTGGTGCATTTACTGTATTTTGTTTAATTTTTATCATGGTTTTACTCTGTAAATAACATGAACTGAATTTCAACACTAAATGATTTTACTTCTGCAATATTCTTAGCTGTTAATTGACAGCGTTATAGCTTTTTATCCCCCGCTGAAGGCATATGGGATATTGGTTCGGCGTTGTTTGTCCGTCTGTAGCCATATCTAAGGCATGGTTGGAGTAGTTTGATTAAAACTTTATGGAAGTGTTAACCACATTAGGGAAATGCCACACGGCAAGTTTCACTAAGATTGTCTCAGGAACAACACAGTAATGTCCCTTTTAACTTATATTGTATATGTACTTTATATCACAGCTTATATAACAATTACTTTGTAGGCACTTTAGGCCACATTTTACATCAGATCTTTATGAAAGTTCATCAGAGCATTCATCTCTATCAAATCTTGTTAAGTTCATAATTAGGTCATATGGGTTTTAAAAACTAAGTAAATAGGACAAATTTTTAAAGAAAAGGAAACACAATTAGAGGCATCAGACATAGTTGTAAGTGACATTAGAAAGGACCATGCATTCTTTTAGAACTTTCACTTTCCACAGTAAATCTCAACTCAATTAATTAATTTTTACTAAGATTTATTCTTTTATAATAATTCCTTGTTAAATCTTTAACCCTTTCCCTCATATAGACGCTTTCTGACGCCTCTGCAGCAGACGGCTTTTTGAAAACATAGTGACAAAAGAAGAAATTGCACAAAACGTGCAATTTCTCCTTTTGCCACAATGTTTTTCTACTTTTTGTCATAGGTTATCTATTCAATTATGGAGATTTTCTATGTTTTGACAAAATATGTTCAAAGTCGTCTGCTGCAGAATTGTCGTATGAGGGAAAGGGTTAAATCCGTCGCTCGTTTTTAAGCTACTGTAAGTAGTAAAAATTTTCATTTGCCTTTTTGCCCCATGAAATTAAGTTATAGCCCATATATAGGATGATGCAATTTTAATGAATGATCCTTATTGAATGTTCGGGTCAATTGATCAAAGTTTATGTTCACGATGGAATGAATCCTTGAAAGTCATTCATTCACCATTCTAGCTAGGACCTCACATTTGAAAGGTCGTAACCCAAAGAATATTCCTTTTGATTTTGAGGTCGAGGTCACATTTAGTTTTGTTTGTGTCTAATCCAATTGTTTTGGGGTCAATTTATTTTTAGCTCCATGAAATTAAGTTAAAGCCATATATAGGATGATGCAACTTTAATGAATGTGTCCCAAGGAAGATCCTAATTGAAATTTAGGGTCAATTGATCCAAGTTTATGTTCACAGTGGAATGAATCCTTGAAAATCATTCACCATTCTAGCTAGAATGCGGATATCTCGCATATTGAAAGGTCATCACCCAAATAATATCCCTTTTGATTTTGGGGTCAAGGTCACATTTAGTTTTGTTTGTGTGTGTCCCATTATTTTGGGGTCAATTTATTTTTGGCTCACCTGAACATGAAATGCTCATGGTTAGCTATTGTGATGGCCTGATGTCCGTCGTCCAGACGTCAACAAGTTCTTTAAATGACATCTGCTAAACCACTGCATGGATTTTGACTAAGTTTAGTAGGAATGATTATTGATCGATCCTCTTTCAAAGTTGTTCAAAGAAATTAATTCCATGCAGAACATAGCAACCAGAAAGTAAAAAGGTTAAAAAACTTTGAAAATCTCCTGTCTGAAACAGAAAGGCCTAGAGATTAGATATTTAATGTGAAGCATTGTCTAGTGGTCCTATAAGAAAAGATTGTTCAAATTATGCACCTAGGGTCAAAATTGAAATTGCCCTGGCAGTCGGTCACCTGTTTAAATAGAGATATATAGTGAAAAACTTTGAAAATCTTCTTGTCTGAAACCCAAAGGCAGCTTAGGTATTTGTTGTGTAGCATTGTATAGTGGTCCTCTACCTAGATTGTTCAAATTATGCCCCTGGGGTCAAATGTTTTACAAAGTGATATACATGTATAGGGAAAAACTTTGAAAATCTTCTTGTCTGACACGGAAAGGCATAGAGCTCAGATAGTATGTGTGTAGCATTGCCTAGTTGTCCTCTACCAAGATTGTTCAAATGATGGCTCTGGGTGCAAAGTTAGCCCCACCGGGGGGTCACCTGTTTTACATAGAAATATGAAGGAAAAAGCTTTGAAAATCATCTCGTCTGAAAGTAGAGCTTAGAAAATTGGTGTGTGGCATTGTCTTGTAGTCCACTACCATGATTGTTCAAATAATGCCTCTGGGTTCAAAATTGGCCCCACCCAGGGAGTTACCCGTTTTCAATTAAGATATACAAGAAAACATTTGAAAATCTTCTTGTCTGAAACCAAACGACCTAAAGCTTAGATATTTGGTGAGTTCAATGGTCTAGTGGTCCTCTACCAATATTGTTCAAATTATTCCCCTAGGGGGTCACCTGTTTTATAGAGAAAAAATTTCTTGATAAATAATAAACATTTCTTTGGTGACCTTCTAAGTCATATTAACTTTTAACAAAAGACAGACCACATAGGTTGTGGGTCCTCTATGGTCTCTTGTATAAGCTTACTTACCCGACCACAAAATGAGTTTTTATGGTTGGCATGACAAATCACATAACATAACTCAGGTGATTTATCCATGGCCACTCAGGTGATCGATCCATGGCCCTCTGGTTGTTTGTGTCATTATGAGCAATTTCCCTTTTTCCACATTGTTTTCAAAAGTCTTCGGCTGCATGTACCTCAAAATGCGTCGACAAGTGGGACAAGGGTTAGAGATTGAAATCACCTTTTATGATTGATTCCGTTTTGTTTATAACGAATTAGAAAACGTGAAGCCACCTATCACAGTTATGTGGGTAAATACACTTGTGTCAATGTTTCTTTGTGTGTGTTATAAATCATGTATGTAAAGTTACTACTGTAGGTACCAATGCTGAATCCATGTTCACTTCTTGTTGTTGTTCATATTAAATCATAGACAAAGAGATGCGTTTATTGTTATGTATAGCAACCATCCGTCCTTGTTGATGGGATTTTTTAGCTCACCAATGCACGAAGTGCAAGGTGAGCTTTTGTTCAAATTATAGCCCTGGGGTCAAAAATGACCCCTCCACGGGGGTCACTTGTTTAACATAGACTCATATAGGGGAAAAACTTTAAAAATCTTCTTCTCTAAAAGTAGAGGCCCCAGGCCTTTGAGATTTGGTATGTAGCATCATCTAGTAGACCTCTACCAAGATTGTTCAAATTATAGCCCTGGGGTCAAAAATGACCCCTCTCCGGGGGTCACTTGTTTAACATAGACTCATATAGGGGAAACACTTTAAAAAATCTTCTTGTCTCAAAGTAGAAGGCCCATGCCTTTGATATTTGGTATGTAGCATCATCTAGTGAACCTCTACCAAGATCGTTCAAATTATAGCCCTGGGGTCAAAAATGACCCCTCTCCGGGGGTCACTTGTTTAACATAGACTCATATAGGGGAAACACTTTAAAAAATCTTCTTGTCTCAAAGTAGAAGGCCCATGCCTTTGATATTTGGTATGTAGCATCATCTAGTGAACCTCTACCAAGATCGTTCAAATTATAGCCCTGGGGTCAAAAATGACCCCTCCATGTGGGTCACTTGTTTTACATAGACTCATATATGGGAAAAACTTTAAAAATCTTCTTGTCTGAAAGTAGAGAACCCAGGCCTTTGATATTGCAATATCACTGGTTATACTATCACTTTATGGTTTTGCACCTGATTGATGCATGTAAATCCTCTGAGGATGAAACACGCATCTTTAACAGATTATACATATAATATATCTTAGAATCTATTACAAATGCAGATTGATGTAGTACATGTAGAATGAAACATACACATTTCCAGGTCAGCCTCCTGCAAGTGCAACAACCGTTGAGAAATTATTTCATGATCAATTTTTTTCAAGTTTGTTGTTGTTATTTGTTAAAAGTTATTCAACACTTCAGTTATACAACACAGATAGACCGGAGCTTTCGTAGTACTATCCAAACAACCAAGCGTACTAAAGAGTGGGTTTGACTATTATCAATTGAGAATTGGTATTGCACCGACAGGTACTCGGACACTGATTTCAGATCTTTATGAGGTCTGATCTTTATAATCCCAAACCACACAGGTTCGAGGAAATTGGATAAATTTTAAATAAGACTTCGCTAAACGATTACTATAAAAAAAGCTGAATCTAAATACATGAAATTTATTTCCTTCAATATAGTATATCTAGATTGAATATATTTTCCGGATTTGTTCCTAAGTTTGTAAGCAATCGATGCACTCGGGCAGCACTCAAATAGTCATGTAGTTGCGTAGAATTATTGTTTGTGTAGAACAGGAAAAAAGACTTATGGCACTGTCACAATATTGCATATCGTACGAGCGTATGCCAGCGTATGTAAAAATACTATGCATACGCTGGTATATGATGATATATGCTAGGCGTACATTAGTCATAGGTTGTATACATTTCAGGCATGGTCGCATACGCTAGCATACGGCGACGCAGTATATCTTTTTTAAGCATGCCTAAAAAAGTTGTGCGTATTCGGATGTTTGGTTTATACGCAAAGCAGATGCAAGGCATACTCTGAAAACGCTCAAGTTACGCTAGAGGTACGTTACTCATAGGTCGAGTACATTGAATGTGTACCGTACAGCTAGCGTATTGATGGCACACGCGTTACATACTTCTAACATATGTCTGACGTACCTGCAACTTTTATATAGACATCTATGCGTATGCCTGACGATTGAGTAACGTATACATAACGTACAACTAGCGTATGACAAGCATATCCCCTGCGTATTGCCAGTGTTTTGATAAAGTGTATTTAGAGGACCCCATTTTTACATATTCTACAGTCCTTCTTTGACTTATATAGGCATTTTGTCACATAATAGCGGTACGTTGGACATTCGCAGTTCATACGCTACTCATTCGCTAGCCATTTGCAGACTACGCTGGTAATATGCTGGCAATACGCTACTCATGCGCTATTCATAGGTTCAATACGGTATGTTTACAAATAATACTCAGTTTTCAAGAATGAAATCAATTTATGAATTTTCATATGCAACTAATACGTTTCTCTCATACGCAATAGTGTTACAGGGCCATTAAATTGCACCACCATTCGATTTAGTTCTGCTTTACAGGTGAAGTTTTACGCAGAATGACTTAAAATATACTCAAACCATTTTGATAAAACTAAGAATAACTTTGCTGTAAATGACGAAATTGTTTGAGCGTCGAACATAAATCATGAAAATGACATCAAAGTCATTTCAGCAATTAGTAACACATGTCTATTATTGACGTCCATAATCGTGTCAATATTTGTCATACGAAGTCCACATATATATCAAACAAAACTAGACAGGTTGGACTATAATAACACGTAAAAATCCCAAAATCGAAAATGCTGTCACTATCACCGGTTTTCTCATGGAGTGGCCCATATATGTTTGGAAGAACTAGAGATTGAACTCCTATACCCCTCTTTGTGTCACAATTGGATGTAAGAAAAACCTTTTTTGCATGACATGGCTTATAAAGATACATCTTCAAACCCACAGGTTCTAAAAGACAAAAAGTTAACAGATTTGTATGCTGACCTTGTGGTTCAAGACAGACAATTTAAAGACCTGAAATTTAAAAAACACCACTCAGAGGACGTAGACGGATTGTATGAATCTGAAATTCGAAGAAACTTTGTTGGTAATATAATTTACCCTTTTAAGTTTTCCGCAATACATTTCAACCTTACACATATAGGGGGAACCTCTCATAAGGGCACCTTTGCAGACCAAAACCCACTAAAATAGAGGAACAGTTTATTTAACCCTTTCCTACATATGACAAATTTGCAGTAGACTACTTTGATGAAATAAAATGATTTAATTAAGTTGAAAACATCTCCAGTTGCCACAATGTTTTCAAAAGTTGAATGCTTCAGAGTCATCAGAAAATGTCTGTATGTTGGAAAGAAAGAATTAATATTTTTGGAAATGAGTTGGAAAACGTTGAAAAAGGAGAAATTACTTGTTATGGGCAATTAAAATATTAACCTTTTTATCCACTTTCTGCATACAACAAATTTGCAGCAGAGGGTCATGATAACAAAGACAAAAAACATGAACATTTTAAACAATTTAAGTTTAGCTATTGAATCTAGTTGAACATTATGTGGCAGAAGGAGAAATTTGTCATCATGAGCAATTTCTTCTTGTGCCACAATGCTTTCAAAAGTTGTCTGCTTCATATGCATCAGAACACGTCTACAAGTGGGAAAGGAATAAAGTAGCTATAGAAAAGCTGAACTTCTTCGTCTCTGCTGGATAATCCTCTGCAGAGGTTAGCATTTTGCAAATGTAGACGCTTTCTGACCCCTCTGCAGCAGACGGCTTTTTGAAAAACATAGTGTCAAAGGAAGAAATTGCTCAAAACGAGCAATTTCTCCTTTTGCCACAATGTTGTCCACTTTTAGTCATAGGTTATCCATTCAATTATAGAGACTTTCTATATTTTGACAAAATATGTTCAAGTCGTCTACTGTAGAATTGTTGTATGAGGGAAAGGGTTAACAGTCGTCTACTGTAGAATTGTTGTATGAGGGAAAGGGTTAACAGTCGTCTGCTGTAGAATTGTTGTATGAGGGAAAGCGTTAATCCTTTTCCACATACAGATACTCCTGATGACTTTTCAAAACATTGTGGCAAAAAGAGGCAATTGCTTATAATGAGCAATTTCTCCCTTTGCCACAATGTTTTCAACTTTATTCAATTATATAACTTTCATTTGTATAGAGTTTTCTTGTTTTTGCCTTTGTAATTTCAAAGTCGTCTGCTGCAGATTTGATGAAACTTTTGTGGAAGTAGTAGCAATTGCTTATTGTGAGCAATTTCTCCTTTTGTGACGCTGTTTTCAAAAATCCTCTGCCGCAGGTGTATCAAAATATGTACATTGCAAGAGAAACAGGATTTAAAAAAGTAAAGAATGGTTTTTGAAGTCAGACATTATCTTATTATTTGTGAAGGCAATCAACAAAAATACAACAACATAGCAATTCTGTGTTCAGTGAATTCTTTTACATCTTGACTATGAATAGGTGTATGACATCTATCATTAATTTATGTGTTTTCTTTGTCTGTAAAAAAAAAAACAGTTTCATATTTATAACAATTGATACCTGTCATCTTTGATTCCAGGAATTCTGAGGAAGTACAATTTAGGGGAACATTTTCCCGAGGAGAAGCAATTGAACAACATTAGAGATGATGTAGAGAGAGTAGAAAAGCCAGACATAAAAGATGAGAAATTGAAAAAGCTCTGGAAGAAAGCTTCCATTGAAGGTTTCACAGGTAAGCTGTATCAGCTTTAACACTTTCCCACCTACAGACGCATGTTGAGGCATGTGCTGAAAGAAAACTTTTGAAAATATCGAGATAAAACCAGAAATTGCTCAAAACAAGCAATTTCTCCTTTTGCCACAATGTTTTCAACTTTTTTCAGTAATTATACCTACAGTTATAGAGATTTACCATATTTTTTAGTAGATATTTTCAAAGTTGTCTGCTGCCGATTTGCTGTATGTGGGCAAGGGTTACACAAAGGTCTTGGTAAGGGGGAGTATGTCCATCTCTTTCCCTCAATATTTCTATTTTGAACAATGATTGAATGAGGTTTAACACTGTTTTCAACAATTGTTCAGTCATATCATGGCAGCCAGGTCACCTTACCCATTTATTTTCTCATACCAGTTCTCCACACAACAGTCTTTTCCAAATAACTGGCTGCTTTCCAACATATACTTTGAGTCCATTGGTGGAAGATACATTTTTAGATCACCTAGAGCCAAAGGCTCAAGGTGAGCTATTCTGATCACTTTTTGTCTGTCGTCCGTCCGTCATCCGTCCGTCATTAACTTTTAGCTTTAAACACCATCTCCTCCGTAACCACAAGACCAATTCCATCCAAACTTCACAGGAATGTTCCTTTGGTGGCCCTCTTTCAAAATTGTTCAAAGATTTAAATTCCATTGAGAACTTTGGTTGCTGTGGCATCAGAAAGGGGGCAAAATGTCCAAACTTTAAAAATCTTCTCCTCTGAATCTGCATGTCAGATTCCAATATAGTTTGGTAGAAATGTTCCTTGTGTGACCCTCTACATAAATTGTTCAAGGCATACTATTTGGTTGAAAACATCGCAGTCAGGAGGGATCAGAAAAGAGGCAAAATCCATTTTTAGCTCGTCTTTTGAAAAAAACAAGAGCTATTGTCATGACTTGCGTCGTCGGTGGCGGCGTCGTCGTCCGGTTAAGGTTTTTTGTTTAGCTCATTTTTTAGCTCTACTGGCCAAAGGCCAGAAGGGCTTATGTCGTGGCGATTTGTCCGTCGTCCGTGCGTGCGTGCGTCCGTAAACAATTTCTTGTTAACACGAAACAGTCTCAACCAAACTTATACAGTAGTTAGATATCCATGAGAGCTCGGTTCCTTTCGTAAACCAGCCAGATCCGCCCATGCAAGACAGGATTATGGCCCTTGAAATTGTCCAAATTGCTATAATTGAGCATGTGAGCACAATAGAGGCTCCATTTACTATCTGATCTTCACTAAACTTAGATAGTAGTTAAATATTGATGAGAGCTTGGTTCCTTTTGAAAAACAGCCAGATCCGCCCATGCAAGACTGGATTATGGCCCATGAAATTGTAAAAATTGCCATAATACAGCTTGTGAACACAAAAGAGCCTCCATTTACTATCCGATCTTCACCATACATACATGCTCTGGATTGAAAATGACCAAAGAACCATACCAGTAGAGCATAGGCCCTCATGGGCCTCTTGTTATTATTTTTCTCCCTATCAGTCGAGCGTCTGTGCCGTACGCAGTGCTCATGTTTTTAAGTCCTTGTCTGATATTAAGAAAATTGAATAGGAATCTTACTTCAGTGATCATCTAATTAATTTGTTCAAGCCGTATTGATTGGTTACACAATCATATCAACCTCGCGACATCACAAAAGGGGTAAATTGAACTTTTAGCTACAAATGACAACTCCTACCATTCCACTTGACCAATTTCAACGTTACTTCACAGGAATGTTCCTTTGATGGTCCTCTTTCAAAATTGTTCAATTTACATTCTGTGTAGAACTTTTGTTGCTGCGGCATCAGTAATTGAGAAAAATACCCAAACTTTAAAAACCTCCATCTCCATAATCCATTTGTCAGATTCCAAGATAATTTGGCAGAAATATTCTTTGAGGGACTCTTTACAAAAACTGTTCAAGCCCTATTGATTTCGTTGACAAACAGGGCAGCAAAGTGGCATCAGGAAAGGTGCAAAATGACAAAACTTTATAATTCCATTCTTATTAAATTTCTTGTTAGATTTCAAGATACAAATGGCTTTTACTGATAAACTATTTCTTTAACTGAGTGTCCACTCCTTGCAGTTTCATTTGAACTCTTGATCAAATTTTCACAGATATTTGCAGTGAAATATTTGCTTCTAATTAACTATCATTCAGGTGATCAAATTAGGGCCATCTTGGCCCTCTTGTTTTACAAGTCAGTAAATGTTGGCTGAGAACAATTGAGGATTATAGAGATTAACTTTTTAGCTCACCTATGCACGAAGTGCAAGGTGAGCTATTGTGATCACATTTTGTCAGGCGTCCGTCCGTCGTGCGTCGTCAACATTTGAGCTTGTTAACACTCTACAGGCTACATTTTGCATCCAATCTTCATGAAAGTTTATCAGAACGTTCATCTCCATAAAATCTTGGATAATTTCGAAACTGGGCCATATGAGGTTAAAAACTAGGTCATTAGGTCGAATTGAAGGGAAATCTTGTTAACACTCTGGAGGCCACATTTTCAACTTGAGCATGTTGAAACTTTATCAGAATGTTTGTCTTGATGATATGTACCGGTAGGTCAAGTTCGAACATGGGTCACGTCGGATCAAAAAGTAGGTCACTAGGTCAAATTGAAGGAAAATCTCGTTAACACTCCAGAGGCCGCAATTTTTGCTTCAGCAGTTTGAAATTTTGTCAAAATGTTTGTCTTAAAAATATTTAGGTCAAGTTCGAATATGGGTTATGCTGGGTCAAAAACTAGGTCACTAGGTCAAATTGAAGGAAAATATTGTTAACACTTTTGATGCCGCATTTTTTGCTTCAGCAGCTTGAAATTTAGTCAGAATGTTTGTCTTAAAGATATCTAGGTCAAGTTCAAATATGGGTCATATTGGGTCAGAAACTAGGTCACTAGGCCAAATTGAGGGAAAATCTTGTTAACTCTGTAGAAGCCGCATGTTTTGCTTCAGCGGCTTGAAATTTGTTCCGAATGTTTGTCTAAATGATATCTAGGCCAAGTTCTGATATGGGTCATGCCGGGTTAAAAACTAGGTCACTAGGCTAAATTAAAGGGTAATCTTGCTAACACTCTTGATACTGCATTTTAAATTTCAGCATGATAAAACTTTATCAGAATGTTTTTCTTGATGATATGTAGGCCAAGTTCGAATATGGGTCATGCTGGGTCAAAAACTAGGTCACTAGATCAAATTGAAGGAAAATCTTGTGAACACTTTGGATGCTGCATTTTTTGCTTCAGCAGCTTGAAATTTAGTCAGAATGTTTGTCTGAATTATATCTAGGTCAAGTTCGAATATGGGTCATATTGGACCAGAAACTAGGTCAATAAAGGAAAATATTGTTCAAACTCCGGAGGCCGCATTTTTACTTTGAGCAAGTTGAAACTTTGTCAGAATGTTGTCTTGATGATATCTAGTCCATGTTGGAATATGGGTCATATCAGGTAAAAAAAATATAAGATCACTAGGCCAAATGAAGGAAAATATTGTTAACACTGTGGAGGTTGCATTCAGAATAATTGTCTTGATGTGTTTTGCATTGCAGTACATTGTATAATTAAGGTGAGCGATCCAGGGCCATCATGGCCCTCTTGTTTTACTTTTTCCCACATATACCCACATTTTGACACCTCTGCAGCAGACATTATTTTAAAACATTGTGTCATTATGTCATAATGAGCAATTATTCCGTTTGTCACAATGTTTCCAACTTTATTCAATAATTGAATAGAATATTCTGCTTTTTAGCTCGACTTTTGAAAAAACGAGAGCTATTGTCATGACCCTGGTGTCGTCGTCGATGGCTGTTTTCTATCAGACGAGCGTCTGTGCCATACGCGGTGCTCTTGTTTAACAGGCTCAAATTCAAAATTTTGAAATCAATTGACCCCTGCAAAGTTAACCCTTTCCCATATAACAAATATGCAGCAGACGACTTTGTAAGTGTTTAGTCAAAAATATGGAAACTCTTTGACTGAATGAATAATTATTGAATAAAGATGAAAACTTTGTGGCTAATGGAGAAATTGCTCTAATGAGCGCCCAATTCCTCCATTTGCCAAAATGTTTTCAAAAGTTGTCTGCTGCAGAGGCGTCAGAAAGCGTCTATATGTGGCAAAGGGTAAAACGACTTTTGCTGATTATGCTATGCATTTGCAAATAATGCAGATCTAGACTAGCCTGCACATTCATAACAATAGCTAAGTCTACCTCATAACTCAAATAAATTTACAAATTTATTCATTTGTTTACAGAATCTGAAATGGATACACTAAGGGAGGAACTATCCCATCACCAAACGAAACTCGACGAGTATGATTCACTGAAGACAGACTTCTTCAGACAGATATTTTGAAAGGTATGTTGTAATTAACACTTTCCTTCATACGACAATTCTGCAGCAGACGACTTTGAACATATTTGGACAAAAAATGGAAAATCTCTATAACTGAATGGATAACCTATGACAAAAAGTGGAAAACATTGTGGCAAAAGGAGAAATTGCACGTTTTGTGCAATTTCTTCTTTTGTCACTATGTTTTCAAAAAGCCGTCTGCTGCAGAGGCGTCCGAAAGCGTTAATTCGAGGGAAAGGGTTAAAAGGTGCAGAGGGATAAAATATATATTCTGAATCGGTGAAAAGGTAATAAAGACTTTGATGTTAAAATTGCACTGGAAGTTTTTTGGGGAAACTGAGGGTTTTAGCTAATGTTTTCTAACCCATTCCCATAAAATATATATGAAGCAGACAACTTTTGAAAACATCTAGACAAATATATGGTAAAACTCTATAGATAAAAATATAATTATTGAATCGAGTAGAAAAGCGTGGCAATTTCTTTTTTTGCCGCAATGTTTTTAAAAGTCGTTTTGGGAAACTGAGCCAATATTTTCTTCACTGCCAGTAAAGTGTTTCTACATTTTCTGTTTTGCTATGACAGGAGCTCTACAAGAGTATAAGAAAATACAATTAATAATTTACACAGGGAATGTTTTACTTTGCAGGTGGATAAATACCATGAAGATCTCAAGTTTAGGATACAGAGAAGGCTAGATGAACTCTAGTGTTCTTTTAACTCTCAATTCCATTAACCCTTTCCCTCATATAGACGCTTTCTGATGCCTCTGCAGCAGACGGCTTTTTGAAAACATAGTGACAAAAGAAGAAATTGCACAAAACGTGCAATTTCTCCTTTTGCCACAATGTTTTCCACTTTTTGTCATATGTTATCCATTCAACTATGGAGATTTTCTATGTTTTGACAAAATAAGTTCAAAGTTGTCTGCTGCAGAATTGTCGTATGAGGGAAAGGGTTAATACTCTTGTGATAGCATATTTAATCTGCCAGAGGTGACTATAAGTTTACCCTCTCATTATCCATCTGTCTGTCTTAACCCTTTCCATGGTGCAGATGCATTTTGACACCTCTGCAGCAGACAACTTTTATAAACATTTTCTACTCTTTTTCAATTATAATACTTTCATTTACAGAGATTTTCAACTTGTCTGTTATTCAAAGAAAAAAAGTTGGGATATTGATTGAAATACCCTTGGGGTTGTCTCACAAAACTTTAACATAACCTCATAACTCAAAAACCATTCAACATTTTAAAATTAAATTTGGTACACATGTTCCTGAGAACAAAGTGCATGTCTATACCAAGTCAAAAAACTCTTATTTGATTTTTTTTTCTTCAGAAATGACCCTTTTTTCGACTGAGGTGTTCTATTTCATATTTGTGCCATTATGTTTTCAATCGTCTGCTGTAGATTTATTGTATGTGGGAAAGGGTTAAAAACTTGATTATGCAATAACCCAAGTATTAGAGCTAGGCTCATGAAACTTGCTTTGTGCAAAGAAAGGAGTCAGAAGACGGCACATTATTTTTTATTTTGCTAGAAGGTGAAGATCATTTCAAGGTGAAAAGTAGAAAAGAGCATCTTGGTTTAGACAAAACATTAACCCTTTCCCTCATACGACAATTTTGCAGCAGACGACTTTGAACGTATTTTGTCAAAACATAGAAAATCTCCATAATTGAATGGATAACCTATGACTAAAACTGGAAAACATTGTGTCAAAAGGAGAAATTGCACGTTTTGTGCAATTTCTTATTTTGTCACTATGTTTTTCAAAAAGCTGTCTGCTGCAGATGTGTCAGAAAGCGTCTATATGAGGGAAAGGGTTAAACCTTTGAGTGCCGGTCAAAAACTATCTTACCTTTGCCACATGTTTTTAAAAGACAAGGCCTGCCTGCACATCCGGTCCGTCTGACCAGGATGTAAACTGTTGGCTTACCAACTCAACATTTTTATCTTGATAATCCTCAAACGTCCATTTTAAAAAGATGAAGATCTAGTTTTTACCATTTATGGATTGCTCCACTTAGATTTCTGTATTACCTGAAATATTTTGTTCCTTTTTGCTTTGTGAATGTTGTGTTAGTGTTTCCATGTTGAGAGACTTGTACCACAAGCACCCTGTCACAAATTCTCTATGCAGCTTTAGATATCTTTTTTCCTTCCTCAAAATCAGAATCTCTTATCCAGTTTAAGTATTTGTTATTCAGAATAAGAGCCATGTCATTGGAAAAGTTGACCTTCTTTAGTTTGCGACCAGAAAAAAACTGCAGGACAGCCTGTGGGTCAGTCCAGTCTGATCAGTCATCCCTGCTCGCAATCTTCTCTTAAGGGCATTTTTTAAGGTTAAGGAAGCCGTCGCCTCTATACTTGAATAAATTATTTTACTTGAGGCATATGCATGACCTAAAGATTGATTCATTTGGGTGTAAAATCATTTACAAAAAACGTTCAGTCATATCACGGCGGCCAGTTCATCAAAGGCTGCTTTTCCACATACTGTTAGCCCATTGGTGGAAGACGCATGACGCTTGTCACAGTGATTTTAGTCAAACGTCCATGACCTAAAGAAGAATTTTCAAAAATGCAGTGAGAACTAAATTAATCTTCCTGGGTTTATAAAAAAGGCTGGTTTTCTTGTGGCGTGGCTCTGTTATCATTATTATCTCCCGCTTTTTCGAAGAAAAAAAGGGGGGTTATTAATTTCGGTTTGTCCGTCCGTCTGTCCGTCTGTCTGTCTGTCTGTCTGTCACACTTCGTTTCCGTGCAATAACTGCCACAAATGTGAACCGTTTTTTTTCAAACTTGGTAACAAGGTTAAATGCCTTAAGGGCTAGGCCAAGTTCGATCGTCACTTTCGACGGACTTTATTTAGTGGAGTTATGGCCCCTTATTTAACACAAAATGTCGTTTCATGCTGTTTCCGTGCAATAACTGCCACAAATGTTAATTTTTGTTTTTCAAACTTGGTAACAAGGTTAAATGCCTTAAGAGCTAGGCCAAGTTCGATCGTCACTTTCGGCGGACTATATTTGGTGGAGTTATGGCCCCTTATTTAACAAAAAATGTTGTTTCTTGCTGTTTCCGTGCAATAACTGCCACAAATGTGAACCGTTTTGTTTCAAACTTAGTAAAAAGGTTAAATGCATTAAGGGCTAGGCCAAGTTTGATCGTCACTTTCGGCGGACTTTATTTGGTGGAGTTATGGCCCTTTATTTAACAAAAAAAGTCGTTTCTTGCTGTTTCCGTGCAATAACTGCCACAAATGTGAACCGTTTTTTTTCAAACTTGGTAACAAGGTTAAATGCCTTAAGGGCTAGGCCAAGTTCGATCGTCACTTTCGGCGGACTTTATTTAGTGGAGTTATGGCCCCTTATTTAACACAAAATGTCGTTTCATGCTGTTTCCGTGCAATAACTGCTACAAATGTGAATTTTTGTTTTTCAAACTTGGTAACAAGGTTAAATGCCTTAAGGGCTAGGCCAAGTTCGATCGTCACTTTCGGCGGACTATATTTGGTGGAGTTATGACCCCTTATTTAACAAAAAATGTCGTTTCTTGCTGTTTCCGTGCAATAACTGCCACAGATGTGAACCGTTTTCTTTCAAACTTAGTAACAAGGTTAAATGCCTTAAGGGCTAGGCCAAGTTTGATCGTCACTTTCGGCGGACTTTATTTGGTGGAGTTATGGCCCTTTATTTAACAAAAAAAGTCGTTTCTTGCTGTTTCCGTGCAATAACTGCCACAATTGTGAACCGTTTTCTTTCAAACTTAGTAACAAGGTTAAATGCCTTAAGGGCTAGGCCAAGTTTGATCGTCACTTTCGGTGGAGTTATGGCCCTTTATTTAACAAAAAAAGTCGTTTCTTGCTGTTTCCGTGCAATAACTGCCACAAATGTGAACCGTTTTTTTTCAAACTTGGTAACAAGGTTAAATGCCTTAAGGGCTAGGCCAAGTTTGATCGTCACTTTCGGGGGACTTTATTCGGTGGAGTTATGGCCCCTTATTTAACAAAAAATGTTGTTTCTTGCTGTTTCCGTGCAATAACTGCCACAAATGTGAACCGTTTTTTTTCAAAATTGGTTACAAGGTTAAATGCCTTAAGGGCTAGGCCAAGTTTGATCGTCACTTTCGGTGGACTTTATTCGGAGTTATGGCCCCTTATTTGACAAAAAATGTCGTTTCTTGCTGTTTCCGTGCAATAACTGCCACAAATGTGAACTGTTTTTTTTTTCAAACTTGGTAACAAGGTTAAATGCCTTAAAGGCTAGGCCAAGTTCGATCGACACTTTCGGCGGACTTTATTCGGTGTTGTTATGGCCCTTTATTTAACAAAAAATGTTGTTTCTTGTTGTTTCTGTGCAATAACTGCCACAAATGTGAACCGGTTTTTTTCAAACTTGGTAACAAGGTTAAATGCCTTAAGGGCTAGGCCTAGTTCGATCGTCACTTTCGGTGGACTTTTTTCGGTGGAGTTTTGGTCCCTTAATTAACAAAAAAAGTCGTTTCTTGCTATTTCCGTGCAATAACTGCCACAAACTTGGTAACAACCTAGGCCAAGTTCGTTTAATTTACCCTGTAATACATGTTCAATAAAAAGTCTACTGACATGTTTAAACCTAACCTCAACATTTTCCTACAATATTTCCTGCAAGCGGGGGATATAAATTTCATGAATTTGCTTGTTCATACATGTATACAGATCTTCCATTTTGTCATTCGATATGTTAGTGAGTGCCATTGTGTTAATTAACCCTTTCCCTCATATAGACGCTTTCTGACGCCTCTGCAGCATACGGCTATTTGAAAACAAAGTGACAAAAGAAGAAATTGCACAAAACGTGCAATTTCTCCTTTTGACACAATGTTTTTCACTTTTAGTCATAGGTTATCCATTCAATTATAGAGATTTTCTATTTTTTGACAAAATACGTTGAAAGTCGTCTGCTGCAGAATTGTCGTATGAGGGAAAGGGTTAAATCCACACTTTTTTGTATTGGTCATTGTTTACAGATATTTTTATAATAAAAGAACGTACATGTAGTTGTATAATGTAGATAATATGTGATGTTTTTCATTTTTAGTCCTCTTTCGGTTTCATCAGACAATAGATTTACACTCTATCCATCTGTTTGTCAAACGTATAGAGCTTTGTTCATGACACGTTGTATGTACATAGATAAATCATCTCTAAAACCTTTCTACGTGTTTGAAGGTCAATAGAAGGAATAGCATTTGTATCTTGCTCAATATGTCTCTGGTTCGAGTTCCATGAAAAGTCAAACTTTGACATTACCCTTGCGTGAGTAACTTTAAAATATCTTGGAATCATGAATGGAGGGTGATCAATACAGTAGAAAGAACTCGTTACGCTAACTATTTGTCAAATTAAACAAAGGGAAATCACTTTGATGCAAAATTCATCTGAATGCCATCATCTGGTTATATCTCTTGAGTTAAATTGTGTACTGTGAACTGAGTACTGTAAAGATTAGGGGACGCAACACTGTGGTGGTCTTCTACGTGATGGTGATTTAAAACGAAGAGCAATGTAAACATTTGTCTTATTTCACAATAAAGAATCTATATTTAGTTCGACAGAATAGCAAAATAAAACTAAACAGTGGACTGACTCGCGATAACTATAGGCCTGTAGAAAACGGGTTGGTGTTTTTCAAAGGTTCTACCGGAAGTATAACAAAGCGATATTGATATTTTCCGGAAGGTATAGATGTACATGTTTACCAAAAAAATCGCATAGAAATCCGTCTCTTACAGAAAAAGTAATTGACGCTTCAAACTAGGAAAATTTTCCTTTATTTGATATAGGAAAGTGAAAGTAAAAGAAGAGTAATTCGGATAATACGTATATTTCGGATATCTTCCAAAAGTATATGATTCATAAGGTTTATTGTTATTGTTTTATTAAAGACGTTTAACGTATTGAATTTATCAATGATTGTGTTTGTAAACATGCAAATGAATCTATGTAATCGGCGTTTAAAGCAATTTAAAATGTGTACATAACATTGTCTAATTAACAGTTTACTTATCGTTAAGCACATATAGTATGATCGTTCTGAATGCTCAATTTTAATACAGTTTTTATTAAATGGATTTATATGAAATCAATTGCTTCATATATCAACGTAATAAATTATAAATGTCAGCGTGTCAATTTAAAATGATTAGTGGATAATTTTATTTAAAGCAAGTACATCTACATAATATTGACTAATTAACAAATTATTTATCATTCAGTCGACATATAACCGGTCTTAATACTCTTTTAAAAACATGTGTGTGGTTTAATCTATCAGTTGAATATAGAGCTTGAATCAACTGATTTAGTTTACAAGTTCAAGTTCTTTATTTGCATAACATTTTACATGTTGTTGCAACATATACATAATAAACAATTGTATAGCAATACATATAGTATAGTTACATGTTGACATGTGATATATAATATTCGAGAAAAGTGTAATTAATATTAATGCGTACAAGTTGACTAAACTTGGATTGTTTATTTTGTGGATTTAAAGTAGCACCTTTTTCGGATTTCTATCCGTCTATGGTACTGTCTTAGAATCGCGTTTAGTATTGGTCATGTATATGTATTTACTAAGTTTTCGTAATATACTTAGTTTATCATTTTTCATTAGTTGTTTAAATTGATATAGTGATGGCCAAATATGATAATATTTTGTAAGTAAATTGATTCTCAGTTGACGATACAAAGGACATATAAGTATAAAATGATATTCATTTTCAATAACATTCCAGTTGCACATTTTACATATTTTATTTTCCCTAGGGATGTTATTATATCGTCCTTCCTCAATTAATAAATGGTGGGATGAACATCTTAGTCTTGTCATTGTAATTCTGTAATTATTGTTATTAACACAATCGAGATATTTTTCGTGTTCAAAGTAGCTTTTAAAAGATATGTAATATTGTAATTTCGCAGAATTATCTAAATCTAAAAACCAATTTTGAATGTAACTATCTTTTATTTGCCCAATAACAATTTCAACGTCAGAATTGGTAATGTCTGATTTCATGTGCATATATGATAAACCGAGACTATCCAGTAAACTGTTAATATCTTTGTGAAAAGTATTTACAATATTGCCCTGTGCATCCTTCATGTTAAAAACATAGGATAAACAGATAAATTTATAAATGTCAGCGTGTTATTTATTAACTAGCCAATGGGTGTCGTTTGTTCTGATGTAAGCAGTGGCGCAGTTTTATAAAATATCTGCGTAAGAAAATTTCCAAGATAAACATTATACTAGTATGCTCTTGTATTGAAGAGATCAAGGTTGTTCTAAATCTGTGTTAAACATTTAATTTATTAACCAAACAATGGCTTCACTATTTATTGACGATTGTACTTTCAATACTAGTTTATGCATTATTTGCGACAAAAGTTTAACTGACTCACAATTTGGCGTTAAGAGCTTTTTATCAGGCTTATATATGGTGTCATAACCATTTGCCTGTCGTAGACCTACCTGATCGACGATTAAACGGTTGGACACAAAATGAAAATGGAACATATCAGCCCGTCTATTTCGAAAAAGACAGCTCCAAAAGAAGTAAGAGACTTGACTCATATATTTTGCACGAATAAAACGTGCGGATCAAGTCGGCAATGCCAGTGCCTTTCAGCAGGTTTACCCTGTCTTGAAAATTGTAAATGTTTTGCTGAATGCAGTAACAAACTCATCGAAACAGATGTTAATGCAGATGACCTTAACGATTAAATAGGTTGAAAGCAGTACAAAGTTCGCTAACAAATCATATTTCAAATCTGAAAGCAATACTAACTCTTATTTTAGATATTTGGTCCGCTGAAGCCAAATGGGGCCGACAAATAAGCGGACTGACATATCTATGGGCGAAAAAATACGATACCTATATATGCTCTAAAATACTTTTAGGCCAACAAATCTCACCAAATGCTTGTTCTTATCATTCAGTCATTTTCAATAAAAGGGAAATTAGCAGTACAAAGTTCGCTAACAAATCATATTTCAAATCTGAAAGCAATACTAACTCATATTTTAGATATTTGGTCCGCTGAAGCCAAATGGGGCCGACAAATAAGCGGACTGACATATCTATGGGTGCAAACATACGATACCTATATATGCTCTAAAATACTTTTAGGCCAACAAATCTCACCAAAAAAATAACAACTTTTTGAACATCATGGCTTCGTCAATATATAAAAAACATTCATTAATACATTGTTTTCTCTTTATCTTTTAAACGCAATTGACGACTTCAAAAATATTGAAAATCTTATCTAAAAAAGACCAAATCCGGGCCTCTTGGAAACGCTCAAAATTTCGGTATTTCTAAGACCGCGATTTTTATGCGAGAACTTACCTAATATGTAGCAGGTATTAACCTACTCAAAAACACCACATTCGGCTTGTTATACTTCCGGTAGGGGTTCCTCCTTAATTAGGGCCCGTACAGAAAATTCCTACAGGCCTACTATAGGTCAGTTCAAATATATCGTTCGTTCAAGTCGAACCGATCTCCTGGAATAATCTGTCTTTCGAAAACAGCGTAGCAGCCGTTATGAATGCCCAGAGAAGCACTCTGATCTACTAAAGTGCTGTTTCTTCACATGATTTGTGTACCAATGGCTTGTTTTGTAATACACATATCAGCCTTTCCCACATATAGAAGCTTTCGGACGCCTCTGCTGTAGAAAAGTTTTGAAAACATTTTGACAAAAGGAGAAGTTGCACAACACGAGCAATTTCTCCATTTGCAACAATGTTTTCAACTTCATTCAACAATTATACTTTCAATTAAAGAGCTGTGTCATATTTTTTCCAACATGTTTTCAAAGTCGTCTGATGCAGATGTGTTGTATGTGGGAAAGGGTATACTAAATAAGAAATGATTACGAATCTGAAAATACATAAACTTATTCAATATAAATAGAATGAATCATGGGCCCTTTTCGACTTCGAGTCATCGCCAGTCCATTGTGCATGAAGGCCAACAAACAGTTCATGTCACATACTTTACAGAACATAACAGAATATAAGTTTATTCATATGACTTGAACGCATATGGTTCATCGTCAAAATAGTTACAGTATACATGTGCATACGAAAAAAAAATAGACATACAGTTTAACAAAATACTATTATGAGTGAATGATGCACTTCCCAAGAAGGCGGAAAAAATGTTTGAAATAAGAGGAAAATAAATAAGTATGCAGATATTCGGATAAAGCGCTTAGTGCTATGTTTTCATTAAGATTTACATATACACCACTAACATACATGATATCGCCAAATTAATTAGATTTGATGTCACATATTGTAGTATACACTATGAACATATGAACAGATGTTCAGTTTGACCTCCATGCAGCGTGACACAAATATTCAGTTTGACCTCCATGCAGCGTGACACAGATGTTCAGTTTGACATCCATGCAGCGTGACACAAATATTCAGTTTGACCTCCATACAGCGTGACACAAATATTCAGTTTGACCTCCATACAGCGTGACACAAATATTCAGTTTGACCTTCATGCAGCGTGACACACATATTCAGTTTGACCTCCGTACAGCGTGACACAGATGTTCAGTTTGACCTCCGTACAGCGTGACACAGATGTTCAGTTTGACCTCCATGCCGCGTGACACAAACATTCAGTTTGCCTTCCTTCCAGCTATCAACACATATTCAGTTTGACTCCCTTTCAGCGTGCCACACACTTTCAGTTTGTCTTCCTTCCAGCTATTTCAGCGTGCCACACACATTCAGTTTGTCTTCCTTCCAGCGTGCCACACATATTCAGTTTGACTTCCGTGCCAGCGTGCCACACATATTCAGTTTGACTTCCGTGCCAGCGTGAAACAATCAGTTTGACTTTCTTCCAGCGTACCTCACATATTCAGTTTGTCTTCCTTCCAGCGTGCCACAAATATTCAGTTTGACTTCCTTCCAGCGTGCCACACATATTCAGTGTGTCTTCCTTCCAGCGTGCCACACATATTCATTTTGCCTTCCTTCCAGAGTGCCACACATATTCAGTTTGACTTTCTTCCAGCGTACCACACATATTCAGTTTGTCTTCCGTTCAGCGTGCCACACATATTCAGTTTGACTTCCTTCCAGCGTGCCACACATATTCAGTTTGACTTTCTTCCAGCGTGCCACACATATTCAGTTTAACTTTCTTCCAGCGTACTACACATATTTAGTTTGACTTCCTTCTAGCGTACCACACATATTCAGTGTGTCTTCCTTCCAGCGTGCCACACATATTCATTTTGCATTCCTTCCAGCGTGCCACACATATTCCGTTTGCCTTCCACCCAGCGTGCAACACATATTCCGTTTGCCTTCCTTCCAGCGTGCCACACATATTCAGTTTGACTTCCTTCCAGCGTGCCACACATATTCAGTTTGACTTTCTTCCAGCGTGCCACACATATTCAGTTAAACTTTCTTCCAGCGTACTACACATATTTAGTTTGACTTCCTTCTAGCGTACCACACATATTCAGTGTGTCTTCCTTCCAGCGTGCCACACATATTCATTTTGCCTTCCTTCCAGCGTGCCACACATATTCCGTTTGCCTTCCTCCCAGCGTGCCACACATATTCCGTTTGCCTTCCTTCCAGCGTGCCACACATATTCAGTTTGACTTCCTTCCAGCGTGCCACACATATTCAATTTGCCTTCCTTTTGCTATACTATTTTCAACTTTATTCAATTATTGTTCTTTCCTTGATAGAGATTTGTTGAATAGTTTTTACTAAATATTGTTTAGGTCGTCTGCTGCAGATTTGTAATGTAATGTAATGATAGAGACCAATTGCTCTGATTGAGCATAAGCTTGTAAGCTTCTATAGGTCCATTTGATAGTGTACTCAACATCATGTTCAAGCAACTGACAGGTGCAGATACATTAAAGAGACAGAGTTAGATACAAAGAAGTGCGGGTGCGATACTATAGCTCTTTCCGAAAAGACCCACTGGTTATAGCACCGATACACGCGATGCACTTATTCCTGGACAAGAAAAGTACTTGAGCTCTAGCTGAGTGGGATAGGAAAGGGTAAACGCACGTGTTTCCTGGCGTTTTAACACCCATCAGTACTCCACACAACAGACTGTTCAAGCAACTGACTGCTTTCCACATATCGAGGGCTTGGCGTGAAACGGTTGTAACTAAAATTGGTATTTTTTTACCAAAGTTAATCACCTTGCCATAAAGTCTTTATAAGCGTTAAATCAATTTTCTTGGTAAACAATGGAAATTTAGGTGCCATTGCTCGTTCTGAGCAATGGCATCTAAATTTGCATTGTTTACAAAGGGGTCAAAATTGCCCCTAAACCAGGGTTTTCAAAATAGGTTTTTAGTTACAACTGTTTCACACCAAGCCCTCGATATGCTAGTAATCTAGTTAGTGCAAGACAAATGACGCGCTTGTCATAATGACCTGTGTCAAACGTCGGAAAGAATGTTGGCCGAGCTGATGTTCGAAGTGAACGTTCTTACTGGGATGTCAAATATCTCAGACTGCTTTTTTGTTTGCTCTTTCCAGATACGTGTCCAAGATAAGGCATGCAACTCTTACACTCATATTGTTGGTTTAGATTTCTTACAATTAGTTAATGTTGCCATTTTCAATATGTTGGGCCAATGGCTGAATATTTCTCATCCTATAAACAATCTAGGCAATACAGTTCTGCGGATAGTTTTATGTCAATGAGTTTCATGTAGCCTATATCATTGAAATCTGTTTTTGTGGCGATTGGTTTGACAATCGCCACAATGCTAACAGAAACAACAACAACGAAAACATTTGCATAGTCAGTTTTGCGCAGCCCGTTGATTTTTTATTCCTTACTGCATACCAATTAACCTACATCCGTTAAACCGCCAAATATATAGTTCCATCAGTGATGCAGAGACACGATAAATAATAAGCATGTCAGTGCTAATTTGGTACCGGATAGATTCTAAGATTTGAGATTTATTGAGATAATATCTACATAGAGTTAAATTATGTAAATATTATCTTGCTTCATGTTTGGGCAGATAATTAATATCATTGCGCGTTCTATAACTCTCATGATCCGGACACGAGCGAGTCGGTCATAATGCTAACCCCACACACCCCGAGTGCCAAGGAAGCTCTAACACTCCAGTCTACACCACCAAACAGGCTAGTTCCTATTTATTTTTAAACGCGCTTTTGTTACAGTGTATGATGGTCAGATTATACCGATATGGCGGACTTATCAAACCTTCTTTCCCTCGGCAAAACATGATTCAATTCCGTAACCCCCTCCTCCGTTTAAGATGCGTCAAAAGTCATCTGTGTCTGCGCCCAAATATATAAATTAGTATCGCCGCCTCTGTAAAGTCACGGAATTCACATTGTTTCGATTGTATATCAGTACTCACAATCAAAGCGTGCACGCACGCTTGTTTGTATGTTTAAATCTGGCTATGTTAAGTCGACAAATTCGGACACGTGTATTGGATAAGAATGTCGACCAGAGAGGTAAGTTAACTTTTTGTTTTGCTATATATGGTATTGAAATTTAGGTTGTATCTCTTTATCTCTGTTTGAATTAACTGTTCTAAATGTATTAGGTTATGTATGTGTTTTTTATTTAGTTTGTATGTATATGAGTATTTTTCAAACCAAATGCATCGGTGTGCTGGAAATATTTACCCAAAACCGGCACCATATCAATGCTATACTTTTGAAAACGGGGTTAAACTCCCTAGGAAGCTTTTCTCTGTTGGAAAAGGGGTTAAACGCCATGCACTGCCTTTCTCTGTTGGGAAAGGGGTTAAACTCCCTGCTTTTCTCTGTTGGAAAAGGAGTAGTATGGAAGTTTAAGACCTACACTCTTTTGAGAACATTGTGATCAGAGGTGAACATTTATCTGCAACGGACTAATTTTGCCGCGGTGTTTTCAACTCAATGGAATAAAAATAACTTCCATTTATAGAGATGTTCAATAATTTTGCCTGATTGCTTTAAACCAATACTGTATACACTCTAGCTTTCTACCAATTTCATAGGTCTGCAGTTCACTTGACTCACATGTTTAGTTCATGGTTCCCGTAATACTTTGGGTTATGCGGGAGATTAGCAGGCATCAAATATTTAAAAACAACTGTTTTAAAGAACAAACACATATTTTTTTATTAGTATTCACATTTTCTTTTGTGAACTGTAGATCAAGTGTAGTATTCAGCATATCAAGGGTCAATCTACTTTACCAAATCCATCTGATCGTTACATCTGTTAGGCCCAAGTGCTGATCGAAAGCTTGTCTTGCCGTCATGTTAGCCCAGTATTCAACGGAGAACCAACAATCCACAATTTTTGCATTCCTGAAAAACCTGTTGAATATGCTTCTAATGAAATTGAATTTGATGATGCTCTTTTCCGTGACCCTGTAAACATTTGCCGTGAATGGGAGAGTCAATTTGCAACCCTTTACTGCGGTACTGAAAGCACACATTATGACCGAATGTACTACTTGTCCGTCACAGATTATGTTAATAACATTCAGGAAGAGTCTATTAGTGTGGATGGGGATCACATTTTATAAAATGAACTGTTATCTTCTGTGCCCGGCCGGGTAGCTCAATTGGTAGCGTATCTGACTCGTGATCTGGAGGTCACGGGTTCGATACCCGGTTGCGGCGCGTTCTTTCGGGCGATGTTTTCCATTGCCTCTCACCTCTGATCTATGTGAGAAAGTAGTCAGTGGCTTCGAAAGAATGTTGTGTAAGTACTGGTGTGGGAAAGCCAGGAAAACATGGGTAGGTGCACTGACCGCCGTGATATGACCAAAGCTGTTGAAAGCGGCGTTAAACTCCAAACAAACAAACAAAGTTATCTTCTGTTTCATCATTTAAAACTGGCAAAATGTATGTTTTTTTACAACTAACATCTTATACATGATCGGCTAATGTTAAAACATAACGTACTATTTGTATTTGATTTGGTGCATTGTTATGCTTATGTTCCTACAGTTCTTAAACCGGGTATAATTTTGACCTTATATACAAATGGAGGTAAACCAAACAGTAATTCGAATAGTTATCCAGCCATTACCCTTTCTTCGTCTTTGTTGAAATTATATGAAACGTTTTTTATTCAGGGGACTGCACGTGTCAATTGATAAACCGTTACATTCATTACATGGCTATTTTCAATCAGACATGGGTTCTTTCGTTTTGAAAAAGAGTATACAGCACTTTAAAACAAAGCCAGGAATCCGCTGTGGTCGGGTGGTTAGCGTCGGGGATTTCGAAACCGGGTGTCCCGGGTTCGATCCCCAGTCGCGGCACTACGGTCATGGTGGAGTGCCCTTGGGCAAGGCACATTTTCTAGCCTAGTACTGGTTTGTTAACCCAGGGATCATGAATAAGTGAACTGTCGCCGTGATATAACTGAAATAATGTTGAGAGCGGCGTAAAACTCAAATAAATTTAAAAAAAGCCAATAGTAAACCGCTTTTTTGCTTTTTAGATGTGCGTCAATTGACGCATTTGACCGGGTGTGGCATGACGGTTTCTTCTACAAATTACGAGAACTAGGTGTTCTTAAATCCGTCCATGCGCTCTAACATGAACAGTTGTGTCGTGTATATAGGTCACTTCTCTGACTGCTTCCCTGTTGATATGTCTGTATGTGCTTTAAATTTAAATACATGAGATTTAATTGGTGAGTGAACACATATCACGGATTACAACAACTGAAATTGAGTTGAGTTGAATATTGGAAAATTAACCATGGATAGACCTAATCCTCCCATATTTAGAGGCTAACACTTTCCCACATACAACACATCTGATGCGGACGACTTAGAACATTATTGAAATGTGCTGAAAACAGTTTGGCCAAAGGAAAATACTGATGCATCTCCAAGACTAAAGACTGCAATATTTAGAGGTCTTTCCCATATACAACAAATCTGAAGCAGATGCATAAGAGAACACGTTTGCAAAAAATATCTATATATGAAATGTGTCAAAAAGTTTGGCAAAAAGAGAAATATTGCTCATTATGAGAACATTTTCTTTTTTCCACAAAGCTTTTTAAAACATTTGTATGCTGCAGATGTATAAAAATGCATCTACATGTAGGAAATGGTAGACTATTTATCTGTCTATGTCCCAAATATCATTTGAAAATTATTATGTGGAGGCTTTGATCAAGCTGAACATATTCAGTCTGCTCTGAGCTTTACTATTCACATTGATTGGACAGGCTCACATAATGTTAATGGTGTGTTTAACTTTATAAACTTTACTTTACAAAATTGATGGAAAAAGATAAGCACGGTTTAAAACTTAATTTTCGGTAGTAGACTATAAATATTTTCAAAGTTGTCTGCTGCATATGTGGGAAAGGGTTATTAAATATTATCACATAATATATCTGCAAACTCGATTAATAGAGATGAACATTTTGGTAAAAGGAGAAATTAATAAACATGAGCAATTTATCCTGCTGTAACAATGTTTTAAAATCGTCTGCTGCAGAGGCGTAAAACGCTGTCTAAATGATGAAAAGGATTAAGACATTTCACGTGCAAGGTAACCAAGAAACATATCTTTTGATTGGCTCAAGACGAATTTCGCGGGAATGTTAGCGTTCACTTCACTCACTAGGCTTTAAATGTTCATTGTACATCTCCACGCTGACAGAGACACTCGTGTTCTAAAGTTAAACAGGATTAAATAAGTTTGATTGACAAGGAATTAATGCGAACAGTTCCTTAACTTGATGTGACAGGTAAGTTATCTCTCGGAAGACATTATAGCAAAAGAAGACATTACTCATAATAAAGTCTGTGCATAAGGAGCAATTGTTTTCAGAAGTCATATCACAGCTAGACATTTTTCCAATGCTGTTATAGCTTTCCTCTAACCCTTTTCCCACATACAGAAATATATGAATACATTATTCAATAGAGTGGAAAGCATTGTAGCAAAAGGAGCAATTGCTCATATTTTCAGAAGTAGGTTTTCTGCTGTTTTGAGCATGACTTCAGTCATCTTACGGCAACTGTTTACTTATTTCTTTCAAAAATTCATCCACTGGCTGCCGAGTTTTCAGAAAGTGTCTGTATCTGGAAAATGGCTAAGGTCGTTAAATCTTTGACTTAATAGTTGTGGAAAGTGGCATAAAACAATATGCATGATGGATATGGGTAACTGCGTTCACCGGTTTTCACAGCCGTGCAGGCCACATTCTCAAATCAATAACTTTCATGTAATCCTTTTCGCACATCCTCAAATCTCTTAAAATAACTATTCAATATAGTTGAAAATATTTTGGCAAAATGAGCAATTGTTAATCATGTTTTACAAAGTTGTGTTTGATTTTTTGGGGATTTAGGCGGTCTTTAATGTCCACATCATGTCTACACCTTTCTCCAGTGCTGTAATAACCTTCGTGAAATATAATCCAATATAGAGTTGAAAACATTGTGGCAAATGGAGCAATTGCTCATGTTTTTGGAAATTGTTTTGTTGCGTTTCAATGTCGGTTTAAACATTATTTTGGTCATCTCTGACACACCTCTGAAATAATTTTATAACTGTCCTCTAATACTTTCCAGTTTACAAAAATATCTATGAATGAACTATTCAATAGCCAATCGAGTTCAAAACATTGTGTCAAAAAGAGCCGTTGTTCCTAATGATTTCAGAAGTGGTTTCTACTCCGACAAGCAAGACTTCTACCCAAAGGCAAAAGGACAAATTGTTCATGGTCGCATAGTTATCTTGTTTATATTTCAGACCTGTACATGCTTATAGCAGTCAAGTCCAGATCAATAGCTTTGAAACACTGTGTAATGCCTAACGTAAGGTTTTGAATACCATTAACTATCAATATGTTTTCCTAGCCTAGTACTGTTAGTTACCCCTGCAGTTATCATGAATAAGCACATTAATCATGCCCAGATAAAAGCGAAATACTGTTTAAATTGGTATTAAACATAACATTGACCACATAACAAGGATCATAAGGAGTAGTAATAGTAGTAATTCTGGTAAATTACCCAGGAAGCGCTGTGAAATAACTGAAATTCCTATGGACTTGGCTTGAAGATATTGTGCGATTCATTTGCGAAGTGATCCTTTAAATGTTACACGCATGCATTTCTACGGTGACTTAAGTTATTTTTCTGTTTGTCAGTTACACTGGTTTGAATGAAGTACAATAGAAAGTTAGCTTTAAATGTCTCTTTATAAATGTAAATTTAAAGTGAAATTAAAAATCAGCATATCACTTTGTGATTGTTTTCGCACATATCTCGGCAAGAAATACCAAACAACAGGGTCTGATCGTTATGCCTGGCCACTACAGTCCTTAAAATGGTATTCCCTCCATGGTGTTCATGGTTTTGGGGTAAGCATTACTTTCAAAAGTAGTCTGCATGATGGATAGTGTTAATCCCTTTCAAATACATTTATATTTGCCCTTTAAAACATAATTATTGAATAGGGTTGAGCTGATATGATAGCTGAAATTCATAGGTTATATTGGCTTGAAGATATTGTGCGACTTTTCCTTTTGTCAAAAGTCGATTGCTGCAGAGGCTTCAGAAAGCCTCGAGATCTACATGTGGGATATAGTTAATTATGCAAAGAAGGCTTTGAATGCCACTAAATATTAATCTGTTTTCCTAGCCTAGTACTGTTAGTTACCCCTGCAGTTATCATGAATAAGCATTACTTATGCCCAGATAAAAGAGAAATACTGTTTAAATTTGGTGTTAAACATAACATTGACCAGAGTGACATAATTACATGGATCATAAGGAGTAGTAATTCTGGTAAATTACCCAGGAAGCGCTGTGAAATAACTGAAATTCCTATGGTCTCGGCTTGAAGATATTGTGCGATTCATTTGCGAAGTGATCCTTTAAATGTTACATGCATGCATTTCTACGGTGACATAAAGTTAATTTTCTGTTTGTCAGTTACACAGGTTTGAATGAAGTACAATAGAAAGTTAGCTTAAACTGTCTCTTTATAAATGTAAATTCAAAGTGAATTTAATAATCAGCAGATAACTTTGTAATTGTTATCGCACATATCCCGGCTAGTAAGGGTCTGATCTTTATGCTTGGTCACTATAGTCCCTAAAAATGGTATTCCCTCCTTGGAGTTTATGGTTTTGAGGTAAGCATTACTTTCAAAAGTCGTCTGCATGATGGATAGGGTTAATCCCTTTCAAATACATTTATATTTGCCCTTTAAAACATAATTATTGAATAGGATTGAGAGTATGATAGGTGAAATTCATAGGTTATTGGCTTGAAGATATTGTGCGACTTCTCCTTTTATCAAAAGGCGATTGCTGCAGAGGCTTCAGAAAGCCTCGAGATCTACATGTGGGATATAGTTAATTATGCAAAGAAGGCTTTGAATGCCACTAAATATTAATCTGTTTTCCTAGCCTAGTACTGTTAGTTACCCCTGCAGTTATCATGAATAAGCATTACTTATGCCCAGATAAAAGAGAAATACTGTTTAAATTTGGTGTTAAACATAACATTGACCAGAGTGACATAATTACATGGATCATAAGGAGTAGTAATTCTGGTAAATTACCCAGGAAGCGCTGTGAAATAACTGAAATTCATATGGTCTTGGCTTGAAGATATTGTGCGATTCATTTGCGAAGTGATCCTTTAAATGTTACATGCATGCATTTCTACGGTGACATAAAGTTAATTTTCTGTTTGTCAGTTACACAGGTTTGAATGAAGTACAATAGAAAGTTAGCTTAAAATGTCTCTTTATAAATGTAAATTAAAAGTGAAATTAATAATCAGCAGATAACTTTGTAATTGTTATCGCACATATCCCGGCTAGTAAGGGTCTGATCTTTATGCTTGGTCACTATAGTCCCTAAAAATGGTATTCCCTCCTTGGAGTTTATGGTTTTGAGGTAAGCTTTACTTTCAAAAGTCGTCTGCATGATGGATAGGGTTAATCCCTTTCAAATACATTTATATTTGCCCTTTAAAACATAATTATTGAATAGGATTGAGAGTATGATAGCTGAAATTCATAGGTTATTGGCTTGAAGATATTGTGCGACTTCTCCTTTTATCAAAAGGCGATTGCTGCAGAGGCTTCAGAAAGCCTCGAGATCTACATGTGGGATATAATTAATTATGCAAAGAAGGCTTTGAATGCCACTAAATATTAATCTGTTTTCCTAGCCTAGTACTGTTAGTTACCCCTGCAGTTATCATGAATAAGCATTACTTATGCCCAGATAAAAGCGAAATACTGTTTAAAGTTGGTGTTAAACATAACATTGACCAGAGTGACATAATTACATGGATCATAAGGAGTAGTAATTCTGGTAAATTACCCAGGAAGCGCTGTGAAATAACTGAAATTCCTATGGTCTTGGCTTGAAGATATTGTGCGATTCATTTGCGAAGTGATCCTTTAAATGTTACATGCATGCATTTCTACGGTGACATAAAGTTAATTTTCTGTTTGTCAGTTACACTGGTTTGAATGAAGTACAATAGAAAGTTAGCTTAAAATGTCTCTTTATAAATGTAAATTCAAAGTGAATTTAATAATCAGCAGATAACTTTGTAATTGTTATCGCACATATCCCGGCTAGTAAGGGTCTGATCTTTACGCTTGGTCACTATAGTCCCTAAAAAAATGGTATTTCCTCCTTGGAGTTTATGGTTTTGAGGTAAGCATTACTTTCAAAAGTCGTCTGCATGACGGATAGGGTTAATCCCCTTCAAATACATTTATATTTGCCCTTTAAAACATAAATATTGAATAGGGTTGAAACATAATTATTGAATAGGGTTGAGAGTATGATAGCTGAAATTCATAGGTTATTGACTTGACTTGAAGATATCGTGCGACTTTTCCTTTTGTCAAAAGGCGATTGCTGCAGAGGCTTCAGAAAGCCTCGAGATCTACATGTGGGATATAGTTAATTATGCAAAGAAGGCTTTGAATGCCACTAACTATTAATCTGTTTTCCTAGCCTAGTACTGTTAGTTACCCCTGCAGTTATCATGAATAAGCATTACTTATGCCCAGATAAAAGCGAAATACTGTTTAAAGTTGGTGTTAAACATAGCATTGACCAGAGTGACATCATTACATGGATCATAAGGAGTAGTAATTCTGGTAAATTACCCAGGAAGCGCTGTGAAATAACTGAAATTCCTATGGTCTTGGCTTGAAGATATTGTGCGATTCATTTGCGAAGTGATCCTTTAAATGTTACATGCATGCATTTCTATGGTGACATAAAGTTAATTTTCTGTTTGTCAGTTACACTGGTTTGAATGAAGTACAATAGAAAGTTAGCTTAAAATGTCTCTTTATAAATGTAAATTCAAAGTGAATTTAATAATCAGCAGATAACTTTGTAATTGTTATCGCACATATCCCGGCTAGTAAGGGTCTGATATTTATGCTTGGTCACTATAGTCCCTAAAAATGGTATTCCCTCCTTGGTATTTATGGTTTTGAGGTAAGCATTACTTTCAAAAGTCGTCTGCATGATGGATAGGGTTAATCCCTTTCAAATACATTTATATTTGCCCTTTAAAACATAAATATTGAATAGGGTTGAAACATAATTATTGAATAGGGTTGAGAGTATGATAGCTGAAATTCATAGGTTATTGGCTTGTAGATATTGTGCGACTTCTCCTTTTATCAAAAGGCGATTGCTGCAGAGGCTTCAGAAAGCCTCGAGATCTACATGTGGGATATAGTTAATTATGCAAAGAAGGCTTTGAATGCCACTAAATATTAATCTGTTTTCCTAGCCTAGTACTGTTAGTTACCCCTGCAGTTATCATGAATAAGCATTACTTATGCCCAGATAAAAGCGATATACTGTTTAAATTTGGTGTTAAACATAACATTGAACAGAGTGACATAATTACATGGATCATAAGGAGTAGTAATTCTGGTAAATTACCCAGGAAGCGCTGTGAAATAACTGAAATTCCTATGGTCTTGGCTTGAAGATATTGTGCGATTCATTTGCGAAGTGATCCTTTAAATGTTACATGCATGCATTTCTACGGTGACATAAAGTTAATTTTCTGTTTGTCAGTTACACTGGTTTGAATGAAGTACAATAGAAAGTTAGCTTAACATGTCTCTTTATAAATGTAAATTAAAAGTGAAATTAATAATCAGCAGATAACTTTGTGATTGTTATCGCACATATCTCGGCGAGTAAGCAGCGAGCAACACCACACAACAGGGTCTAATCTTTATGCCTGGGGGATTAATATAAATATACATTTATATTTGCCCTTCAAAACATAATTATTGAAAGGGTTGAGAGTATTAAAGCAGAAATGCATAGGGTACCAGAGTGACATCATAACATGGATCATAAGGAGTAGTAACAGTAGTAATAGGGTACAATAGAAAGTTAGCTTTAAATGTCTCTTCATGAATGTAAATTCGAAGTGAATTTAATAATCAACAGATCACTTTGATTGTTTTCGTCAAATCTCGGCGAGAAACACCAAACAACCGGGTCTGATCGTTATGCCTGGTCACTACATTCCTTACACATGGTATTCCCTCCATGGTGTTTATTGTTTTGGAATAAGCATTACTTTCAAAAGTCGTCTGCATGACGGATAGGGTTAATCCCTTTCAAATACATTTATATTTGCACTTTAAAACATAGTTATTAAATAGAGTTGAGAGTATGATAGCTGAAATTCATAGGTTATTTATTGAAGATATTGTGCGACTTTTCCTTTTGTGACAATGTCAAAAGTCTATTGCTGCAGAGGCTTCAGAAAGCCTCGAGATCTACATGGTGGATATAGTTAATTATGCAAGGATCTTGACATGACTCCTATAAGCATGTACAGGTCTGAAATATAAACAAGGTAACTATGCGACCATGAACAATTTGTCCTTTTGCCTTTGGGTAGAAGTCTTTCTTGTTGGAGTAGAAACCACTTCTGAAATCATTAGGAACAACGGCTCTTTTTGACACAATGTTTTCAACTCGATTGGCTATTGAATAGTTCATTCATAGATGTTTGTGTAAGTGGGAAAGTATTAGAGGACAGTTATACAATTATTTCAGAAGTGTGTCTGAGATGACCAAAATAATGTTCAAACAGACATTGAAACCCAACAAAACAATTTCCAAAAACATGAGCAATTGCTCCATTTGCCATAATCTTTTCAACTCGATATTGGATTATATTACATGAATGTTAT